>LPNX010233390.1:548953-791573 GCA_001517045.1 Pseudotsuga menziesii
AATGGGATTTTAATCAAGTAAAGACATAAGGTAATTTTAGGGGATTAAATGTTTCATAGGGTCTTAGTGTGGTTTCCTTCCTAAGAAATTTCAACCCACTTAATATCGTTGGTGAATACATGAGTCCCTGATCTCTTCAACGTACTGCCTCAACACAACTAGTTGTGTATTTTAATATTAATAATTGCAAAAATACAATATTTACAACCTTACAGGTGTTCATAGATAGTTATAACATTTTGGTATCATCAAACTAGGGGTTTCAAACCAGGGGTATTCCATTCCTCTCCCCCTTAAAGACTACACCATCCTTGGTGTGCTAATACTTACGGACACATAACTATTTATATGACAAAATTAAAAAAAGAAAAAAAAATGTTGGAGGTAAGTTCCATGCAATTCATCCTTCAAGTTGCTTTTTTTAAAGTTGTTTCAACTCCCTTGGACCTCAATCGCCTTCATCATGCTGCTCATGGTAGTTGGATGCATCTAAATCAACTAATATATTGATCAAAACATGAACTCTTTCTGATATCTCTCCTTCCAAATCGGTCATGGGTTATGAAACTTCACTCATTTTAGCTTCCTTGTAACCTCTTTTTGGGCACTTCTTGCGAGTATGGTCACCTCCACAACCCTAACATTTAATAGTGGACTTGGATTTATTTTCAACAATACATAGTGTCTGCTCATATTTACAATAGTCTCTATTTGAGGGTGTTTCTTAGTCAAACGACCATGAGGATGCTCTTTTAAAACCTCTTGGTACTCACCCTTTTCCACAGCTACCAAAACATCTTTTACATCATTTTGCAGATGAATTGAATCATGCAAATTATAGAATTCATTTTATTATGTTTCCTTTGTATTTTTATCATTTACTCAATATTTTCTTGGGTCTTTTTAATTGCTTGAATAAATTCTTCAACAAGGTAGAATAACTTATGATCATTTTCCACTTTTAATGTATGTGGCTTCTCACACTTCTCCCACTAATGGGAGCTTGTATCACTCCTTTAACATCAACAACCAACTTTATGTCCTAAAGCTTAAATGTGAAATCCATCAACAGGAATCTCATTAAGACAAACTTGAACATATGTATTAAAATTACCACTAATTTTTTTCATTATATCACATAATTCTTTTATGAACTTGCATTTGCATATACTTCATGAGTAGAGATGAATTCAATCAATAGAAATTTGCTTCACATAAATTTATCAATTTCAGTATACATTGTTTATTGCAAAAGAAATTAAATACATGAATTTCAATTGTAGTAAGCATTTTCAACACTTTCCTTCCTAGAAAGTAAAGCATAAGTGAAAAGAGACGAGTAATGTTTTCCCCCTCTTAGTTTCCTTCTTAGTTTGAATATCCACAACAAACATAACTCTTTTTCTCCCTTTCCTCAATCTTGAGCACTTTTATGTTGTTTTGTACCTTTGGTCTAAACTGTTTCTCAGTCTCTTTAATAGAAACGTATTCTTCAATACACTAGAAGAATACCCAATGCACATCCTTTATTTTACCACCATGAAGAAACACTCAGGATTCTTGATAACTCAAATATTTCATTATTTTTATATATCACTTACAAGTCATAGCTTTAGATGAAATAATAACTATAATATGTATATGATAACATCATATAACAATAGTTAACAAGTTACAACCAATTAATAACTACATAAATTAGCATTGATCATTAGTCAATATTTTATCTTAGTTAGAAATTCTAATAGTTCATTTCCATCTCACCCATAAACACTTTTCTTTAAGGAAAACAGAGCAAACAAGAACCACTTCATCTAGATCATTACTAAAATATATGAATGAAAAATTAATACATAAAACATTTAATTGAGTTCAAGCACTCCATTGTTGTTCTTAATCTTTTCTCGTTGATATTTGCATTGAAAACTTTCAATTGAAAATTTTTGCAATTAAACTTAATTTTAATTCAATGGAAATACTTCATTCCTTTCACAATTATATCCATACATGAGTCTATCCAAGGGAATTTAACTAGCTTCCCAATGTGGACTAGTACCATCAAACTCAAGGAATACAAGTTCATGCAATATTACAATAACCATACTAACAAAAAATACGACAACTTAGCTAGAGATACCACTCTATAATCTATAGAAAAAATTTAGCTAGAGATTTCATAATACAGAGGATTTATTCTTACAAAAAATAAGAACATGCAAACAACTATTTAATTGGAAATATAGACTTCAAACACCAGATAGTATAATCAATTCGAGTTCCAACTCATGCATTTCCAATACAGCCATGGATCAATCACTCAGACACCATGACATCAACTAGGCACCATGATTTACACATATATTTTTTGATGCTTCCAAGAGAATTACAATATTCAATTCTAATTCTCAGTTAACTCCCATTGATCCATATCCAATAAGTTACATAAAACTATCAGTTTTACCCAATAACAATAAGCTAGCAACAACTATCAATTATAAAAAGTTGACTTTCAATCTTTACCAACATCATAGTCATGGTTTACATTTTTATCTCACATATAATAAGATAATCCATCCAGTCCTACATGAATATGTGAGTGTACTATTTACTAAAGGAACACATTCTTCTTCCAAATCCAAAATCATGGCGAACCCATACTTAAGAATATTCTTTTCGACCCAGAAGAACTTATAGTTTCACAAATACATTTAATTTTCCATTTCCAAGACAATAATTTATTATAGCTTAGAAACAATCTCATATTTTTACAAAAAAATGATTTAATTAAGTGTATCTACATAATACCCTAGATTCAATTCATGATTTAATATTTCACACTCATGCCATGCCACGATAACTAGGAACATTTAGAAGACAAGGAAACATTTTGGTTCCCATTCCCATCTAACTTGGATGACAACCCCAGAGATTCCATTTAATATCTATTACCAACAACCCCTCTGAAATGTTATACCACCCAGGAGAAACAAGAATTTTAATAGCATACAATGCCTACATAATTGATTGATGCATTTTCTAGCACTTGTCGAAATCATTGCACAACTTTGACATAACTAATACCACTTTGAACAAACTAATCAGAAATACAAATGCTACTGAATCGTTCACTTCAGGTAGCAAATTCAATAACAAAATGAAATCCATCAATCACCAAGTTGGCATAACATTTACCTTATTCAAAATTGATTATGATAATTATCCAGGACTCACAAGCTCATGTTTTCCCTTGGTTGTAACATGGCATAACAAGAAACAATTATCTACACAAGCATCGCGATTCTCAACACACAAAAGCATCAACATGCTCTAAAGAATGCCAAACACACATGTCAAATGGTTGTCAAGTATTCAATATTCATTGGCAACCCAACACTTACATTAGCTTATTAATAATAAAAAATAATGAAAAAGGATAAACATTTTATTAATAGCTCACCAGCTCATCCTTGATCTACTCTGGACATTTCTACCCATCATATAAACTCCATCAGCAGTTGACTATTACATGAACTCAAACTAATAAGGAAACAATCCTCATTTTAGAATTAATATTATCTTGCTAGATTATACTTCAGAGATTTACTCACTAGAAAACAGATAGTAAGCTTCATCAAACTAACTAAACATGCATAGCAAGATGATAATAATAACATGTTCTCACTTGGGAATTCAATTGCTGGCAATAAATAGCTTTGGAGCTTCACACTCCCAAAGAGACAAATGATCTTACAATTACAAAATCAACTATACTAATAGTTGCATTAACAACCCTACATGACTACACAACACATAAACATAATAATTGAAAAAATTGAAAATGCACACAACATTTCAGCAAGAGGTCAAGTCACTAGTAGAAAAATGGGTAATAAATTACTAGACGACCAAAAACATTGGTCACCAAGTGAAATAAATAACTAACCCACAAAAAACATTGTTCACCGCGACGTTTTTAAGTGAAATATAACCAAATTTGAGCGATTTTAAGTGATCACAACTAAAAATGACTAAAATAAATTACTAATTTGCTCATGGGATAAAAATATGACTATTTTAGTCATGGTATAAAAAATGACTAGACAATATAAATTAATAATTATATAAGAAGTCCATTGTTAAAATTTATGAACTTCTAATAGTTGTTTTACAATTTCATAAATTTTAATGTTGTAGATAAATGTAAATGTAAAAATTCATTTTTAAAATTGAAATTTATATCTATTGTGAGATTTCATTAAATAATTTAACAAAAAGGGAAGAATGTTTCATGATATTTAGCCCCCTCCATCTACTTGACTATAGAGCACCTCGGTACTCTCGATGCAATCCCTATACTAGTCAAAACTTAAGTCTGAATTTTATATTATATATATATATAATCTATAATATTCTAATATATATGTCATTTATAGTTAATATATTAATATACTATGTAAGATTAATATAATATAATTAATATATGAGATTTGGGGCACCATTACACCAGAGAGAATTCAATCAAATTTTGGGAGCCAACCATTCAACCTAATTAAAGATGCATATTGCTCTAGATCTACAACAATCCAATAGATATGTGATTTAGAGATCCTCAAGCAATCTATCAAGTAGCAAATCCAATAGATCTATGATTTGGAGATCCAATATCAAGTGATCTATGGTTTAAGCAATTCAAGATAACAATATATCAAGTGGATAGTATTTTAAGCTAACAGTTTATCCAAGGATTTATGTGGCCCTGTTACACCAAAGAATTACTAGGGTATTTCTAGTCATTCACAAATTTAAGGAGAAAACCATTCAAGTTACATACATATTTAAATCTATATCGATTTGATTTGTGGCCCCATTACACCAAAGAATCTATTAAGTGATCTATGATTTAAATCTAAATTGATATAGGGTCTAAGCGATTCTAGCGACAATCGAAGATATCTATAATTTGGAGATCCAATCTCATGGGATCTAGAGTTTAAGCAAGTTAAGCAATTAGTCACATGAATGTTTCACTTTGTTAAAATTGTACTGAAGGGGCACAAAAGTGATAAAGTGAATATTGCAGGTCAAGTTGTAGATGAGCCTTGGATTATAACTCATCTTCTGAAGGAAAGAAGGTTGCTACTCACTATAGAAATTGTGTGTGTCCTATTAAACCCCTCATCACATCTCAGTAATCTTTTTCAGTATTTCTTATCTTATACTTTGGTGAGATTCAATGTTGGATATGGAAAACAAATTTCATGTCTCACTTTGCTGGAGTTGAATTTATGGTGCATGGAAGCTATCAGGTAAATATTGCAGATTAAGTTGTATTTCCAGCCTTAAATTAGAAATCCATTGTTGAATAAAGGCATGATGCCACTCACTATCTCGATTAGGTATGTCCTCTTAAACCCCTCATCACATCTCGGTAATCTTCTTTAGTATTTTTTATATGATAAGTTGGTGAGATTGGATGTTAGAGATGGAAAAAAATTTGTTTCACAATTTGATATATTGCTTTGTATATCACATAATTTTATTAATAACCAACTAGTACCAAAAGGATATTTTAAGAGAAGTGGCAGGGCACATAATATTCATCTCAATCCTTACTTAGACACAAGTTACATGTGGGGATAATTGGGTTCTTCTAATGTGGCATGAACAACCACTCAGAGTCATGTGATTAGTTTATTTTAGAGTGATATAAATTGGGTTGAGTGGGTTTGTATTCACTAAGATCAGGCATTCGTGTGATGGTCCCCTTATATATTTTTCTCCCAAGGGTGGTCGTGCGGTGTGAAAAAGGTACAATCATATTTCCAATACATTTATTCCTTTTTGTCAACTTGTAGGGATCTTATGAATGTTGTGTTCAACATTTTCGAATAAGATATAAGTTTTTTTTTTAAATTTAATCAAATGGTTTTTAAATATCTATACTATTTGAAACATTTTAGATGAGCTATATATAGAGTAATTCAAAGAATTCTAGTTGTTTTTTTTAGCATATCCAACTAGGAGTGTAGGGAGAACGCATTAGAGAAAATATGAAATAATGTGCTTTTGATTGTTCTATTTCTTTCAGAGAGTTCTCTTCCTTAGAATAATTAAAACAAAAAATATCTTTTTTTTATAGAAATGATTGAGATAAAAATAGATGGTGCAAGAAACCGTGGGAATGTTGGTTCTAGGCTAGAGTTGTGGTCTACTGAAAATTCTTTCAATTATTAGGTTTTTACATTGAAGTTATGGTTTATAAACTATGTTAGTTTTCTATATTTGACAACAACTTGCCTTAATATTTTCATATTTATCCTTCTTCCATCTTTTTTACTCGCCAATATTTGGAAAAATGATATTGGTCGAAGTCATTTGACTTATTTTCATTTGATATCCGTTCAAATATGATCCCATACCCTTGAAACTATTTCCTCATCCCTATGTTTATTATGCTCTATGACTCTCCATTATTCTTATGACAAATCACTATTCAAACCCATACCCTTCTCTCATGATGTTGAAATGAAGGAGGCATAGTAAAGGATGTTGTTAAGAATTGAAAATAATGGTCTCATGATGAAGGGGTAGTGTTTCATTCAATTGATAACCTTTATTGTCGATAGTACTCAAAATCAATCCCTGAAAGATGTGTCTCCTTACTCAAATCCAAGTGGTGGGAAAAATTAACTGTCATTATCATGTGTATCCTTTGTTTTTAAGCATTAGGCGGCACGAATAGATTGGCTTTGATCCATCATCACTACAGTTACCTCCTTGTTCGTCTCAGTTCAATTGTTTGAGACTTGTTGGTTGACCCTTGTAGATTCGTCAATCCATGAATGACTTTTGATCCCTTATGTTCATTTCCATGTTAATATGCCTATGCCTTATCCTCAAGCTTTTTCATTCATCATAGAGTATTACATTCATTTTTTTTCACTCATCATTCCTCTATGGAATAATGATCCTAATTTTACAAGGAAGAAGATGTGTGCAAACCTAAGTTTGACTGTATTGACCCAATATTTATACACTTTGATATTATGTTGAATATTTGTTTTCTCTACATGGTTCGATGACATGTTGATTAAATAGTTAAATTTTTTTCAAGAGCTATATGTTTGGTTGCATGAAATGAACATCTGGAGTTCATCTTTGAAGTTTATTTTGACTATGATTTCAAGCTACAATAACTCATGTATCTATGGCCTGAGTTTTTTAAAAATTGAAACACTTCATAAAGATGGAATTTTCATGTCATCGAAAAATCGATACACTGGTAATAAGGCATAATAAATTGCTTCATGATTTAAGTAGAGTGAATGAGAGTCACGATTCCTTGTGAAGAATTATTATTTGACACAATAATGGAAAATGATTTTGTGACAACATCCAAACTGGATTATCCTCATTACTTTTGCATTTTTTTTTGTAAATTCAAGAACTATTATATTGAAGTAAAATAAAAATATAGTTAAGAGTACAAATCAGAGAGTTTGTTCTGCAAGAAGATAAAAGAAAAAAAATAAGACCATCCTTCCCTTGAAGGGAATTCAGACCTTTGCAGTCTAAGAGATCCTCCCTGTGAGACGGAAAACAAATCTTAAAAGTATGGAACTTATAGAGTTTACAAGTATAAACCTAATAAAGCACTATGATAGTAAGCATGGGTATCTGAATCCCCAAAAAATCTGTAAAAAAAAAATACATAACTCATAAAAACCCGGCTAAGGATTTGTGTATGGATCCTCCTTAATGGGTGTTATGAAGTCGAAACCCAGTTGTGTTCCTGGAAGGCTTTGCACCATGGAATCAGATGGATTTGTGGTGGATCAAATTTCATTGTTGCTCAGTCTCTCATCCTCACTGCTGGAGTCGCCGTCACTACTGGAGGGAGTTCTTTTAAAAGGGAGAACCTTAGTTTTTCGGTAGTCTGTCGTGATATTGGTTTTCCCTGACTTGGTTCTAGCCATTTTTCGCTTGGGAGCGGGTGACAGATGCTCAATTTCTATATGCGTAGTAGGGGGATCAGCATGGGGAGTGGCAACTTAAATAGTCAAGGGAGTCGGAGGCGTGAGCTGGGGGTTGGTGGAGCGAAGAAGGAGACTTACCAAGAGATTTTTCATGATCCAATAATTATACCGACGCTCAGTGGTCCTGTTGGCCACATAGTGAGAGCCTATAATTTCATCTTCCCAATCATCGAATAGGAGGCGGAGGGGGGAAGGGATTTCCAAGGCATATCCTTCTGAACTTTCCTAGGTGATAAATCTAGTGCTTCGCTAGTTGGAGGTGCCCCGACCTACATGACCTCATCTGGGAGTGGACCTCTATCTACACGACATGATGCAGCTTGTGAGAAAAATGGGGGGATGCGGCACCAGGGAGATGATAGGGGAGTTGGGAGTAGAAGGATGAGGTGCAAGGTGACCAAAATTTGTAGTCATAAACAGAATTGGGAAGGTGGAGAATGGAATGAAGAATTGACGACTCTATAAATTAACCCGACAGGGCATTTTCAAAGGAGCATTAATTATTTCCATGAATTTGGAGATGTAGGCAGAGTACCCTGTGGAGGCAGTAAGGACGCATACCATGGAGAGTTTGATGTTCGTGCTTGTCGAAATGGTGGGCATCCAATGCATTAAGTTTCGATGAGATGACATCAGGGGGGTGACATCGGGGGGAATTTGTATGCCCTGTCAGTCATCCCCTGTTTTCCCTTCAATGGAGAGTCACCTACATCTGGGGTGACTTTTGCATTTTACTATTCACTAATTTAGATTTGAAATCTGAGGGTTTTTTTTTTATAATTGGAGTCTACTTGTAATAGGATAACAAAGTACAATCCATTCTAGTTGTTGTACAATGTACACACAAGAAGAAGCGCTGATGCCATTATAATTTGTAGTACCTAGTCTTAGAATTGCAATGACGACATAGTTGTATCATGACCATTCAATACAACAAAGAACCAAAGAACTAATGGAGTAGGAAGAAGATATGTTGGAGTGTTACCTCAACCCAACCCAAATACCTTTATCGACTCCTTTTTTTTACTCTATTTGCTTCCATGCTTTCTATATTCAAGAGATCGTGAGCGATTATGGATTGGATGCTACTTCTACCACATTTACAGATATGCCATGGATAGGTTTCATATTTTGAGTGTAAAAGAATTCTAGTAGCAGAAAGATATGCACCAAAATGGAGGTATTCATTTTCACGTAGTACTAAGGCTTCTACAAGTCGGCTCTGTAGACAAATCTGAGAGGCCTTTCATTCATTCTCTTGGTCCATAGACATGAGATTTCTTAAAGGCTAGTTTGTGGTGATTATGTGTTACCTTTGTTCCTTAAATTTAAAGAAGCTTTCGATCAATTATATTTCTATGAGTGATGTATTTGGTGGATGATCCTTCAACAAAAAATATATTTAATGAAGACATGCCAAAGAGATTTGACTACAAGGGCTTTGTTAAAAAGTTAAAGGTACTTTACCCACATCCTCCTTAATTTTTTTAGGTCTTGTCAATAAATCCCATTAGGACCAGGGTTATCTGTCATGTCACACCATGAAGAGAACACTACCCGCAATTATTATGTAGAATTTAGGTATAAAAAAAAGGTTTGAAATTTCTTGTCTTCATCAGGCAAGGAAGGAGAGCAATGGGAAAAGTAATAGGGTGGGACTAAAGAAAATAAAAATGAAGTATATTTAATGCTTTGTAGGGAGGAAGTAATTCTTCATGCTAAAATGGACTATTATAAGAAGAAATATTGTGATACAAATCTTAAACTCTCTATAAACCCAAATGCATCCTTGATACTAAATGAAACTTCCATGGTAAAGTTAAAAATGTTTGGGGAGGTAAGTGGAAGGGTAGGGGAGTGCAACCATATCATTATGAACCCATATGGTTGGATTTGTCTTCTAGTTCAAAAAAGAATTGTTTTTGATCTTATAGACGATTGACAGTGGTGCACAATTTTTCGGAACAATGCATCATTCTTCAACTAAATGAGTGCAAGCCCAAATTAACGACACGTGATCTCCACCTACTGGTTGGCTAACATTGTTTATGTAGATTATAGGTGTGAAAAAAACATAGAGAAGTCAAAAGGATTGATCCACTATATGAGTAGTGTGATCCTGGGAAGTACATGGTATAATATGCAAAAGAAAACATATATAATGTTTTAAATATTAAAAGGATATTATGATAATAGTAATACTACACTAAGGAAAACATTCATTGTGAAATATCTTACCAAGAAGATCTCTAAGTATATTGTGTTCAATTTGTATAGGATTTAGTTTTATTAAAAAATTGCAAACTTTTAATATGACATATTTGCAACTTACTCTTAAAAAAACTCCACCATTGAATATAGCAATCAATATAATCAAATTGATGTATTTAATATTTCAATAAGATATAAGTTTTATAAGAAGTTGGTTGAAATTCTAACTCAAAATACCAAAATAACCCATTATATTTACTAATGATAATCATAACACTAAAAAAAATGATAATTGTAACACTGAAAAATAAATATATATTTATTATTCTCAAAAGTATGTTGATATTTTAATTTTAATTTTTCTTCTACTATAAAATGGAAAATAACATATATATTTAGTTTGTATGAGTGGACATATTTTTCCAAATTGCAACACTCTAGGAAATCTTAAGGTAGTTTATCTTATTTCAAGGATAGTACCCAAAGTAAACCCTACATTTGTCAAGACACAAGGTCAAATAAACAATATGGCACCAATGAATTACAACAATATACTCATTATGAACTCAACATGTCACTTATAATAATAAAATGTCAATTGAGAATATAACACTCCATCCCACAACCACTCAAGTAAGACCTAATGCATGCCCATATATTTTTTATATTAATAAAAAATAAATCTATATAGTTTAAACACACACATAAAAACACAAAGATATCAAAATTAATAATTATTAACTTTTTATAATTAAATAATTTTAAAGCACAACTTTAAAATTAATTTATTCAATTAAACTATTTATCTATAAAATGTTGATAACTAATGACTATAAATTATAAATTACAAACATTTTGCTTAACTCTTTAAAATCTATTTCATTTACGAAGCCATAAATTAGTAATTACTACACGAAATAGATTTCCCAGGCTTCAATTTAATTAAAGAACTGACATTCATAAAAAAATGGCATTCATAAAATTTTAGATCAGTCTTATAAATTATGAATTACTAACAAGTATATCACATAGTTGAACTTGCACTCATTTGACATACAGGAATTCAACCAAGCAATGCATGAATTCATTCTTTATATTTGAACTCGGAAATTAAACAAGGAAAACATGTAAATTTTTACCGGACATCAATAAAATAACATTGAGAAATTAAAAAGACCATTTCCATGTATTAAAACTTATCTGTAAAATACTTGAAATAAGGGATTAGTTCTATGTGAAGCACACTCCACCCAACCATAGGAATTTTTTCTCATTAATCTCTCGGCAAAACACTACCCCTGAGCTCAGAATAAATAAACATCTCATGAGTCCGGTAAATTCTAAAATTTACACTTTGGAAAAACAAGAAGTTGTCTTCAGTACAATTTCAATCCAAACAGTGAATTTCACCTCCTCGGCTTCATTCTGACAGCACAACAGTGAGATACATCACTTCCCTCAGTGCTCAAAATCCACCAAGTTAGTTTCCTACACCATTTTCCACTTCACTTGAATGACCAAAGGCAAAAATGAACACAATTCAGTAGTACTAGATTCAAAATTTGGGCTCTCAAACTCAAAATTGGTTACTCAGACTCAGTATTCAATACCATATTTTTTTACAAGAAAAATCATACCCTTGTTTTCTCTAGACTCTCCTCTCCCCGTACACTGGGAAATTCAAATTCATGTTTCCATGATAATACTCTCCCCCCATGTGGTCTCTCCCATGAGCCACATTTCTCTCCTTTAATTAAAACTAAGCACTCCCTTAATCACCATTAATCCCCATTATACTATAAACAAGTTTCATTTGATTAAAATGGGATTTTGGATCAATTAAAGACATAAGGTAATTTTAGGGGATTAAATGTTTCATAGGGTCATAGCATGGTTTCCTTCCTAAGGCATTTCAACCCACTTAATATCGTTGGTGAATACATGAGTCCATGATCTCTTCAACGTACTTCCTCAACACAACTAATTGTGAATTTTAATATTAGTCACATTGCAAAAATACAATATTTCCAACCTTGCAAGTGTTCATAAATACTTATAACATTTTGGTATCATCAAACTAGGGGTTTCAAACCAGGGGTATTACATTCCTCTCCCCCTTAAAGTCTACACCATCCTTGGTGTGCTAATACTTATAGACACATAACTATTTATATGACAAATTTACAAAAAGAAACAAAATGTTGTAGGTGATTCCATGTAATTCATCCTTCAAGTTGATTTTTTTAAAGTTTTTTCAACTCCCTCGGACCTCGATCGCCTTCATCATGTTTCTCTTGGTGGTTGGAAGCATCTAACTCAACTAACATATTGACCAAAACATGAACTCTTTCCGATATCTCTCCTTCCAAGTCGGTCATGGGTTATGAAACTTCACTCATTTTAGCTTCCTTGTAACCTCTCTTTGGGCACTTCTTGTGGGTATGATCACCTCCACAACCCTAACATTTAATAGTTGACTTGGATTTATTTTCAATAATACATATTTTATGCTCATATTTATAGTAGTCTCTATTTGAGGGTGTTTCTTAGTCATACGACCATGAGGATGCTCTTTTAAAGCTTCTTGGTACTCACCCTTTTCCACAGATACCAAAACATATTTTACTTCATTTTGTAGATAAATTGAATCCCGCAAATTATAAAATTCATTTTATTATGTTGCCTTTGTATTTTTATTTTTTACCCAAGATTTTATTGGGTCTTTTTAATTGCTTGAAGAAATTCTTCAACAAGGTATAAGAACTTATGATCATTTTCCACTTTTAATGTATGTGGTTTCTCACACTTCTCCCACTAATGGGAGCTTGTATCGATCCTTTAACATCAACAACCAATTTTTTTTTGTAAAGCTTACATGTGAAATCCATCAACAGGAATCTCATTAAGACAGGCCTGAACATATGTATTAAAATTACCATTCATGTTTTCATTCCTTCACATAATTCTTTTATGAACTTGAATTTGCATATACTTCATGCATAGAGATGACTTCAATCAACAAAAATTTCCTTCACATAAATTTACAATTTCAGTATACATTCCTTATTACAAAAGAAATTAGATAGATAAATTTTAGTTGCAGTAAGCATTTTCAACATGTTCTTTCCTAGAAAGTAAAGCATAAGTGAAAAGAGACAAGACTAATATTTTCCCCCTCTTAGTTTCCTTCTTAGTCTGAATCTCCACAACAAACATAACTCTTTTGCTCCCTTTCCTCAATCTTGAGCACTTTTATGTTGTTGTGTACCTTTGGTCTAAACCATGTCTCAGTCTCTTTAATAGAAACATATTCTTCAATACACTAGAATAATACCCAATGCACATTCTTCATTTTACCACCATGAAGAAACGCTCGGGATTCTTGATAACTCAAATATGGCAGTATTTTTTCTATATCACTTACAAGTCATAGATTTAGATGAAATAATAACTATAATATGTATATGATAATATCATATAACAACAGTTAACAAGTTACAACCAATTAATAACTACATAAATAACATTTGATCATTAGTCAATATTTTATCTTAGCTAGCAACATATTCATGGCTTCTACCTTTCATAAATTTCATAAGTTTAGAAATTCTAATAGTTCATTTCCATCTCACCCATAAATACTTTTCTTTAAGGAAAATAAAGCGAACAAGAACCACTTCATCCAGATCATTACTAAAATATATGAATGCAAAATTAATAGATAAAACATTTAACTGAGTTCAAGCACTTCATTGTTGTTCTTAATATTTTCTCGTTAATATTTGCATTGAAAAGTTTCAATTGAAATTTTTTGGAATTGAACTTGATTTTAATTCAATGCAAATACTTCATTCCTTTCACAATTAGATCCAGACATGATTCTGTCCAAGGGAATTTAACTAGATTCCCAATGTGGACTAGTACCATTAGACTCGAGGAATACAAGCTCATGCAATGTTACAGTAAGATACTAACAAAAACTAGCACAACTCAGCTAGAGATACCACTCTATAATCCATAGAAAACACTTAGCTAGATATTTCATAATACAAAGGATTTATTTTTACAAAAAATAAGAACATGCAAACAACTATTTTAATAAGAAATATAAACTTCAAACACCAGATAGCATAAGAAATTCAAGTTCCAACTCATGCATTTCCAACATAGCCATGGATCAATCACTCAGACACCATGACATCAATTAGGCGCCATGATTTACACATGGATTTTTCGATGCTTCCAAGACAATTACAATATTCAATTCTCATTCTCAGTTAACTTCCATTGATCCATATCCAATAAGTTACAGAAAAATATTAGTTTTTCCTCATAACAATTGTTGGTAAAAACCCACCAACAAAGCCTTGTCGACATAGGTTCTCACTCTGTCGATGCCCAACCAGTGTGATCTCCTTGAGCACCGACCCAGACAGGTTTTACCCTGCCCAGCAACATCCACAGAGAAGACGAAGTCTCACCTGAGATGTTCAAGGGAGAGCTGTTGGAACCAAGTTTTCGGCAGTAAGAAGGGAAGATATGGCATCCGTGGCTTCAACATCATAACTATCAGATTACTCTAAGTCACTCGACATAACTAAGACAGTTATCACAATTCATCTACACAAATATGGATCTAACAAATTACATCATTCATTTATCACAACAGTGTTATCATGGCAGTATCATTCATAAAACAACTTTAATAAGCTTCATCATCATTCATTAGAATTGTGACAGAATCAGTTCATTGCAGCAACATCAGTAAATCATAAACATATTCAATACACTTCTCATTGACACCACAGCAGAGGAAATAGGAAATAGAAGACATTATTTAGGCAACAACCATCATGTCATATTAATTCTGCGCAACAGATCCAAAACAGATAATTATTCTCCATAGCAGGAGATTGATTGCATCCCAAAATTCAATATCTGACACCAACTGATCGTGGATTGTTCAAAACAGAAGACTCATCAAGACCATAAACAGATCGCAACAGATTAATCACTCTCATATATTGACTTGGACTTGCATCGCGCTGATCATGATCACGATTCTAATTCCCTTACAATTGCAAAACTAGCTCTATATGTAGGTTTGCGCCTTTACATCAAAGATCCACTTCTAACTAACTTCTAACCACTAATGACCTATTTCCACAAAATGTGGTCAATTAATACATTAAATATTCAAAAGTTGTTATCCTTCCTCCCATCCTGTTGATATGGCCTTGCATGGTGTCGCATGAGCTTGCCTAGCTGCCGCGATGTTGTGCAACTCACTTACCCAAAACCCCTGCCAACAGGCCCCCAACACAGTCTTGTGGCTCGTCCTTGAGCCATGTTAGGTTGACAGGGTATATGCCGATGTCTTGGCCTTGAAATATTCAAAATGTTGTGAATCTCTCGAACTTGGAGTTGGACTCTGTCGGCAAAGCTTTGAAAGTTGAGCAAATCCCGGTGCACGGGGTGCACTGCCCTAGCCTTGCCATTGACCATATGCCGACTTTCTTGCATCGCCTATAGTGTTGTGGCTGCTTTGACAGCCAGCTGCCCACCAACTTCTTGAAACTCATCCAACTGGGCACGTCACTTTTGTTGGCATTCTTGGGCATGGGAAGCTCTCTGCTGTAGGTCCTTCAACTCCTTAGAATGTGTGATCTACACCATGAGCAGTAGTGCTCGCAGCGACATCTTCGGTGTCGTCAATTATCGTTCAACTTCATGCTCCTGTGTGGTCAACTAGTCAAGATGTTCGTCTTGGACAATGCTTTTCCAGAACTTCGCCATTGCCTCCATGATTGTCTTTGCTTCTTGCTCCATTGTTTCAAACTGGGCCTCTATCTCCTCAATAGTAGCCTTCCATTCGACAACCTGCTCCGGCGGTGTCTAATGATGGACCAAGGAATTGAGCAAAATATTGGTGTCCTGGAGCTGGACAATAACTTCCACAAGTCACTTGGCCTTAGAGACTACAGTAAGCTCGATCATGCTCTCAAATATATGTTGACAAGCCTCATCAACAACTTGCTCGACCACGCCACAACTTGCGCACAGCTATGCCTTCTCAATGATAAGGTAGTCTTGTGCCTTCTTAAGCTCGGTGATTTCCTCAGTAGCCTTGCACTGCAGCTCGTCTTGTGCTACCTTCAATGCCTTAATCTCTTGTACCTTCTCTTCTACCAGTTGCAACCTGACCTAATGTAGCTCCTCATCTTCTTTCTGTAACTTTGTGGCTGTGCGCTGCGAATGCACATACCCATCACTAAGCTCCTTTTTCATATCCACCAATTCCTGGGAGGAAACATGATGTAGATCCACAAGCACCTGAGCAGGTAATTTGTTAAGATCCAAGGCAATGCTCTGAAGTGGTTTTAGTAACAGGTTCACTTCTTCACTCCCTGCGTCGATCGTAGTCAGGGGAACTTGAACGTTCCTAGCCCGCGACTCAGTGATGATCAACGGGAATTCCTGCATCACATTTTTCTCAGCTGTCTTCCTAGAGACATAATCATCAATAGCATTCAATGTATCTTTTACCATAGAAAACCCTTCTTGGTTGGACTCTCATATCGCTTGCGTCACAGCCTCAGAGGAGTCAGTGACCTCTTTGATGAGCCACTTCAGTTGGTCCTTCGTTCCTGGTCGGGTACCACTACCTGCATCTTATTCTAGGCTCTATTTGGTTCAAGTTTCCTCCTGAATGCACTGTGCTTCGGCATCAAGTTCTGTCAATGATTCATTTTCGGAGTGGTGAACACTTAGCTCCTTCTGGACAGGCTTGTCCGAGGCATCAACTGGTGACTCCTTAGAGAGTTCCTCTTGGCTCACACGGTTGTGCCATTCAGCCAGCCACTCTTGAATGAGAGCATCCAATTCTTCATCAGTGACTTTGTAGGCCAGAGGTAGATATTGCTTGTTGGGGTCTCGCCGTGCCTGGATATAAAAGGAATGAGGCCCTATAGTGAACTGAATGAGCCGCTGATACTTGGTTGCTGTGTACTGGGATAAGCGGGGAACTTTGATAACTGTGGCTTGCAGCACTTCCCAATAGACCCAAAAATGGATCACACAGTCCGCCTGTCAACTGCGCTCATCAACCCACCACAAATTTTGATAGAGTTCACATCAGCACACCTTCACCACATCAACTGCCATCGACTGATAATCTTTTGTTTCCATCCATGCAACAAGCGCAATGAGAATTAACAACCAACTGTAGGAAAATGGCCTCCCGGCCTGAGCAGTGAGAGCATCGTTGAGCAACTAGTTGAGAAGAAACAAGGACTAGTTCATTTTCATGCCCTCTGTGCATTTTTGTGCACATGCAACCATGCCCGAGTTGCACTGGACCGGTTGATTCCATCAAACAATATTGCTCGCCAAAATAGGTGCCCCAATACGCACCACTTGTGCATTAATGTTTTCGATATGATAGGCATGACCATCATGCTGCAAGACAAATCGCTTCTTCATCTACTTGGAAAGCTTCTTGTCAGTATCCCACCCATAGATATACTGCACCGGATCTTCCCCGTCCTTCGGCAAGCCTGTAATGCTTGCAATTAAGTCGACCATGATAGGAATAGGCTCATTCAACCAGAGCATCCCACCATGAAAGAAGGCCAAGAGTTGTTTGACACATGCATGAGCTTCGTTGAGTCACCCAAAGTGAGGCATATTAATGAGCCCCAACAATCCATATTTATTCAAACTGCTCGCCCATGGTTGAGGAATCTTCTGAATCGGTGCACCAGGATCCATCAGAATTGATTCATAGGGATCATCCCTGACATCTTTGAGCAACAAAAAATTGTGGTCTTCAAACATCAGCTTGATCAAGGAAGGGATGATATCTACTGAGCAAGTCATCCCTTCCGGCAGCGACAGCAATTTGGGTGGATACTTTTGAATCTTCGTGGGCTGCCCCAGCTTCTCTCCTGAATGCGTTGGAGCGACATATCCTAGGATATCATTGAAAAAGACACCCCTGGGTGCCATAGAATCTATAGCTCTCAAGGTCAACGACCTGGTCTGTGCAGTCCCCTCTCCTTGCACTCAAGCCAAAGTGTGGGTGTGCCTCTTCTGCGATGGCGTGGAACTGGGCTTCTGAGCCTTCAGCTTTCCTCTAGGGATCGACAAAGAGCCTACTGGCATGCTCATGACTTCTTCCTCAATGGCCGTGGGCTGAATGTGTGATTCTTGTTCACTAGAAATATCAACTGTGTCGGGGTAGCTCAGCATGCCTCACTCCCCAATCCTTACTATGCACCCAACAAATCTGCACCTCTACTTTGCAACTTGCACTCAAGACTCTTCAACTGTACTCGGCTCAACACTTTTCTCACTCAACTAAACTATTCTGAACAATGCCTTCCTCCCACGTTCCACGTTCTTTTTATAGAAACTTCCCAATTCGAAATCATCATTGCCAAATCCACCATGTCCATCATGACCAAATCCAGCAGTAATGACACCAAATCCGTCGGCAATATCATATCGGCCATTAATGCACGTCACTTCAATAAGTGCCACCAACTAACTATTTTAACTACCTACATTTATTTCTGATTGACCAACCCACAGCCTTGCAGCTGTCGCAGGTGGTCTCCCTTCCATCGCTACTAACTCCTATCCTTGTGTGGCCTCTTCCCTTGTGCTCGCCTTGCTGCTATCTAACAAAATCTTCTGTTTTTTTTTAGCACCTCAAGTGGTGCATAGCTCAGAACCCATCCTATAGGGATTTAAGTGACTCCCATTGATGAGCGTCAGTAGTGCCACACCATCTAATTGCTGTAACTGAACCGCACCTCCAGAAGTAATGCAATGAACAAGATACGAGCCTAACCAGTGCATCTGTAACTTACCTAAATGCTTCATGAACTTGTTGTCATATAACAACACCAAATCTCCTTCCACAAACTGTTTATGCTTAATGATGATGATCATGCCACGCCTTCTGTCGATCCTTCGCAACGCGTTGGTGGAATCCTGCAATAAAGTGGTCCTCTTCAAGTTGTATCAACTGCATAATGCGCTCTTCTAATGCTTCTGCATCATCCATGTCGGTCGCCACAACAATGCGCAAACTAGGAACAATGTATTCCATGGGCATGACCACCTCTTGCCCATTTACCATCTTAAACGGTGTATGTCCTGTCAGCCGTTTACAAGTGGTGTGATAGTCCCATAGCACTGCTAGAATTTTCAAGTCCCATTCATCGCGATTAGCATTACATACCTTTGTCAACACTGTTTCCAAAATTTTGTTGAACGCTTCAACAATCCCATTCACCTGCGGATGGTATGGTCTGCTTTTTTTATGTTGCACCTGCAACTACTTAGTGTTGAAATATTGTAGCTTCAAAGAATATTATATATGTATCTTTTGTGGTCCCTAATGGTCCTACCGGGAGAACCACTTGTATTATCTTGTACCTCGATGCTTCTAATCGAAAGAACTAATCAGAGTCATGAGGTTGTCCCCTCTAATTGTAAAGGTGGGTCATTAGCACCCCAGTGTGGTTACTTGAGCCTACATGATTAACTCGAGCCTACATGTCAGATGAGTTAATTGAAGTGAACGGATGAATATAAATAGAGGTGTAGCTCTCCTCATTTGAGCACACACTCTCACTTGTGTAGCGCATTAGTGGAGAAGAGAAGTAGCTGGAGAAGGAGGAGGATCAAGCTTTGATCTCCTTGCTGGTTTTATCCTTTATCTTTTTGGGGACATCTATATTGAGGAAGCTTTTATTGGGTTTTTCCCTTTAGGGTTTTACCAGAATAAATCCTTGTGTTCCTTTTGTATCGTTGTGCTTGTCTATCTTTCAGTGATCTTGTTTATATGTTTTTGTTATGAAAATGAAATGAAATACTGATGTCTTAGTTAAGCATATGAAAATTTAACATGGTATCAGAGCCACCCTAAAAGAATACATTGTGCAGCTACAAAATCTAGGGCTTCTTACTTTTTGGTTCTCTCTCCACAATCGATCAGCAAAAGAAGGCTAGGCTGATTCTCCATTGAAGGGTGCATCTTTCTGTCGAAGCGGAATTCGATTCCGAGCATTTTCAGTTTTTGATGCGGAAAATTAGGGCTTCTTGCAGAAGAGGAATTTTTGAGTGAGCCCAGCATAGGATTTCTCTCCTCATCAAAATCGAATTTTAGAGACCTGGATCAAGATTTTTGGTTGGGTGAAACTCCGGGAAAGTCAAACCCTAGTTTGACCCCGAACTAGAAAAAACCTAAATACTAAAACTAATAAGTTTTGGTACTTTCGATGTATTCTGATATTGGAGAAGGATCAGGAGATAAACATTTTAGAGGCAGAAGATAAAATCCTGATGTACACTGTTTCCAAAATTCAGCCTCATATTCACTATTTTATTGGAGATATGATCCCTCCAAGTTAGGGTTCCAGCCTCTTCCAGAATTCATCCATAAACAGGACACCTGGGGAGAACTACTGTAGCTTGGGCTACAGAGATCCAAATGGAATTCCTGAAGATGTTCCAGAAACATCATAGAATTTAATTTCTATGGTCTGAATTTCAGAACCAGAAGATGAAACAGTGACACGTGGAAGGCCGTACAACTTCGTTGTTCTGAACAGTCCTGTAACATGCCACCTTGGGAAAAGGATCATAAATACAAATTGGTGAAACCAATTTTGATGAAACCTATGGTGTTGGATCAAGGACATACGAAGTTACCTCAGTGCGAAATTTCAGACACAAAGGGGTAGCAATTGCGGAGATATCACAGAAACAGTGACAGGAATTTCTGCAGAAGCTGAATCATCTGATTTGAAAGATTGAGATTTCCAGAATCCAAGTACATCAGTCAACTCACCTCATTCAAGCACATCTCCTGGTAAGGTCAGTTTCTCATTCCACAAAATTTCAATTTTTTTTTGTAATTCTCTAGCAAGATGACTTCAAGCACTAAGCTTGAAGACAAGCTAGAAGGCATAGATAATTTTCAAGCATGGAAATACAGGATTGGTCTCATTCTCCAAGAGAATGATCTTGATAAGTATGTCAAAGAAGAAGTGTCAGAACGTTAAGAAGCTGAAGCCAAGGAGAAGCATAGAAAGGATATGATTAGGTCACAAATAATTATTGCTAACTCCATTAAGGATCACTTGATTCCTCAAGTGTCATCCAAGAAGACTCCAAAAGAAATGTATGATGCCCTTTCCAGAATGTTTGAGGGAAGAAACATCAACAGGAAGATGAATCTAAGAGCTCAACTGAAGAGCATCAAAATGAGTCATGGAGAATCCATCCAAGACTACTTTTCAAGGGTTTCCCAGATCAAAGAGCAACTAGAAGCTATTGGAGATAATCTTGATGAAGATGAAATGGTCATGACTGCTCTCAATGGTCTCACTAGACCCTGGGAGTCTTTTATTCAGATGATGTGTGCCAGAAAAGAAAGCATGAAGTTTGATATTGTATGGGAAGACTGCATTCAAGAGGATACTAGAGTGGAAAATAGAGAAGCCTTAATAAAAGTAGATGATCAAGCCCTAGCCACTCACACTAAAAAAAGAAGAGGCCAATCAAACTTCAAGAGAAGAAATTTCAAGGAGTCTCATCCTCCCAGAAGAATCCAAAGGGTAAGAGAAAATCCTTCCTTTAAAGACTATTCTGATTTTGAATGTTTTCACTGTAACAAGATAGGACACATTGCCCGAAATTGTCCTAAAAAGGGGCAAGAATATAGAAAGAGGATAAACAACAACAAAAGGCACCATGCCCATCTAGCAGATGAAGAAGAAGAAGAAGAAGAAGAAGAAGGTCCCCCAAGAAAACAAGCAAGAGAAGAAGATGCAGAAGAGTATGTGATATTCTCTGCACTTTCTAGATCTGTAATTCCTGGAGAAGACACCTGGCCTATTGATAGTGGTGCTTCAAAGCACATGACGAGACAAAATAAAAATCTTTCCAAACTTGAAGAAAAGAGCTCTCCTCAGAAGGTATCCTTAGGAGATGACTATCAATATCCGATCAAAGATGTTGGTGAAGCAAGCTACAAACTTGATTCAGGTAATCCCCTAAAAATGAAGGATGTATTATATGTACCTGGTCTAAAGAAGAGTTTACTTTCTATCTCAGCTTTAGATAAGAAAGGTTTCAGAGTTGCTTTCATAGATGGCCAAGTATTCATGTGGCCCAAAGTAAAGAATATTGAAGATGCAATCATTATTGGTGAAGAAGAAGGAGGCTTGTATAAACTAAAGGGGCACTCAAAAACAACCCTAGTGCATGAATCCACTGACCCTAGTGAACTATGGCATAGCAGGCTTGCCCATATCAATTACATGGCTCTACCTCATGTGAACAAAGTAGTGACGGGATTACTAGACATGAAGATCAAGCATGAAAGCATTTGCAAAGGATGTGCAAAGGGAAAGAACATCAAGAATCCATTTCCAAAAAGTGCAACAAAGACAAAAAGTACGTTGGAGTTGATTGATTCATATGTATGTGGTCCAATGTCTTCTACATATTTAAGTGGCTTTGAATATTATATCACATTTATTGATGACTTTTCAAGAAAGACTTGGATATACTTCTTGAAAGCAAAGAGTGAAGTGTTTGAAAAATTCAAGGAGTTCAAAGCCTTGATAGAGAATCTCTCAGATAAGAAAATAAAGACACTCCGATCGGACAATGGTGGAAAGTATACCTCAAAAGAGTTTGAAGCCTTTTGCAAAGACTCTGGAATCAAAAGGGAACTAACCACTCCCTACAATCCTCAACAGAATGGGGTTGTGGAAAGAAAGGACAGAACCATAATGGAGGCAGTAAAGACAATGATTTATGATCAAGATCTTCCAATGCATCTATGGGCAGAAGCGGCAAGAACAGTTGTGTATGTTCAGAATAGAATATCCCATAGTGCTCTTGGGTTCAAGACTCCAGAAGAGGTATTCATAGGAAAGAATCCTGAGGTAATTCACCTCAAGATATTTGGTTGTCCAGTATATATTCATATACCAAAAGAGAAAAGAACCAAATTAGATCCATCCGGAAAGAAGGGGATATTTGTTGGATACTATGAGGTATCCAAAGCATTCAGAATATACATTCCTGGATTCTGTTACCACCTAAGTTGTACTTAGTGGTTTTTATCAAGTGAGCCTGGTGAACCGGACAGGCTTAACTTGTTCGGACTGCAAAAGTCCTTTGGAAGTACTTTTGGGAAGTGCTTGTTGTACTATATCACATGTTCATACCCCATGGGGGAATTGTAATAAATGTTCTAGCATGATAGTGTCTGTAAAAGAATTGGTCTCTTAGACTTCATTTGTCAATCCGATCAGCCCAGGGTGTTTTTTCCCTTGGTTATTATTGGTTGTTGAACAAACGACTGATAATTTCTGAGTTTTTCACTCCATACCTCCAAAGTTGGGGTGGTTAGCTTGGCATTTAGGCCTATTGAGGTTATAAGAGTATATGTGTCAATGTATAAGCATTCTAGACATTTTTTTTGAGTCATATGAACATGTCTAAGTCCCCCTAGGTGTTTTTCAATTTTTCAATTTTTTAATTTTTTCAGTGTTTTTTATTAAAATTAAATTTTTCCAAAACTTAGGCTATTTTTTAATAGTTTAATTAGAAAAATTGATTTTGTAATAAAAGTGGGCCAAATAATCGGTTGCAGTCATGTAGGTGATCATTTTCAAGCTAAGAGCACCATGTAAACCCATGGACCCACTGTTTCCTAGTTTTGAGTGATTTTCCATCACTCAGGTCAGAAAGCCCCAAAAATCAATTATTGATTATTTTAATTAATAAATTGATGAATAATGGAGTAACTCCAAAATCATAGATCAGTGGATTCTTAGCCGATTTGATTGAAATCAGTCAGATCTGAAGCAGATTCACTGGATCTGATAAATCCTTGATAGAAGGAGGTGATCAAATCAGATCCAGAGTTGATCTTCAGCATCCTTTATGGGGAATTTTTCCCTCCCTCTCTCCTCAACATGTTTTGGCTCATTTGGATGAGTTTTGGTGGATGCTTCAGTCAACAGGTTGAGGTGTCAGTCAGATCAGCTCTACGATTGACAATTGCACTTAGTGAGACTTAGATCTGGCTCAGTTAGACATAGATCGGGCATTGATGGACTCTGCATTAGTATATTTGGTCTATATCCTTGGGATTTGCGCCCCCCCTGGGCTGGATCTCCTGTTTTTTGTATATATCCAAGCACAGCTCCCTCTTCCAAGCTAGTAAGAATTGGGATTGAGGTGCTGCTGCTATTGCACTATTGTTATTCTTCATTTGAAATAAAGAAAAGCTTTGGAGGCCAGACGGTGTTGTGCCATTACATGTGTGGATGATTATTTCCATTATTTTACTGAGGTAACCTGTATCTGTTTTCATTTCTTGCTAGTTGCTTGTAGATCTGTGGTTAAGATTGGTAATTAGCTTATTACAATCTTGATAGGAAAGGTGTTGTTCAATAATTTTATTACTGTCACTCTCCTCTGATGCATGTTTAGAGATCTATATTTAGCATGTCCTATAAGCTTATATGCATGTTATCTTGAATCTCTTTGTATGTACTAATCAGATCTCACAAGTTTCTTGGCAAGTTTTTTTATTTCAGCTGAGTTGCAGGTTCATACTTTGGAGAGGATGCTGATATAGTTTGCTTCTTCATTCTCTTCAAAACATTTCAAAGGCATAGTCCCTCAACATTCCACCTGAAAGCTCTACTGCGGATCTTCAAGGAAACCAGCATTTCTTTCCTTCTCTTTCTCCCTCAAAATCAACACTTCACCCGGTTACTTTGTTCAGTTCATAGCTTTGATTTAATTTGGATCTATTTCATCAAATTAAAATATACATAGATATGATATTTCATAGCTCACAGCCTAGATCTTGCACTTAAAAAGGTTTCATAAGCATTCTAGATCTAGCTGTAGGGAAATCGTCTTTTTTGCATGAAAGTTTAAAGGAAACTTGTAGATCGCATGCATTAGATTTCCTTTTTGCTGTTATAAAATTCAATATTCTGCAATATCAGTGAATTTTTTTTGGCTGCACAAACAGCAAGCCAAGATCCCAAGCAAAGCTTGCTTTCCTTGGTTCCTTTTCTGCCTGTTTAGCTAGTTTTAACTTCATTTTTTGTGAGATAAGGTAGGCTGATCCAAATATAATTTTAAATGATTTTGGGTATTTGTTATTCTAATATTCTCACTGTATTTTAGCAGGTCTGACAGAAGGGAAAGGAAGCTTCTTTCAGAAGTGGCCTCAGGAGCGGTCAAACCCCCCCAGGGGTCTCCTTTTTCACTAAAAACTAATAACTTTTCCAAAGTTGTAAAATCTTGGTTTCAGCCTGTATAAGGACCAAGAAGTTTCTGATAATTTCAGTTCGCTGATTCTGTAACCAATAATAAATAAAATTACCTTTGGAATAGGCTCTTTCGAGCCCATTCCCCATCCCTCCCTGGGGGGATTTGTGTCGGTGCCTTTTTCGTCGATTTCTGTTTATTTATTTTTTACTAGCATTGATCTAATTTGCAGGGTAGTATACTTGATTTTGTTATTAATTCCATACTCCATATCTTACATTTCAAAGTAATCCTAATACTTACCCCACGATTTCCCGATTGACCCGAAAGGGGAAAGAGATTCGTGGTAGGATTAATTAAGAAACTAGAACTATGTATCTGTTTGCTTTTTTATATCATTTGTTTATCAACAACTTTAAAATTAACCCCTCCTCGATTCCCTGATTGAGATCCACTTGGATTGAAAGAGGTTCTTGGAGGCTTTTCTTTTAAACAAGAACATCTAGTTTAAAACTTACTAAAATTGACAAGACTCCAGTGTGTATGCTCTGCACTTGGATGCGGTTCATCCGATCATTTAAGCTGTATCAAAAGCACTTGGGTGACTAGTATAATTAGGACTCACTCTCCCCAACTGACAAACCATCAGGTGAAAATCCAACACCTAGATCAAACCTCTACGGTGGCAAAATACCCAAAGGAAGTGGGAACTTCTGAAAAGTGACCTCGGGGTGCCGATCTATGTCACACCCTAACAGGTTCGTTATGAACAATAGCCCCAGAGACTCCATTTCAGCCCACATATTCCTTGCGGGTAGCCATAAAGGTTTAGTTTTGGACATACTCCAAGTACTCTCGGGTATATCTGGAGTCCCCCTTTTCCTAATTTAATTAACTCATACTTCACATTTAACTTAAAACATACCAAGATGCAATCGTAAAGCATTCACTCCAAGCACATGCAAGCACATCGATCTTATTGATTTGACTCCATTCTAAGGCACTGGTTAACTTCTTGCTTTATATATATATTGTGTCTCAGTATTGTGCTTTCGTGTGTTCATCTTTTACATCTTGCCATCTGTGATTATCTATAGTTAAAATTGTAAACTCCTAAATAACTCATTCAGTTTAAACATCACAACAATAAGTAATTCTCCTTAGTAACTTAATAGGGTCTACCCCCCTTGGCTCTATTAGGAGTTGAGCCTAAACGGAGGAGTCAAGAACAAGGTGACAGCCTTGACTCGAGACTTGCTCCTAAGGACACACCGAGTGGCTTGAAGATTTCTGCCACGTGATCTAGGTGTGTGAAAAGGTGGCAACACTTTTTGGCGCCGTTGCCGGGGATAAATCTTTTTATTCCCGAGTACGACTTTTGTTTTCTTCCTTTTTTGTTTTTGCTTTGTTTAATGAATGCTTAGAGTAGATCTTTAATTTTCATCTGGCAACTCCAGTGAATTTTTTCCAGTTTTATTTTTACAAAGAAAAGCAAAAAATAATTTTTGTGAAAATATTTATAAATGCTTATTTTTCTTTTTCACATGGCGACTCCATTGAAGGGATAAAACCCTGTTATCTCATAAACTTGTGAAGTTTTGTTGTGTGTAGATGATCCCATACGACATGTTAAAACCTTTAAATCTCATCACTTGACAGCTCCACCTTTTTAGTACAAGGTTTAATCATTGTATCAAATGGATACTATTTTGGATAAATTAAAGGAGAAATATGGTGCCCAGTTCACCTTAATGTTTCAACCTATCGATTTCTCAAACATCCTGGGTTTTCCTAACTATGGTGAGGGTTTGGGGGATGCATATAACTGGCTTCCACCATTTCATGGAGATTATGGTGACTCGGCCATCTGGCATGTCAAATCTTTCCTTCAGTTGATTGCTGACTTCAATATTCTTTATGAAGACCATATGATGGAAATGTTTGCTAGTACTTTCCAGGGTGAGGCTTGTTGTTGGTTCTATCAGGGCCTTCCTAATAAATGTATAAATTCTTTTCCAATCTTCCTTTGGATGTTCTTAGAGCAGTGGCATGATGGTAGGGGTAGTACGAATGGTTTAAAAAAGTTCTTTGAAAAGATCTGTACCTTCTACCTATCTGGGACAGAGTATCACACGGAAGCATATGATGGACCTTTTTCCATGATATAAAGTATTGAAGACTTGGAATCACTTCTTGAACATTAAGTAAAGAGGAATTCCATGATACTCCCATCAAAAGGCATCCTAGTAGCTATTTAAGAAAGGAAGCAATTAAGCATCTTTTTAAAGAATATGACATATCTCCCAATACACAGTAGGATTCTGAGGAAGGGAAAATCCAAGATGATCCTACTGAAGAGCTCCAGGAGGAGCCCATGATGGAAAACATTGTTGAAGGCTCTCCTCATGTCACCATAGCTGAAGACATTGAAGATTTGGTGTATTCTCAAGTATGTTGCAATTCTGATATCTTTCCAGAAAGCCTTCTAGAGAAACCCACTGAGCAACATATCCCAAGTGATCCCATTGAACATGTCCAAAAAGTTTCCTCGATTGAAGATAATATTGAAGATTCTCTTCATGATATCATAACAGAGGCCGATAAAGAAACTTATGATAAGATCAGTATGGTGTGTAGTGACATTAGAACTTGTTCTCCTCATGTTGATGAAGGTTTGGAAAGTTTATTACCTTGTAATTTTTTTTCTGAAGAAGATTGTTACGAATACAAGGAAGACATGGATAGGCAGGAGCATGATGCCATGGATGAAGAATCCCCCACATATGACATGGATGGGAGTGATGACTATTGGAATTTCATAGATAATCCAACTTGTGAAAATATTATGGAGAATCCCATCCATGATATGTCCAACAATGGGAGTGTCTATTCAAAAATTTGTGGAATTCCAATCTACGATACATCCATAGAGGGGCCAATAGATCTGAATTCCTGGGAAAACCTTAGTATGGAAGAGGAGCACTCATATTTTTCATGTGATCATTCAAAGTTATACCATGTAGAGCCATACAAGGGTATCAGTAATGAAGACATTGAGAAACAGTATTGTGAAAAGTCAGATGTAATGCAGTCAGTGGAATATCAGTCTCAGCCATCTTTTTCACATATAGAGGTTCCTTATGATTTGGAGCTACTTGGGGCTTGTGCAACAAGTTATCATTTTATAAGCCCCGATGATCAGTATGACGATGTAGTCAGTCTACCTCATCGTTCTGATTGGTATATCAGTCATATCCAGTCATGGATAGAAGCAGCCTGCATGAGCACATACAAGTTTGGGAAGAATTTTTATGACACTGTTCATGCCTATGATCTCCCATCCATCCCGCCCATCCTAAATTATCACGCAGGTTTGCATTTTATGAATAAGGTATCCTTACTTTGGCTGGTAACCAAAGACAAGGAAAAAAAATTTATGTTAATAAAATGCTTAGGTGGTTACATTGGATTTTTTATTACACTTAACCCTTTTTATATCATGCTTAGAGTAGGAAAATAAGCTCCTTGAAAAAGAGAATTTACTTTCTGCATTTCTACTTAGTTGTAATAAAACTTTGCTTCTTTTAGTTAGTTACATTTATGTTGTGTAAATAAATCAGCTTAGTGGTTCATTTGGTTTTCTATAAAACTTGTGCTACTGAGGTTTTTCTTGTCAAGTTGAGATGTTTTTACAGGGTATATAAACCAGAGATTCTGGTGTTCTCATATCCTATCCTTTCCTTAAAGACCAGATCGAGCACACATCCCGCAGTTGGAGCTAGAATGTTACCACCTAAGTTGTACTCAGTGGTTTTTATCAAGTGAGCCTGGTGAACCGGACAGGGTTAACTTGTTCGGACTGCAAAAGTCCTTTGGAAGTACTTTTGGGAAGTGCTTGTTGTACTATATCACATGTTCATACCCCATGGGGGAATTGTAATAAATTTTCTAGCATGATAGTGTATGTAAAAGACTCGGTCTCTTAGACTTCATTTGTCAATCCGATCAGCCCAGGGTGTTTTTTCCCTTGGTTATTATTGGTTGTTGAACAAACAACTGATAATTTCTGAGTTTTTCACTCGATACCTCCAAAGTTGGGGTGGTCGTCTTGGCATTTAGGCCTATTGAGGTTATTAGATTCTATGTGTCAATGTATAAGCATGCTAGACATCTTTTTTGAGTCATATGAACATGTCCAAGTCCCCCTAGGTGTTTTTCAATTTTTCAATTTTTTAATTTTTTCAGTGTTTTTTATTAAAATTAAATTTTTCCAAAACTTAGGCTATTTTTTAATAGTTTAATTGGAAAAATTGATTTTGTAATAAAAGTGGGCCAAATAATTGGTTTCAGTCATGTAGGTGTTCATTTTCAAGCTAAGAGCACCATGTAAACCCATGGACCCACTTTTTCCTAGTTTTGAGTGATTTTCCATCACTCAGGTTAGAAATCCCCAAAAATCAATTATTGATTATTTTAATTAATAAATTGATGAATAATGGAGCAAATCCAAAATCATAGATCAGTGGATTCTCAGCCAATTTGATTGAAATCAGTCAGATCTGAAGCAGATTCACTGGATCTGACAAATCCTTGACAGAAGGAGGTGATCAAATTAGATCCAGAGTTGATCTTCAGCATCCTTTATGGGGAATTTCTCCCTCCCTCTCTCCTCAACATGTTTTGGCTCATTTGGATGAGTTTTGGTGGATGCTTCAGTCAACAGGTTGAGGTGTCAGTCAGATCAGCTCTCTGATTGACAATTACACTTAGTGAGACTCAGATCTGGCTCAGTTAGACACAGATCGGGCATTGATGGACTCTCCATCAGTATATTTGGTCTATCTCCTTGGGATTTGCGCCCCCCTGGGCTGGATCTCCTGCTTTTTGTATATATCCAAGCACATCTCCCTCTTCCAAGCTAGTAAGAATTGGGATTGAGGTGCTGCTGCTATTGTACTGTTGTTATTCTTCATTTGAAATAAAGAAAAGATTTGGAGGCCAGACGGTGTTGTGCCATTACATGTGTGGATGATTATTTCCATTATTTTACTGAGGTAACCTGTATCTGTTTTCATTTCTTGCTAGTTGATTGTAGATATGTGGTTAAGATTGGTAATTAGCTTATTACAATCTTGATAGGAAAGGTGCTGTTCAATAATTTTATTGACTGTCACTCTCCTTTGATGCATGTTTAGAGATCTATATTTAGCATGTCCTATAAGCTTATATGCATGTTATCTTGAATCTCTTTGTATGTACTAATCGGATCTCACAAGTTTCTTGGCAAGTTCTTTGATTTCAGCTGAGTTGCAGGTTCATACTTTGGAGAGGATGCTGATCTAGTTTTCTTCTTCATTCTCTTCAAAACATTTCAAAGGCATAGTCCCTCGACATTACACCTGAAAGCTCTACTGCAGATCTTCAAGGAAACCAGCATTTCTTTCCTCCTCTTTCTCCCTCAAAATCAACACTTTACCCGGTTACTTTTTTCAGTTCATAGATTTGATTTCATTTGGATATATTTCAGCAAAGTAAAATATACATAGATATGATATTTCATATCTCACATCCTAGATCTTGCACTTAAAAAGGTTTCATAAGCATTCTAGATCTAGCTGTAGGGAAATCGTCTTTTTTGCATGGAAGTTTAAAGGAAACTTGTAGATCGCATGCATTAGATTTCATTTCACTGTTATAAAATTCAATATTTTTCAATATCAGTGCATATTTTTTGGCTGCACAAACAGCAATCCAAGATCCCAAGGAAATCTTGCTTTCCTTGGTTCCTTTTCTGCCTGTTTAGCTAGTTTTAACTTCATTTTTTGTGAGATAAGGTAGGCTGATCCAAAGGTACTCTTAAAGTGATTTTGGGAATTTGTTATTCTAATATGATTGCTGTATTTTATTAGGTCTGACATAAGGGAAAGGAAGCTTCTGTCCGAAGTGGCCTCAGGAGCGCTCAAACCCCCCCAGGGGTCTCCTTTTTCACTAAAAACTCAAAACTTTTCCAAAGTTGTAAAATCTTGGTTTCATCCTGTATAAGGACCAAGAAGTTTCTGATAATTTCAGTTCACTGATTCTGTAACCAATAATAAATAAAATTATCTTTGGAATAGGCTCTTTCGAGCCCATTCCCCATCCCCCCTGGGGGGATTTGTGTCGGTGCCTTTTTCATCGATTTCTGTTTATTTCTTTTTTACTAGCATTGATCTAATTTGAAGGGTAGTATACTTGATTTTGTTATTAATTCCATACTCCATATATTACATTTCAAATTAATCGTAATACTTACCCCATGATTTCCTGATTGACCCGAAAGGGGAAAGAGATTCGTGGTAGGATTAATTAAGAAACTAGAATTGTGTATCTGTTTGCTTTTTTCTATAATTTGTTTATCATCAAATTTAAAATTAACCCCTACTCGCTTCCCTGATTGAGATCCACTTGGATCGAAAGAGGTTCTTGGAGGCTTTTCTTTTAAACAAGAACATCTAGTTTAAAACTTACTAAAATTGACAAGACTCCAGTGTGTATGCTCTGCACTTGGATGTGGTTCGTCTGATCAGTAAAGATGTATCAAAAGCACTTGGGTGACTAGTATAATTAGGACTCACTCTCCTCAACTGGCAAACCATCAGGTGAAAATCCAACACCTAGATCAAACCTCTACGGTGGCAAAAAATTAGGACTCACTCTCCTCAACTGGCAAACCATCAGGTGAAAATCCAACACCTAGATCAAACCTCTACGGTGGAAAAATACCCAAAGGAAGGGGGAACTTCTGAAAAGTGACCTTGGGGTGCCGATCTCTGTCACACCCTAACGGGTGCATTACAAACAATATCCCCAGAGACTCCATTTCAGCCCACATATTCCTTGCGGGTAGCCATAAAGGTTTAGTTTTGGACATACTCCAAGTACTCTTGGGTATATCTGGAGTCCCCCTTTGCCTAATTTAATCAACTCATACTTCACATTTAACTTAAAACATACCAAGATGCAATCGCAAAACATTCACTCCAAGCACATGCAAGCACATCGATCTTATTGATTTGACTCCATTCTAAGGCACTGGTTAACTTCTTGCTTTATATAGATATTGTGTCTCAGTATTGTGCTTTCGTGTGTTCATCTTTTACATCTTGCCATCTGTGATTATCTATAGTTAAAATTGTAAACTCCTAAATAACTCAGTCAGTTTAAACATCACAACACTAAGTAATTCTCCTTAGTAACTTAATAGGGTCTACCCCCCTTGGCTCCGTTAGGAGTTGAGCCTAAACGAAGGAGTCAAGAACAAGGTGACAGCCTTGACTCGAGACTTGCCCCCAAGGACACACCAAGTGGCTTGAAGATTTTTGCCACGTGATCTAGGTGTGTGAAAAGGCGGCAACACTTTTTGGCGCTGTTGCCAGGGATAAATCTTTTTATTCCCGAGTATGACTTTTGTTTTCTTCCTTTTTTGTTTTTGCTTTGTTTGATCAATGCTTAGAGTAGATATTTAATTTTCATCTAGTGAATCCACTGAATTTTTTCCAGTTTTATTTTTACAAAGAAAAGCAAAAAATAATTTTTGTGAAAAGATTTATAAATGCTTATTTTTCTTTTTCACATGGCGACTCCATTGAAGGGATAAAACCCCGTTATCTCATAAACTTGTGAAGTTTTGTTGTGTGTAGATGAGCCCATACGACATGTTAAAACCTTTAAAGCTCATCACTTGACAGCTCCACCTTTTCAGTACAAGGTTTAATCGTTGTATCAAATGGATACTATTTTGGATAAATTAAAGGAGAAATATGGTGCCCAGTTCACCTTAATGTTTCAACCTATCGATTTCTCAAACATCCCGGGTTTTCCTAACTATGGTGAGGGTTTGGGGGATGCATATAACTGGCTTCCACCATTTAATGGAGATTATGGTGACTCTACCATTTGGCATGTCAAATATTTCCTTCAGTTGATTGCTGACTTCAATATTCTTTATGAAGACCATATGATGGAAATGTTTGTTAGTACTTTCCGGGGTGAGGCTTGTTGTTGGTTCTATCAGGGCCTTCCTAATAAATGTATAACTTCTTTTCCAAACTTCCTTTGGATGTTTTTAGAGTAGTGGCATGATGGTAGGGGTAGTACGAATGGTTCTAAAAAGTTCCTTGAAAAGATCTGTACCTTCTACCTATCTGGGATAGAGTATCACACGGAAGCATATGATGGACCTTTTTCCATGATACAAATTATTGAAGACTTGGAATCACTTCTTGAACATTTAAGTAAAGAGGAAGTCCATGATACTCACATCAAAAGGCATCCTAGTAGTTATTTAAGAAAGGAAGCAATTAAGCATCTTTTTAAAGAATATGAGGTATCTCCCAATACACAACAGGATTCTGAGGAAGGGAAAATCCAAGATGATCCTACTGAAGAGCTCCAAGAGGAGCCCATGATGGAACACATTGTTGAAGGCTCTCCTCATGTCACCATAGCTGAAGACATTGAAGATTTGGTGTATTCTCAAGTATGTTGTAATGCTGATATCTTTCTAGAAAGCCTTCTAGAGAAACCCACTGAGCAACACATCCCAAGTGATCCCATTGAACATGTCCAAAAAGTTTCCTCGATTGAAGATAACATTGAAGATTCTCTTCATGATATCATAACAGAGGCCTATAAAGAAACTTATGATAAGATCAGTATGGTGTGTAGTGACATTAGAACTTGTTCTCCTCATGTTGATGAAGGTTTGGAAAGTTTATTACCTTGTAATTTTTTTTCTGAAGAAGGTTGTTATGAATACAAGGAAGACATGGATAGGTAGGAGCATGATGCAATGGATGAAGAATCCCCCACATATGACATGGATGGGAGTGATGACTATTGGAATTTCATAGATAATCCAACTTGTGAAAATATTATGGAGAATCCCATCCATGATATGTCCAACAATGGGAGTGTCTATTCAAAAATTTGTGGAAGTCCAATCTATGATACGTCCATAGAGGGGAGCATAGATCTGAATGCCTGGGAAAACCTTAGTATGGAAGAGGAGCATTCATATTTTTCATGTGATCATTCAAAGTCATACCATGTAGAGCCGCACAAGGGTATCAGTAATGAAGACATTGAGAAACAGTATTGTGAAAAGTCAGATGTAATGCAGTCAATCCTGGTTTCACAACTATTTCAAAGTCAAATTCCTAAAAAAGTAGCAGCCACTGACAGATATTCCCCCCCAACACAATCTTTTTGACCAAATATTGCAAGGCATAATGATCGGTGAACATATTGAAGTGACCACCTAACAAATAGTGCCTGAACTTTTGCAAGGCATAAACCATCGCCAAGCCTTCTCTTTCAGTCGTTATGTAATTTTGTTCAGTAAACGACAACTTCCTACTGGCATATGCAATCGAGTGATCCAGGTTTCCCTCACCTAGTTGTGCAAGCACAACCCCCAGCACAACAGAAGAGGCATCGACACGCACATGGAACTCCTTGTTCCAATCAGGGAATACCAGTATGGGTGCGGAGGCCATCTTGGCCTTCAGTGTGTCAAATATTCCTTAACATTCCTGACTCCACTCAAATGCAGTATCCTTCTTTAATAACTTCTCCATAGGGGCATTAATTACAGCGTATCCTTTGATGAAATTGTGATAGTACCCCGTGTTCCCCAGCGTCACCCGAAGCATCTTCACAATCGTTGGTGGCGGAAAACTAAGAATTAGCGCGATCTTCACTAGATCAACCAACAGACCTTCCTTACATACTATGTGTCCAAGTAGCATTCCAAACGACGCACAGAAAATGCACTTCTTAGAATTTAATTCAATCCGATGTTGTCAACACCTTTTCTAGCATCAATCACAAGTTGTCAAGAAGGTCCCTAATTAGCCCATATACTATCTAATCATCCATATATACTTGCATGAACTTTTGAATAAATTCTTTAAACATAGTGACAAGTACCCGAGAAAATATTGTTGGTGCATTCTTCAGCCCAAAGGGTATTACTATATATTGAAAAAAACCCCATTCAGTGATAAACTTGGTCTTATGGCGATCCTCCTTTGCAATCCGAATTTGGTGGTACCCCAAAAATCCATCTGTGAAGGAGTACATCTCTTGACCTCCTACTCCTTCAAGGCCCTCATCTGTAAATGGAGTCGGGAATGGATCATGCATGAAGGCATCATTCAACTTTCTTAGGTGGACACAAATGCGGACTTCGCTGGTGTTTTTATCCTAAACCACCATAGGGCTTATCCACTCTTATTCTTCAACGAGCTCGATGATCCCAGCATCCAGCATTCGGTCAATCTCATACTTCACATGGTCCTTGTATCATGGGTTCAATTAATACGGCCTCTGTCGCACAGGTTTTGCATCTAGTTTCAACGGGATTTTCATCTTCCCCAGGTCCCTTAATATCCCCTTCATTTCTGAGAACCACGTCAGAAAAAGATCTTGGAATTCATACAGCAAGTCCATGATTTTAGCCATTGTTTCCATGTCCCAATAGTCCCCAATATTGGCAAATTTTAGGTTCTCTTCTGAACCAATGTTAACTTTCCTGATCTTCAGTGGATGACTCATCGAATCTGTCGGTATTTCTAATGCTGCAACATCGCAGCTTCCTTCTGACTCCAAAATATTAACATTTCGCAACGCATCATTATCTTTAGGTTCCCCAGATAGATTGTAACATGCCATCATGGATTGCAACGAGCAGTGCGCATGTGGATCAACTGGGTATGCAACAAGGATGACATTCAGCACTACGTCACGGATTATTCGCAATGCATTATGTACCTCTGGATTGGCATCCTGGAAACTAAACATCTATGTAAAGCGAATGAAAAACTCCTCCCAAGTGGTTATAGTTTTGCACAGTTCTACCGCTACATACCAGGATCTCGACATCTCATCCAGAGTATGAACAAAAGCATGGACCCACTCATGTTTAGGTCACGATTCCCATAAATCCTAACATTCCATCAAGTGACTAGTGGGTTCATTTTTTCCATCATATCTCCTAGCATGATAGACCTCCAAATCGTTGAAGCACACCATCATCAATCTTCAACATTGTCCCCAGTCATGGATTGTCTGCTTGTGTGTGGCCCACCATCGGGTCGAGGTAGCCTTCAGTGATACGTCTAGGGCCCATACCCTTTGTGGTTCAAACACTTTCTCTTCAAATTCTCAAAGGAACGACACCGCATTTCCAGAACGACACCTCATGCAGCCTATTTTTCCAATTTCCAGAGCATCATCTAAATCAGAGGACGTAGAACTATCGTTGTGCCATCCAAGTTCACCATAGATGGTAGGGTGGATATAGTCTTCAGAGATATTATAGGCGTGATCCCAACTTCTACTGGCTTCATCCCTCACAGGTTCAATATACCGGTGTCCTTCCTGAGGGTCCATGGGAGAAATGACCCTGACATCCTGGTTCTCAAACGTCATAACCCATTTTTTGAAATAGATAACTGCCATGCAATCATTAGCCCACCCAATCCCTAGCAGTGCAGGATAGGAACCTCCATCTTCAACCACTTCTATCACATCAAAATCAATATACCTTTTCATACCATCGACATCAACAACCAGGTTTGAGACATGACCAATGGGATGAAAATTTTCCTGATTTCCTAGTCGCAGCTGCATCGGCAACCATCCCAATGTCGACTTCCCCGTCAGCTACCAAGTTTGCTTGGTCAAAATGTTTACATCTAATCTGAGATCCAGAATAATCAATTCAACCTCATAATCTCCGATCTGGATGTTGATCCTCATCTCCTTGCATGTCTTCCTCTTTTGCAAGGATTTCACTGCGGAATCCTTCATTGTCTTATCCTAGTGGTACAACAACTTCTCAATCTCGACAAGGGCTTCAGGATCCCTTGCCAACAATAGACAACTCTCAAAGAACTTTTGCAAGGTACCATGTTGTCGCGATGGTCCTGCCTCTACAGATGGATCAAAAGCAGATGACATTTTGATAATAGGTAACTTACCCAGATTTCTCCCGATTGCATGCTTGGCCTCGAACAAGGTGTCTTTCTCTGTCGCAATATCAAATGATACCTTTTTCTTTCCAGTGAACCAAACTTGCTAATGCATTCCATATTCTCCAATTGTCACACCAGTACGACTAACAACCCCAATGTCAACATCCTTCCTTTGGCTTGAATTGTTGCAACCATCGATCCTTGATTCAGGTTCTGGGCCTAATTCAATGGTGGGTTTTGATTCAGTGGCGGGTTCATTGGTTGATTCTGAGTCTGTGGTGGGATCTAATTCTGCATCGTCAGCTGGTTCTACACTTGGAACGTTGGCTAATCTGATTCTATGCATTCTTCAACTAAGGAATGTTTCTAGCCTGCCACTTTGCAATCAGCTGAGGGCAATTTTCAACATTATTCTCACTGGCCGCACAGTATGTACACTATGCATGAGGACACTCCCTCTGATAGTGCATGAATACTCCACAGGTATAGCACTGGATTGATTCTCGACCTCGTCCTCCTCCTTGACCGAAGCCTCCTCCTCGTCCCCTAAATCCTCTGTGGAATCCTCCTCGGACTCCTCCTTACTGAAACTAAGGCTGGGCCAACTACTGCTACAGGGGGTTTGGTTGCTACTGGACATAGTGTGCAGCTTGAACATATTGTGGCTGAGGCTGAATGAGTAGTACTTTATTATACTGTGTTCATGGCACAAATTGTGGTTGCGCTACAAACTGTGGCTGCGGTGCAAATTGTGGCTGTGACGTAAATTGCTGCTGTGGTTGCGACGGGATAAACTGCATCTGGGGTGGTGGTGTATACTACACCTGCGCTGCTGGCTGTGCCATATGTGGCTACGCTTGCAGTTCCTCGAAGAATCATATGTCCTTTCCTGGAGCAAGTCATAAGCTCGACATTTTTTATCGTCGTGTCCTACTGACTGACAAAAGTTATAGTACAGATTCTCTTCCTTGGTAACCATCTTTTGCATGTAGTCACAGTTTTCATATCGATTCCCATAGACCTGACATATGTGGAACCATGGTACACCAGTGAAGCTCAATGGGTTCGAGACTCCTGAAAGAAAATAATTTCAGAATGTCAGACATGTATCATTGGTGTGTCTGTTCGCACGACACCGGGTGCACCCAAGGTCATCATGATCTTCCTTAGACTTCTTGATATATTGCAGTTGGAGTGTCAGATTGGCCAACTGTGCTTGAATCTTGTTCATCGCGACCGTAGTTTCTCATACCGTCGATGCTTCTAATTTCATCGTGATTTCTAGAGCCTCGCTCTGCATCACAATATTTTGTTGTATTAGCAGTTGTCTGATATGTGGGATTAACGCAACGATGAACCACTCCTTGTGTTGAACATCACTCATCTGGAAGCTAACTCGAGCCATCAATGTATTAAACCATTGATCAAAGTCCCAAATTGTTTCATTGGGGAACTGAATGATTTCTTTCAACTCGGTCATGTACTGAGCCTCAGAATTTGGCTTCTTGAATTCTTCAAATAACCCCTTACAGATCTCATCCAATGTTTTCGCTGTACCTCCCTGAGGAACTAGCATGAATCTCATGTACCAATCCAGCGCATGACCCTTGAGGATGGTTGCCAGCTATCTTTTCATGACATCATCATCCACAGTATTTTGGGTGGTCCAGATCGCCTCACAAAAGAACCAGTATTGCTTTGGGTCATCAATGTCATTTCCATGAAATATTGGTAGCTTCATTTCGTTTCCCGCTATTCTGGGCCTTCTTCCTCCAGCTGGTACTCTACTACTAGACTGCTGCTGACACATCAGGCAAGTCGACGTAGAATGCGGGTTTCTTCCTGGTGGTGGAGTAGTGCGCGGAGGTGTGGACATGTTACTGTTGGGGTTCGATCATGTCGTCCTTCTAGTCGTAGCCTGGGCCTAGTCGTCCTTGTCATTATTCTTCATGGTATCGCACTTCGATCGTAGCAGGACCTTCTCCTATCCTCTACCTCTTCTCTATAAACCTTGCTCCACCTCTTGTACAACCATTTGTTTCCTCGACGATTTTCACAATCTCACCAGAACTCATGCCCATCTACCCCTTACCTTTCCATGCATCTCCCCCCTTTCACCATGGTGTCTACAGCCTCTGCACACCAGAGTTCCACTACTCTTGGTCCATCTTCAAAATACCTTTTTCGTAGACAAGCTGTTTAATAGATAGCTACAGAGACAACAAAAATCTGCCTCGTGGTCCGTTAAAGAAATCCCTTTCTGCTTCGCTAAACGACTTATTGGTATCAACTGCAAACTTAGTAATGTATCCCTCCATGATACTATCCAACCACACCTCAACAGCTCGCGATGCCTTATTCTTTGTTTCTTGTAATTCCTAGATTAGCTCTGGAGTCCAAGATGTCGACTCTCCTCCTTGGAATTTTTTCTTCTTAGAAGCGAACTTCGACAGCCACTCATACAAGATGATAGGAAACTCACAAAAGAACCATTCATGAGAATCGTCGTGAATATATATGTCCAACCAATTTCCCATCGACAGCTTCGGATTCTGGTTTTCTATTTCAACAAACTCTCGCAGTTTTAGACCAAACCACTCCTCGATCTTTGGTCGAGTCGGATGCCAAAACATATCCTCCTTTCAATCGCAACTCAGTCTCGACAATGGAACCATTTGTTGGAAAAAACCCACAAACAAAGCCTCGTCGATAGGGGTTCTCACTATGTCGATGCCCAACTAGCGCGATCTCCCTGAGCATTAGCCCAAACAGGTTTTACCCTACCCAGCAACATCTGTAAAGCGAATGAAGTCTCACCCGAGATGTTCAAGGGAGATCTGTCGGAACCAAGTTTTCGGCAGTAAGAAGGGAAGATATGGCATCCGCGGCTTCAACAACATAACTATCAAATTACTCCAAGTCACTCGATAGAACTAAGATAGTTATCACAATTCATCTTCACAACTATGGATCTAACAGATCACATCATTCATTTATCGCAGCAATGTTATCATGGTTGTATCATTCATAAAACAACTTTAATAAGCTTCATCATCATTCATCAGAATTGTGACAGAATCAGTTCATTGCAGCAACATCAGTAAATCATAAACAGATTCAATACACTTCTCATTGACATCACAGCAAAGAAAACAGGAAACAAAAGACAACATTTAGGCAACAACCATCATGTCATATTATTTTTGTGCAACATATCCAAAATAGATAATTCTTCTCCACAGTAGGAGACTGATTACGTCCCAAAATTCAGTATCTAACACCGACTGATCGCAGTTTGTTCAAAATAGAAGACTCATCAAGACCATAGACAGATCGCAACAAATTGATCACTCTCAGATATTGACTTGGACTTGCATCACGATGATCATGATCATGATTATGATTCCCTTATAATTGCAAAACTAGCTCTATATATAGGCTTGCGCCTTTACGTCAAAGGTCCACTTCTAACTAACTTCTAACCACTAATGACCTATGTCCACAAAACGTGGTCAATTAATACATTAAATATTCAAAAGTGGTTATCCTTCTGCCCATCGCGCTGATCTGGCCTTGCGCGGTGTCGCATGAGCTTGTACAGCTTTGTGACGCTGCACAACTCACTTACCCAAAACCCCTACCAGCAACAATAAGCTAGCAACAGCTATCAATTATAAATAGTTAAATTTCAATCTTTACCAACATCATAGTCATGGTTTACATTTTTAGCTCACATATAATAATATCATCCTTCTAGTCCTGCATGAATATGTGAGTGTACTATTGACTAAAGGACACATTCTTCATCAAAATACAAACTCATCGCTAACCCATACTTAAGAATATTATTTTCGACCCATAAAAACTTATAGTTTCACAAATACATTTAATTTTCCATTTCCAAGACAATAATTTATTATAGCTTTAGAAACAATCTCATATTTTTACAAAAATTGATTTAATTACTAGTGTATCTACATAATACCCTAGATTCAATTCATGATTTAAAATTTAACACTCATGCCATGCCACAATAACTAGGAACATTTAGAAGGCAAGGAAACATTTTGCTTCCCATTCCCATCTTACTTGGAACACTACCCCATAGATTCCACTTTAATATATATTACCAACAACCCCTCTGAAATGTTATACCACCCAAGATAAACAAGAATTTTAATAGAATACAATTCCTATATAATTTATTGATTCATTTTCTAGCACCTGTTAGACTCGTTGTACAACTCTGACATAATTAATACCACTTTGAGCAAACTAATCAGAAATACAAATGCTACAGAATCATTCACTTCAGGAAACAAATTCAATAACAAAATGAAATCCATCGGTCTCCAAGTCAGCATAACATTTATCTTAGTAAAAATTGATTATGATAATTATCCATGACTCACAAGCTCAGGTTTTCCCTTGGTTGTAACATGGCATAACAAGAAACAAGTATCTACACAAGTGTCATGATGCTCAACACACAAAAGCATCAACATGCTCTAAAGAATACCAAACACACATGTCAACTGGTTGTCAAGGTATTCAATAGTCATTGGAAACTCAACACTTACATTAGCTTATTAATGATAAAAAAAATAATGAAAAAGGATAAACATTTTATTAATATCTCGCCAACTCATCCTTGATCCACTCTAGACATTTCTACCCATCATATAAACCCCGTCAACAGTTGACTATTCCACTTTAGAATTAATTAGGGCTACAAAATCAATAAAAACATTTATTTAACACCCCACAACTTAATGCACGCAAAATTCCCAATAGGAGATAGTAATCTTAAACTCACCTTCCCAAAACAAAATCCAACATGAAATTCATGAGGACAACAACTTTAAATATGCAAAACTATAAGCTTGAGTAGAACACACAACTCAAACTAATAAGGCAACAATGCTCATTTTAGAATTAATTTTTTCTTGCTAGATTATACTTCAGAGATTTACTCTCTAGAAAACAGATAGTAAGCTTCATCAAACTAACTAAACATACATAGCAAGGTGATGATAATAACATGTTCTCACTTGGGAATTCAATTGCTGGCAATAAATAGCTTTGGAGATTCACGCTCCCTAAGAGACAAATGATCTTACAAATACAAAATCAACTATACTAATAGTTTCATTAACAACCCTACATGACTACACAACACATAAACATAATAATTGAATAGATTGAAAATGCACACAACATTTCAGCAAGAGGTCAAGTCACTTGTATAAAAATGGGAAATAAATGACTAGACGACCAAAAACATTGTTCACCGCGATGTTTTTAAGTGAAATATAACCAAATTTGAGCAATTTTAAAGGATCACAACTAAAAATGACTAAAATAAATTACTATTTTCGTCATGGAATAGAAAATATGACTTTTTAGTCATGGGATAAAAAATGACTAGACAATGTAAATCAATAATTATATAAGATGTCCATTGTTAAAATTTACAAATTTGTAATAATTTTTTTACAATTTCATAAATTTTAATGTTGTAGATAATCTAAATGTAAAAATTCATTTTTAAAATTGAAAGTTATATCTATTGTGAGATTTCATTAAATAATTTAACAAAAAGGAAAGAATGTTTCATGACATTTAGCCCCCTCCATCTACTTGACTACAGAGCACCTCGGTACTCTCGATGCAATCCCTATACTAGTCAAAACTTAAGTCTCAATTTAATATATATATATATGATATTCCATTATATATGTCATTTATAGTTAATATATTAATATACTGTGCAAGATTAATATAATATAATTAATATATGAGATTTGGGGCACCATTACACCAGAGAGAATTCAATCAAATTTTGGGAGCCAACCATTCAACCTATTTAAAGATGCATATTTCTCTAGATCTACAACAATCCAATAGATATGCGATTTGGAGAACCTCAAGCAATCTATCAAGCAGACAATCCAAGAGATCTATGATTTGGAGATCCAATCTCAAGTGATCTACGGTTTAAGCAATTCAAGATAACAGTATATCAAGTGGATAGTCTTTTAAGCTAACAGTTTATCCAGGGATTTATGTGGCCCCGTTACACCAAATAATCGCTAGGGTATTTCTAGTCATTCACAAATTTTTGGAGAAAACCATTCAAGTTAAATCCATATTTAAATCTATATTGATTCGATTTGTGGCCCCATTACACCAAGGAATCTATTAAGTGATCTACGATTTAAATCTAAAGTGATATAGGGTCTAATTGATTCTAGAGACATTTGAAGATATCTATAATTTGGAGATCCAATCTCATGGGATCTAGAGTTTAAGCAAGTTAAGCAATTAGTCACATGAATGTTTCACTTTGTTAAAATTATACTGAAGGGGCACAAAAGTGATAAAGTGAATATTGCAGGTCAAGTTGTAGATGAGCCTTGGATTAGAACTCCTCTTCTAAAGGAAAGAAGGTTGCTACTCACTATAGAAATTGTGTGTGTCCTCTTAAACCCCTCATCACATCTCAGTAATCTTCTTCCGTATTTTGTATCTTATACTTTGGTGAGATTCAATGTTGGAGATGGAAAACAAAGTTCATGTCTCACTTTGTTGGAGTTGAATTAATGGTGCATGGAAGCGATCAGGTTAATATTGCAGCTTAAGTTGTATTTGTAGCCTTGAGTTGGAGCTCCGTTGTCGAAGCAAGGCATGATGCTACTCACTATCTCGATTAGGTATGTCCTCTTAAACCCCTCATCACATCTCAATAATCTTCTTTAGTAATTTTTATATGATAAGTTGGTGAGGTTTGATGTTAGAGATGAAAAAAAATTGTGTTTCACAATTTGATATATTTCTTGGTATATCACATAATTTGATTAATAACCAACCAGTACCGAAAGGAAATTTTAAGATAAGTGGAGTGGCACATAGTATCCATCTCAATCCTTACTTAGACACAAGTTACATGTGGGGATAATTGGGTTCTTCTAATGTGGCATGAACAACCACTCGGAGTCATGTGATTATTTTATTTTAGAGTGATATAAATTGGGTTGAGTGGGTTTGTATTCACTAAGATCTGGCATTCGTGTGATGGCCCCCTTATATATTTTTCTCCCAAGGGTGGTTGTGTGGTATGCAAAAGGTACAATCATATTTTCAATACATGTATTTCCTTTTGTCAACTTGTAGTGATCTTGTGAATGTTGTGTTCAACATTTTTGAATAAGATTTAAGGTTTTTTTTAGTTTAATCAAATGGTTTTTAATGAGATATATTATTTGAAACATTTTAGATGAGCTATATATTGAGTAATTCAAAGAATCCTAGTTGTTTTTTTAGCATATCCAACTGGGAGTGTAGGGAGAACGCATAAGAGAAAATATGAAATAATGTGCTTCTGATTGTTCTATTTCCTTCAGAGAGTTCTCTTCCTTAGAATAATAAAAAAAAAGTCTTTTTTTGTTACAAATGATTGATATAGAAAGAGATGGTGCAAGAAACCGTGGGAATGTTGGTTGTAGGCTAGAGTTGAAGTCTACTGAAAATTCTTGCAGTTATTAGGTTTTTACATTGAAGTTATGGTTTATCAACTATGTTAGTTGTCTGAATTTGACAAAAACTTGCTGTCAACCCCTAATATATTTACACCTATACTTCTTCCTATCACCATGAAATTAAAACTAAACAAGTTCCATTGTGTTCTTAGTTTACATATCAACTCTGAGACAGACTTTAGAATTCACTATATTTGCTTTATGTCATAGTCTCCAGCTTTATTTTGTTTGAACAAGGCCATTGTTTTGTAAATATTTTTTACTCGCCAATATCTGGAAAAATGATATTGGTCGAAGTCATTTGACTTATTTTCATTGATATTCGTTCAAATATGATCCCATACCCTTGAAACTATTTCCTCATCCCTATGTTTATTATGTTCTATGATTCTCCACTATGCTTAGAACAAATCACCATTCAAACCCCTACCCTTCTCTCATGATGTCTCTCATGATGCTGACATGAAGGAGGCATAGTAAAGGATGTTGTTAAGAATTGAAAATAATGGTCTCATGATGAAGTTTTCTAGTGTTTCATTCAATCGATAACATTTATTGTCGATAGTGCTCAACATCAAATCCCTGAAAGAGGTGTCGTGGGAAAACTTAACTTTCATTATTATGGGTATCCTTCGTTTTTAAGCATTACGCGGCACGAATAGATTGGCTTTGATCCATCATCACTGCAGTTACCTCCTTGTTCGTCTCATTTCAATTGTTTGAGACTTGTTGGTTGACCCTTGTAGAGTCGTCAATCCATGAATGACTTTTGATCCCTTATGCTCATTTCCATGTTAATATGTCTATGCCTTATCCTAAAGCTTTTTCAGTTGTCATATAGTATTACATTCATTTGTTTTCACTCATAGTTCCTCTGGAATAACGATCCTAGTTTTACAAGGAAGAAGATGTGTGCAAACCTAAGTTTGAAAGTATTGACCCACTATTTATACACTTTGATACTATGTTGAATATTTGTTTTCTCTACATGGTTTGATGACATGTTGATTAAATAGTTAAATTTTTTTCAAAGGGCTATATGTTTGGTTGCATGAAATGAACATCTGGAATTCATCTTTGAAGTTTATTTGACTATTATTTCAAGCTTCAATAACTCATGTATCTATGGCCTAAGTTTTTTAAAAATTGAAACACTTCATAAAGATGGAATTTGCATGTCATGGGAAAATCGATACACTGGTAATAAGGAATAATAAATGGCTTTATGATTTAAGTAGAGTGAATTATAGTCATGATTCCTTGTGAAGCATTATTATTTGACACAGTAATGGGAAATTATTTTGTGACAACATCCAAACTTGATTATCCTTGTGAATTTTGCAATTTTTTTAATAAATTCAAGAACTATTATATTGAAGTAAAATAATAATATAGTTAAGAGTACAAATCAGAGATTCTGTTCTGCAAGAAGAAAAAAGAATAAAAAGAAGACCAGCCTACCCTTGAAGGGAATTCAGACCTTTGCAATCTAAGAGATCCTCCATGTGAGAGGGAAAACAAATCTTAAAAGTATGGAACTTATAGAGTTTACAATTATAAACCTGATAAAGCACTATGATAGTAAGCATGGGTATTTGAATCCCCAGATACTCTGTCAAAAAAGAAAATACATAATTCATAAAACCCTAGCTAAGGCTTTATGTAAGGATCCTCCTCAATGGGTGTTCTGAAGCCGAAACCCAGTTGCGCTCCTGGGAGGCTTTGCACCATGGAATCAGATGGCTTTGTGGTGGCTCAATTGTCATTGTTTCTTAGTCTCCCATCCTCACTACTGGATTCATCCTCACTGTTGGAGGGAGTTATTTTAATGGGGAGAGGCTCAGTTTTCCGGTAGTTCGTCGCGAGATTGTTTTTTCTAGACTTGGTGCTGGCCATTTTTTCCTAGGGAGGGAGTGACGGATTCTCAATTTCCATATGCACAGTAGGGGGATCAACGGGGGGAGTAGCAACTGAAATAACTGAGGGAGCCAGAGGCATGAGATGGGGGATGGTGGAGCGGAGGAGGAGACAGACCAAAATATTTTTCACAACCCAATAATTATGCTGATGCTTAGTGGTACTGTTGGCCACAGAAAGAGAGCTTGTAATTTCATCTTCCCAGTCATCGAATAGGAGGCAGAGGGGGGCAGGGATTTCCAAGTCATATCCTTCTGAAGTGTCCTGGTTGCTAAAGTTGGTGGCTCACTGGTTGGAGGTGCCCCGGCCTGCACGACCCTGTCTAGGAGTGTCCCTCTGTCTGCGCGACATGATGTAGCTTGTGAGAAAAATGGGGGGATGCGGAACAAGGGAGACAACAGGGGAGCTGGGAGTAGAAGGATGAGGTGTAGGGTGACCAAAATTCGTAGGCATAAACGGAAGTGGGTAGGTGGAGAATGGAATGAAGAACCGACAGCTTTGGACACTAACCCGGTAGCACGTTTGCAAAGGAGCATTAATGATTTCCATGAATTTGCAAATGTAGGCAGAGTACCATGTGGCGACAGAAAGGACACGTACCGTGGAGAGTTTGATGTTCATGCCCGGCAAAATGGTGGAGAGCCATCGCATTAAGTTCCAATGAGGTGACATCACGGAAAAGACATTGGGGGGGCAGTTGTATGCCCTGTCAGTCATGCCCCGTTGTCCAATCAACAGAGAGTCACACGCATCCGGGGTGACTTTTGCATTTTACTATTCACCATAATTTAAATTTGAAATTTGAGGGTTTTGTCTTGAGAATTGGAGTCTACATGTAATAGGCTAACAAAGTACAATCCATTCTAGTTGTTGTATTGTGTACACACAAGAAGAAGCATTGATGCCATTAGAATTTGTAGTACCTAGTCTTAGAATTCAATGACGACATGGATGTATCATGACCATTCAATACAACAGAGAACCAATGAACTAATAGAGTAGGAAGAAGATAGGTTGGATCGTTACCTCCACCCAACCCAACTACCTTTACTCGACTCCTTTTTTTTAATCTGTTTTCTTCCATGCTTTCTCTAATCAAGAGATCGTGAGCGATGATGGCTTGGATGCTACTTCTACCACCTTTACAGATATGTCATGGATCGGTTTCATATTTTGAGTGTAAAAGAATTCTAGTAGCATAAAGATATGTACCAAAATGGCGGTATTCATTTTCACATAGCACTAAGGCTTCTGCAAGTCAGCTCTATAGACAAATCCGAGAGGCCTTTCCTTCATTCTCTGGGTCCATAGACGTGATATTTCTTAAAGGCTAGTCTATGGTGATTATGCGTTACCTTCGTTCCTTAAATTTAAGGAAGCTTCCAATCAATTATATTTCCTTGAGTAATGTATTTGGTGGATCATCCTTCACCACAAACTATATTTAATGAAGATATACCTAAGAGATTTGAAAACAATGGCTTTGTAAAAACGTTAAAGGTCCTTTACCCACATCCTCCTTATTTTTTTAGGTCTTGTCAATAAATCCCATTAGGACCAGGGTTATCTGTCATGTCACATCATGAAGAGAACACTACCCACAATTATTATGTATAATTTAGGTATAAAAAAAGGTTTGAAGTTTCTTGTTTGCATCAGGAAAGGAAGGAGAGCAACGAGAAAAGTAATAGGATGTGACTAAAGAAAACAAAAACGAAGAAGATTTAATGCTTTGTAGGGAGGCAGTAATTCTTCAAGCTAAGAAGGACTATTATAAGAAGAAACTTTTGTGATACAAATCTTAAACTCTCTATAAACCCAAGTTCATCCTTAATACTAAATGAAAATGCCATGGTAAAGTGATAAATGTTTAGGGTGGTAAGTGGAAGGGTAGGGGAGTGCAACCATCTCATTATGAACCCATATGGTTGGATTGGTCTTCTAGTTCAAAAAATAACTATTTTTTATCTTATAGACGATTGACAGTGGTGCACATTTTTTTGGAGCAATACATCGTTCTTCGACTAAATGAGTGCGAGCCCGAATTAACGACACGTGATCGCCACTAATGGTTGGCTAACATTGTTTATATAGATTCTAGGTGTTAAAAAAACATAGAGAAGTCGAAAGGTTTGATCCACTATATGAGTAGTGTGATCCTGGGAAGTACTTGGTATAATATACAAAATTAAAAAAAATATAATGTTCTAAATATTAAAAAAATGGGAAGTACATGGTATAATATATAAAAGAAAAAATATATAATGTTTTAAATACTAAAAAAATATTATGATGATAGTCGGACTACACTAAGGAAACATTTATTGTGAAATATCTTACCAAGAAGCTCTCTAAGTATATTGTGTTCAATTTGGATAGGATTTAGTTTTATTAATGAATTTCAAACTTTTAATATGGCATATTTACAACTTATTCTTAAAAAAACTCCACCATTGAATATAGGCATCAATATAATCAAATTGATTTATTTAATATTCCAATAAGATATAAGTTTTTAAAGAAGTTGGTTGAAATTCTAACTCAAAATACCAAAATAAGCCATTATATTTAGTAGTGATAATTATAACCCTGAAAGAAAAAAAATAATGATAATTGTAACACTAAAAACTAAATATATATTTATTATTCTCAAAAGTATGTTGATATTTTAATTTTAATTTTTCTTTTATTGTAAAAAGGAAAATAACATATACGTTTAGTTTGTATGAGTGGATATCTTTTTCCAAATTACAACACTCTAGGGAATCTTAAGGTACTTTATCTTATTTCGAGGATAGTAACCCAAAGTAAACCCTACATTTGTCAAGATACAAGGTCAAATAAACAATATGGCACCAATGAATTACAACAATAAACTCATTATGAACTCAACATGTTACTTATAATAATAAAATCTCAGTAAAGAAGATAACACTCTATCCCACAACCACTTAAGTAAAACCTAATACATGCCCATATATTATTGATATTAATAAAAAATAAATTTATATAATTTAAGCACACATAAAAACACAAAAATATCAAAATTAATAATTAATAATTTTTATAATTAAATAATTTTAAAGCACAACTTAAAAATTAATTTATTTAATTAAACTATTTATCTATAAAATGTTAATAACTAATAACTATAAATTATAAATCTCAAATTCATCCAATGATTAATAATGACTAGTTATTATCATGGGTGGTAATTGAGTTGCCTTTCTATTCAAACCTTTTTTTCTTCCAACCTTCTATCCAAACTTTATAACCAATATTATGCCTTTTAACTTCATTTTACTTTTTTTTAAACAATAAGGGACTTCCATTCCATTTAAATAAAGATAGCACCTTTTTTTTTCTTCCAACCTTCTATTCAAACTTTATAACAAATACTATGTTTTTCTTCACTCTACATCTTTGAAAACAATAAAGAACTTCCATTCCATTTGAATAAGGATAGCATTAGAAGGAAACCAATGAAAAACTTCAATGGTTCGAGATGAAAATAGAGAAATGGTTATCCAAATCAACGCACATGGAGGAAAATCAAATCATTCTTTTAAAAAAATAATATATATAACCATTATTAATAATTGAATACAAAGTGGAGACGCTTTTCTACTCAAAGATGAGGATATTAATTTATCAAAATATAATAATAAAAGTTGAAATACTATTGAAAAGTGAAGAATGGCCATTATGAAAAAACAATCCACACTATTCAAAGTTGAATACAAAAGATATGATGATCAAACTAGAAAGTCCAATGTGGATGATGGTGAATAATCGTCATCGTTTGGTTTTGAAGGCGATCTTAGGAAAAGGGGAAGGTGCACATTCACATCACGGTCCCATACATTATCTTATCGTTTGTTTATGGATTGGGAGATCATTAAAGATTTTATGATTATTTATTAGCATTGATTTATTTAAAAAATGATTTATTAAGTATCGAAATGGATCAAATCTCTCAAAGTAAAATAATAATAATAATATATTTTTAAGGTTACCGCTAAGTGAGACACCAATTGGTGTATGAGACCCACTTGTTTGTGATACAAGGGATCCCCCTCTACATAGTGATGTAACTGCTAAAGTCTACAAAGGTGTACATACCCTAGCCCCCTTTGGATTTAAACCTGTGACCTCCTAGGAGGAAACACATGCTCTTAACCATTAGGCCCACTCAGGCTGTACCTTTTTTAGAGTGGAAATGTGTAATCCAATGTTTATGGTTTTAGTTTATCTAATTTATGTTGTTTTATATATAGGCAATTTTAAATAGTTTAAATTTAATTTAAGCCGACAAGTTATTTTTAATAATATTTTTATTTTATTTTATAAATAACACCTCTCAACTCTAGGATGACCACGGAAGGAGTTACACATCTCTTCCCTACTGGGTTGTAAAATGCACTTCTTCTATGCAAAAATATTAAGAGAATTAATTTTATATAATTTGGATTAAAAATTATATTAAAATTGGAATTATTTAAAGATTAAATGATTTTGTTTTTTAGATTATTATTAACTGAATCTGTTGATTTAATCTTTTTCTATTCATTATTCAAAATATATATTTTTATTAAAAAATGGATTCGGCACCTTCAAAACTCCTTGTTTCGTCCTAGATTGTGCAATCTCAACATTTTATGTTTATGATTCCAATAATCTTGGGAGGAAATTAATTGAAAAACCAATGAAAATAGGTCTAAATCATCTAATCTTTAGACTACTTGACAATAATTTAGTTATACAACCTTAGGTCAAATTTTCATTATTGAAATTATATTTTTGAATTCATAAATAGAGACCCTCAAATATATCTAGTATTACACAATCTCAATAACTTATATTTATAATTCCAACTCTTCTCAATTTTTAACCAAAAATAATTAAAAATATATATAATAATAAAATATCGAAATCTAAACGTATTTATACCATTGCAATCTTAATACCCATTTAAATGTCTCAAAAATTGATAAATATAAGGCTCTCAATACCAATTTGAAAGAGCATATGAAGTTTGATTTTAAGATAAAGGCTAGAGACATATATAGTGGTACGTATCTTGCTTTAGTTAAAGGCAAGTGCATTCTGTCACCTTTTTTTTCAATCATCAAAGTATAAGAAGGGTAAACAAACTTCAATCGACCTCATCCAAATATGCTATTAGGTCAAGAAATATATCTTGAAATTAATGAAGTAGTGAGAAGGGTTGAGATTTATTGTAAGGTTCCCAAGAAGTGGCTCTCTTTCATTTTGATTAGACATGTAATAGTTTGATTAAGCTTACAAAACCTATGGCATTGAAGGTTATCTATGTCACGGCCACGTTTTTCAACACACCTAAGTGGCTGCACACTTGGGCAAGGTGTCGTGGAGATGACGGTTCGGCATGGAGTTGCGCTCTCGCTTGGCAAAGATAGCAAGCACCCACATTCACCGGCATGGAGGTCGGGAATGTGGCGCGCCCCAAGGTCAGCGCCCACGTGACTTGGCACAGGCGCCCCTTGGTAAAGATGACATTGGTGATGGGCGTGCGGCCCCTTTGAGACGAGCAACCCTTGAGCATGCGGATGGGCATGCAAGTTAGTGAAGGCGTTGGGTAAAACAGGCATGCGATCCTAGGTGTGGGTGCGCGGCCCTAGCGTGCGAATGACCCCTATGTGTAGACAGACAGATGTGCGGACGGAGGTGCGGACGGACAAATGTGAAAACAGTTGGGCGCTCTGGTAAAAGAGCGTTTTGGTAAGTAAACCGGCAGGCGTGCGGACGACGGTAGTTGGACGACGGGCGCGCGCGCACGACGGCACAGTTAGTGACGAACGACGGTCAAATAGATGGGCGCTTCGGTCAAAGTAAGGGGGCGCGTGGCACACCGGCAAAGTGTGTGCGTGACACTCTGGAGGCTTCGGCAAGTGGACCCGTGAACGCCTAAGTCAAAGTGAACCTTGGTGCGGTGACATCAACGGAACGGTTAAGTGGGCCAAGTGTGTTTCGTAGTTGACTTGGTGAACCGGCAAGGGGTGACTTGTGCAATAAGCAAGATGGCAAGTTGACATGGGCAAGACACCTAAAAGGCTATAAGTAAACGAAGTGCAAGTCATTTCAAATGATCCAAGAAGAGATTGATCAAAGAGGATCAAGTCACTGGTTTTCAGAAGGAACATAACAGAACTACACAGAGGTCTGCGGCATCATTGCGGAGAGGCAGAGGAGGCTGGGCATCTTTGGCAAAGAGACAGTCTTTTACATTTTTGTATCTCTTGTATTTTCTGTGTGTAGCAGCTGGTTGGGCGTGCACTAGGAGCTCTGCCTTGGGCAACTCTAGTTTTGTAATACTGTTCCATTGTTATACAAGTTTAAAGGGCTCTGCCAGGTTGGGCAACCCACCTTTATTCTCTGTGTACTGTATTTTGCTTAGTGCTGCGTTTTACTGGTTTTTGGCTAAGTGTTAAATGTGCTGGCAAGGCTAATGAGACTAAGTAAACAGTATAAGAGTTAAAGTTTAAAAAGATAAAAACAGTTCCATAGGTTAAGGCGTAGTCTGCAGGCTAGGCACTTGGGCAGGAAATCCCTCAAACAACCTTCCTGGCAGTGCCGCACACCACCTTTGGCGAGTCAAGAGCGCTTGCGAAAGTGTGGCTGTGACAATCTACACTTATAATGAATGGTGAAGATGCACCTGCATCAATCTAACATTAGGTATGAGTTATTGAGATGGGAATTTAACTATAGGTATGAGTTACTATAATGGGAATGTGTGGCATTATATTTTAAGTATCAATACACTATGGTAGCTTATTTCTTAGGTATAAGTTGATAAGGATTAGGAAAAAATTTAAGGATCTGTGCATATTTAAAAGCGTAAATTTTTTGGCAAATCTTACCAATTCTTAAAATGTCAACTATAAAATATTTGGCGATATTTTTCTAAGAATATTTCGAATTCTAGGGATTTTATATAGTTTATATAATAATCTCACTATTTTTAGCATGAAAAAAATTTACCCCATCAAAATTGGGTGAAACAGGGCTTCAAAAAATGCAAATTGGCGAATCTTTAAAAAAAACATGGAAAAATAGCTCATTGGCTAAATTTCGCCCCTAAAATTTTCCTTGATAAGGACCAATTGCACAAACACAATAAAGAATTTTGGGTATATGAATATGACAAATTTTGCAAGTGTAAGTTGTTATGAAATTTGGGAATTTGCAAGTATAGTTTGTTATGAAAAAGTAGAGTATGCTATTAAATTTTTTTTCAATATGTTATTTGTAAGAAACAATTGATTTTTGTTTTCCTTGGAAAAAATATTGTAAAATCACATTCCGAGGCCCATAGGCCTTGCTTTACATATCATATCTTTTGTTCATGGGATTCCATAGCGGATTCTTTTTGTTACAGAAAAATAACAAAAAAACACAAGTATTTGCACCTAATGATTGAAAATTGACATCTAGATGTTCATCCATGTATTCTCTTATAGAAAAAAAACAACTTGTAGCATACAACTTTGTGTAAAACCTGTAAGCATGATTACCTTCTTGTTCGGAAGAAAATTGTTTTTAATTATCTACTTCGAAAGGGTCATGGATCGTGTTCCCCAATGTGGCCACCTGAGAATTCCCATCTATGCCAAAGACCAAAACTTGTGTGAAGTCCTTCTTTTGAGACTCCTATCTTCCTCTGAGTTCCTCTCTATATAGACATGCTAAAAAGTGACATGTTAAAATATACCAAGGAGAAACTTAACTTCTTCATAGAGGGATCTGAGATATATGTTCTTGGGGGGTCTTGTTTGATTGAACCAATGAATGACCAATTGTGAAACACCCATAATTTGAATATTTTAGATACCTTTTGATTTAATTTACAAGTGCCAAAGGAAATTTTAACGTTGTCAGTCAACCATGTTGTTTGTACTTGGTCCAAGGACAATGTTAAATTTTTTTCCAATGGGAGTCATCCATGAAGAGGACCCCGCCATCTCCCCTAGTTTTTGGTGTTCCCTATGAGGCCACATCAAAATAGGCCCATGCACCATATTTGTCTATAGTTTGTTCCTCGATCCTCTTTTGATTGTTGTCTTCAACCACATATGGAAAGTTTCTAAGTATGGGAAGAGGCCAACTAGACCCCCCAGATCAATATGACATGAAGAGCCAAATAATTTTTGAAGGCTAAATTTTGGGTCCAAGTTAAAAGAGCTTCTTTAATATTGTTTCTGGTCTAGATAAACTACATGCCTAAAATCTATGAGGCATGGTGAAACACCTGTACCATGTAAGAGAACCTGATTAAGAAGTGATCCACATGAGGAAATTTGAGGCCTAAAATAGGCCTCCTAAGGAAAATAATAAAATAATAGTTAAAATATAATAATAATAAAAAATTATTGATTTTGGAGGAAGAAAGAAAAAAACTATTATTTTTGTTCATTTTTTCAACGTATCACCAGTGTTTTTAATCAAATTTCAAGTGGGGGGAAGGGCTCGTTGGATGCAGAATTTAAATCCCCATCCAACGAGTACCCACACTGCATACTTTTGACAGACCCCGCTACCCCAAAAACAAGAAATACCTGAAAAACGTGATGATGATGTCATTATCACATTTTTCGGGTATTTATTGTTTTTGGGGTAATGATGCCCATCAAAAGTATGCAGTATGGGTACTTGTTGGATGCAGAATTAAATTCCACATCCAACGAGCCCTCCCTCTCGAAATTGGAGTAACAAGGCAGGGAGATATGTTGAAAATACAAACAGAAAAAGTGGTTTTTTTATGACAAATATGTCAAGTCAACCATTATGGTTGACTCATTTTATTCAAATTCTATTGGTTCTTGAATTCCAACTCACAAGAATTTATTGTTGGCTCATTTTCTTATAGCCCACTTTTGACCCCAAATTTCCTCTAATGATTCTTAAAACTAGATTTGCAAAGAGGGCATCTGTTGGGCCCAAACCATATTTTATTTTGAAGATGATTTCACATGGGAACTTTTTTGTTTAGGGTTAGCCATAAAAATAACTTGTTCTTCAAGAGGCAGTGAAGCTTCCATAAGGTTTTGTATCACCAGAGAGTCTCTTGGTGATCTTGCTCTTCTATCAACACTTTATATCCCAACTTTGGCAAGTAGTTACTACTAGTGGGATTCCTTGACCATATGAGTTCATCCTCCTTGTCAAATAACCTGGCATGACTATTCCAGAGAGTGTCTATGCATCCATTCCACATATCCAATTTTGCATCCATGAAACCAAAGTGCTCACGAGGTAGTCAAGCCTTTCTAAGAATAGAGTTGTGTCTAGGATCCCCTATCTAAGCTACACACACACACACATCCTTGATCTCTTAGCTCTTAAACCATAACTTTCAGGAGTCTACGATGTCACCCACATCCAACCCATGGATCCATGCCAATTTTGACTTTATCACCTGCCCCAAAGTTCCAAGCAATCCACTCTCTAATGAGATCTAAAGAAATTAGGATTTCCTTCCATATTATAAAGAAATTACAATTTTTTTTCCTGGTTCTAAACTACTCATTAGTGTTCAAAAGATGAATGTATTTTTGCTTAACAATTGTAACCCACAGTCCATTTTCTTTTAGAATCCTCCAAACATTCTTTACATTTAAAGCATGTGAAAAAGAGTGTAGGTTCTTTAGACATCAACCTCCAAGATCCTTTGGAAAAGATATTTCTCCCTAGGCTACCCAGTGGAAAGATTTATGATCGTTTCCACCTTTCCACAAAAATTAAAATTGATCTTTTTGAATCTACTCAAGCACACGTTTGGGAATGAAAGTTAAAGAAAATGAGTAAATTGGTATATCTTCCAAGACAACCTTCATCAACACCAACCTTCCACCCCTAAAGAGCCACTTGTTGCACCATGATGATAGTCTTTTCTCAACTTTCCCAATAAGCCAACCCCAGTCTCTTTGGTTGCAATCATTTGGTGTAAGGATGAAACCTAAGTACTTTATCCCAACTTGCATATTAATAAAAGGGAAGGTGAAACGATTATTCAGCTAATCCATTTGTTCCTCCTCCATATTCAAACAAGAGGGGATGCTAAGGCATCAAGTCCCTGCCTAAAGCTTTGTAAGTTGACTTGGCTTGTAGACTATTGAAATAGTGGCATTATCTTTTTGGTGATGTTGGTTATTTAGATGTTGATGAAAATGGCTTACGACACATGGTATTATGCCGAGTAATAATGGGAAACATGGAGCAGGTTCAACATGGCTCCCAACAATGTCATCCTAGCACTGAACATTATGACAGTGGTGTAGATGATATAACAAATCCAAAACATTGTATTATTTGGAGTACACATATGAATACTCATATTCATCTAGAGTACATCGTGAGCTTTAAATTCTCGACCCAAGAACACGGTAATTTTCTTCGACCCTTTCCCATACTGTGTTGATGAATTAGTCAACTTTGTTACAACTTTTTTGTAAGTTTGCAAAGAAGTGGAGAGCTGAGATACTTAGAATTAGTATCTTTTTGTTCTAGATAGATCATGTTGGATCAAAAGCATATCATTGTACATATAGTATTTTGGGAACTGTAAAACATTCAATGTTGGATGGTCCTTGGCAGCAAGAGATAGTAAGATTATCCGGTTGCTAGTTTATGATAATTATAATCACCCACCCAGATTACTAATTGAAGATTTTGCCTTTGATGTTGTGAACTTAGGAAAGGATTGATAGTGATTATACATTTCCCTAGTATCATATGTAGCTTTCATCTTTATATATGCAAATGAAATCCTACAGGAATATTGCATTCTAAATTAAACTGACTTTGCTTGCATAGATTACTCTTGTAAATTTGTAGCTTCTTATGGTGCAGTAGCTTCTGCATGAGCCCCTATAGCCTCTTACTGGCAGAGTGATATACCTTGATACAAGTACATTGGGTGAGGGACTCACTATTGCAAGCAAGACAATTCATTTTCCTTTGACATCCAAGCTTGAACAATCAATTCAGAGAGAATTGGTGGCCACAATTACCATTTTTTGTTGGAACCCTGAACAGTAAGCACCCACCACTGTGCTTTCTTTCACCAATATTCTTTGATGTGCATTATTGTTGGGGTAAGTTATCTTGATAAGATAACTTCGAGGTTGTAACAATTAAGTGATTTTTGACAATTAAACATTGATCAACATCGTTGGTTTTGATTCAAGTACCATGCGGAACACAATTCAGAAAGTTTAGATCTCTTAATCGGCTAAAAATATACTACACAACACTTTTTTACGGGAATATACAAAGAAACATAGTATGTGCGTATTTTGGAAATTTACATTTAAAGCTTCATGGATTCTTAAGAGCTTGGTTGGTTTTGAATTGATGTAGTATCGAGCAAGCAATACACGTTAGAAGAACCAAAACATTTATGAGCAGGGAAGTCGAGCGTGGCGGATGAGAGACATTGTCTACTGCCATCGTTGGATGACTGACTAGCAATTACCTTTAATTTAGAACGCTATGGCGAGTATTCATATATAATGGGGACTATGGCACTGAATCTTATAGCATGAGTGAGATGAAAACATATTTGTAAACTAGTACCATATTATATATAAAAATAATAATAAAAATAAAACTGCCTTTCTATTTGATTAAACAAAATTGTTTGTTTAAGTGAAACTTAAAAGTTACATTACATGTGGAAATGAAAGACAGATGAAAAAGAGAGAAAGCTTATTGAGTCTATCACCAGTTAGGCCATTTTCATGTTGCATGCAAATGCCATTTGTCCAATTTCTTCAGAAAATGAGATGTGGCGACTCACACTTTCCTAAATCTTAGCATTGTGGAGTGGCTTATGTGAGTTACCTAGATGAGCTCTTTGAAACCTAAGAAGAGTGAAGATGCTTAGGCCACCAATTTACTTATTCGCTAGTTTTAGAAAGAGTATTAGTGCACTGATCTGGTTTGTGTTGTTCCTGAATTAGTTGTATTACAACAATATTTACTCTTTCTTTTGAGCCTTTGAGTATAAACTTCGGTGAATGGTGAGATGTTGAGGAGTTGGTGGACCACTCGACTGTCCATTAAGACATATACCCATAGTTATGGATCCAAATATTTGTCTTGCACTTAGCAGCTTTCGAAACAACAACTTTGAGCGGATAAGAATGGAGTTGGCTGGGTTAATTAGCCACAATGAAAGCGAGGCTTGACATCTACAAGATCCCAGTTTGTAACATACATTCTTGGAAGGGATCTCTCACGATATCGCTTTCTCTCTTTTCTTTGTTTTATAAGACCACATTGAAATCCCTGACCACAAGAAAATTTCTGGTGAGTTTTGTATCATTCAAAGCTTATAAATATTTCTAGCAGTCTACCTTTTATTTGTAATGAACCAACATATAGAAAGAAATAGTGTGGAATTTAATACCTGAAGGTTGCTGGGAGAAGCCATCATTTCGTTTGTCATTCCACTACCTTACAAAAACTCCACTCCTCATCGTCTCCTTCTGAGATTGCTTCCCTGGCTTTAAAAGCAGATTCAGTTGTCCAGAAGTCCACTTCGAATTACAAAATCCTGACGAGAATCCTTCCGAAGTTGGGTGATTTGTGTTAGTTTCCTAGTGATGAAAAATTGGCCTATGTGACTGGCCGATATCACGAGTTGAATGAATAAATTAATGGTGCTGAAGAAACAGCTGAAATGAAGCATAATTCCTAGTGAGTTTTGTATCATTCAAAGCATGTAAAGATTGCTAGCATTCTACCTTTTATTTGTAATCAACTGGCATATAGAAAGAAAAAGTGTGGAATTTAATACCTGAAGATTGCTGGGAGAAGCCATCATTTTGTTTGTCATTCCACTACCTCACAAAAACTCAACTCCTTGTCGTCTCCTTCTGAGATTGCTTCCCTCGCTTCCCTGGATTTGAAAGCATATTCGGTTGTCCAGAAGTCCACTTCGAATTACAAAAGCCTCATGATAGGAGCCATAGCCTGGTCATGCCTTGTTATCGATTTCTTAAGGCCACGGCCTTTAGGGTATTTGGTTTGAGTGCGATGTGGGAAAAAAGGTCAGCCATTTCTCCACCCTTAGCCATGGCCATGACCATGGCAGTGGGCAGTGTAATGTACATGAGGAAGTTTATTTTTAGCGGGGTTTCAATTTTCAACCGCTTTTTAGAAACCCTAGAAACCCTAAGACTATCCATAATGGAGGATGCATTGAAGCAGTTGCAGAGAAGAAAGAAGCAGTTGCAGAGAAGAAAAAAGAAATTGCAGAGAAGAATGAACTTAGCAGAAGAATCCCGAGAATAGGTCTGACTAGCTAGAATGGAGGAGGCATTGAAGCAATTGCAATGAAGAAAGATGTCGATGAACTCAGCAGAAGAATCCCAAAAGCAGGTCTGACTATCCAGAATGGAGGAGGCATTGAAGTAATTGCAGAGAAGAAAAATCTCGCAAAACTCTTCCTGGTGACAGAAAATTGGCCTCTGTGACCGACCAAGATCATGAGTTGAATGAAGAAATTAATGTTGCTGAAGAAACAGCTGAAACGAAGCATATTGTGATGACAAAATTGCAAGAGGGCGATGCAGATGATCTTGGGGAGGTTATAGAATTGAGCATGAGAATTACCTAGAACAAATATTGGAAGCCTGCTTTGAGGACACTCGCATATAAGGATAGTTGGACACGATCTGACGGTGCAGTGCAGGTGCAACTACCGAACATGCACACATAGCCATGGCTAGCATGCATATATGGACAACATGCAACAACCACCTATCTGGCATCTTTGTAATCCATAATGTAGGAAAGGTAATGCTATACTAACATTTAATGTAAGAGAGGTAATGCTATACTAAGTTTTAGCATTACATGGTTTCCTGAAAATGGTTCTAAATTTTTTATTTTTATCCTATGTTTTGTTAGAGCAATGCACACTCTGCCTCGAAATGAGGCCAAATAAGAAAAGGAACTGCATCATTGGTGGAGTAAATAGGACAAATTGTCCCATTGGTAGAGTAAAAGAGGAGCCATTAAAACTCATATTGATTTTGGTGCAGACTTAGGATAAAAGGTTAAGAGTTATATTGATTTTTGTGCCGAACTAATGAAAATGGCTGCAAGGCCATTACAAGAGTCCCTGCTAGCCGGGAAGGGACTAATAAGACACATAACTTTCGCTCATTGAAAATCATCTCCAAATCGCATATTGTTATTAATATTATTGGATATTTAGTTAGTTTTGTATCAAAATATGTTTAATATCATTCTCTTGGATAAAATACATTAACTTTATATTTAATAAAAAAATTATTATGAAGGCATCTCTTAAATTTTCTCACACATTTTTACTTCAAATATGAAAAAAAAACATAAATAAATATAGTTTAATGTTTGTTTATGGCTTTATCCATGATATTCCAACAAAATATATAAATAATTTATGAAAATCGTGTAAGTTAGTGAAACACATTTTTTTAATGTTGGTTTATGGCTTTATCCATGATATTCCAACAAAATATATAAATAATTTATGAAAACAGTGTAAGTTTGTGAAACACCCTTTCATAAGTATATATATATGGGGTTGTATCAATATAATATATGAAAGTGATATATAGCTTTAGCTTTTTGATCAATTTAAGAGTGAAATTGATATATTATCTATAATATTTAAATGGTTTTTATTTGTTTAAAGTTTGGTTATAGACATTGTAACTAATGAAATGGTAATTGGAGGGTTTGAATATTTTACTTTTATTATGTATGAAAACGTGAAATTTTTTATTGATCATAATAATTTATAAATATGATTTAATATGATGTTTTTGTTAAACTTTTATATATTGATTATGTTATAATTTAATTAGACATATAATTTTTACTATACCTTGATTTTTCCAAATAAATATTAACATATTTCCAATTAAAAAATAATTAAAACATTTTATTATCAAAACTTTCTATATCCATAAAATAAATACGTTATATACAAGAAACCAACCATGATATTGTCAATAAACATATATAAAATTGGAGTTGAAGCCAATTTTCTATTGATATATTTGGATGTAAATTTATCACTAAAAAGTCAAAATATGGCGCGAATAATTTATCAATATAATAATAATAATTAAAGTTAAAATATGCGGCGAATAGCCTCAAAAGTGAAAGTCTGAAAAAAAAGCGCTTCAAAAGTGAAAGTCAAAATACGCGGCGAAGCGAATAGCATCAACAGTGAAAGTCCAAATATGCGGCGAATCGCATCAATAGTGAAGAATCGCCATAGGTAAATAGTAAGAAATTCACATTTATTAAAAAAACCACGCCTTCTTAAAATTCTCGTCAAAGTTATGCGGTTGCATAAAGAGTTGTGGAATATTAGGTCAAGCGGAGTAGTTTGAGTGGTAGTAAGTAGGGAATAAATTTCTTGTAATCCATTTTAATTTTTGTGAAAGACATGCGTTTTATTATGATAGGAATAAAATGTTGGTGATTTTAGGATATGCGGTTTTAAAGGTTTTTCAAGATATCATGTTTATAAAGTTATTAATGTATGAATTTTGTGTTAAGTGTGGTTTGTGGGTTACTATCTATTTTAGAGTTTATAATAACAACTAATTAGATTTGAAACCTGATTCTTCTGAATTTTCAAAAATACTTTAAAACATTATTTTATTCAAAAATTCGTTATTCACCTTACCATTTACAACTACCTTCCCATTAGATATAGATTTTAACTTTGATACATGGTGAACTAAGTGATGGAATGTACATTCCTGGTAAATGCCAAAGGTCCAATTATTATTTTTAAATGTAGTAATATTCCTTCGATCAACATGATATTATTAGAGTACTTGTATGGTTGGTCATGAAAAACATTATTACGTCAACGAGCAAGATGCACATTGTCATCTATCTTTTTCCTTTGTGATGTTCCATGTTAGTTAGGTCTGATATTGATGTAACATAAAACCTATACATGAAATGACATCATATTATGCAATTATAAGATTCAAGGTATTGTTTAACAAACACATCTCGTAACATAAAACCTAACATGAAATGACATCATATTATGCAATTATAAGATTCAAGGTATTGTTTAACAAACACATGTCATGAGCAAATTTTAGCATATAAAATCAATATAGAGTTTAAAATTACATATATATATATATATATATATATATATATATATAAAAAGACGGTTTGGTAATTGGTCTTATAGGTACTTATCTTTAGGTGTTTGGATGATTCTTATCATATCGGTTTTACGCGATATCCCAGTATATTGGTTCTCTTTGGTTAGGATACCACAATCTATTTTAAGAAGACTCCTACAGATTATTTTCACTTTCTTTTGGGTGGAACAGTTAACAAGCGCAAGTTGCATTGAGTAGATTGGCAAACCATCTCAAGGCCTTTTGCATTTGGGGGATGGAATATAAAAAACCTGGAGTGGTTCAGTATCTCCCTTAGGCTCAAGAGTTTGTGGCTTGGTATTCGTAGTAAAGGTCTTTGCAACCAGGTGATACATAAAAATATCTAAAAAAAACTTCTATTGAAAGCTGGATTTGTTTGCAAAAGAAGTCGGTTCAGGGTATATCACATTATTGGAATGGCTTTATTAGGGTGCTCTCTTGGATCAATAGAGTACTGGGTTGGAGAGTTGTTGATGGAAGTTCGATAATGCTGGGAATAGATCCAATTGCTGGACTGAATACAAATTACATTCTCTCACCGGATCTTCTTTATTACTTAAATGACTACGGAGGTTGTACTCTCAACCATGCCCGCAATACAGGTGAAGATACTGCAACAAACTCTTATTGGTTGTCCACAAATGACCTAGAACTAGAAGTTAATTGGAGGGTATAATGGTCATGTTTTATGAGTGGTTTATCCCATGGGTGTATCAGACTTTCAGATCAGAAGGATAAGTTGTTGTGGATGTACAATTCAGAAAATGGCGAAGCCGCAACAAAACTGGCACATGATGTTATAGTTTCATCAAACTTGGTGAATTTAAATATCTGGCAATATCATCATTTATGGTGCTGGCACATTTCGATCAAGCTCAAATGCTTTATCTAGCTATGTGTCGAGTATTGTATAAGCACTTGGGAAAATTTGATTCGGAGGGGTTGGATTGGACCAAACAAATGTTGCTTGTGTAAGTCAAAGGCGAAAACTGTGGACCATATTTTTGTAGCTTGTTCCTTTGCTCAGACAATGAGAGCCTCTCTCGCTTCTCATTTAAAAATAAATATAGAATGGAAGGAACACTCTTTACTAGGCAATCTAAATTGTTGGACTGAGCATAAGTGCAATTTGTTATATTTTCCCTTCTTTTATATCTGGAATATATGGATTGTCCGCAATAGATGCATCTTCGAGGATAATGATCAGTACTTAAGATCAGTTTGCTTCATAACTCTTTATCTTTTAAAAAAATATCACATAGACTAAACTAAAACAATTCAAGCCATTGAATCAACTCCTACTATCAATTATCCAACTGGTTTCTTTAACGGCGTTCCTTCAAATGGTAACAAAGAAGAAGAAAAGTAATCACATAATGCAATTATAGTCTTAGCCATTTAGAACATGAACAATTATATTAAAAGAATATGCATACATATCACTTTCTAATCGGCTTTGTTTAGTCAATGAGTTATGTATATTTCATTGAAAACATGTTTTAGGTATTGTTTTTGAAGTCTGCAAAGACATTCTGGCATGGCCTGGGAGAGAATTTTTGATGTAATTGTAACTTCAGAATGTATTCACTTGTATTTCTTATGTATTGTACCCCGATTTTTATTCCGGAGAGTGTTTGTAATGTAATTGAGTCATGTCATGCCCCGATGTTTTGATCAGGAGTTTCTATAATGCAAAAAAGTCATGTCAAGTCAATGTGGGTAACCCTCCTATTGTTAAAGGGTTGAAGTCCCCACAGTTCCGGGGCCCTAGGGTTGTTAGACTCACCTAGTGAATTCGGCCCTAGTGAGTCATTGTCAAGTCAGGAATTAGTATAAATAGAGAGTGAGTCTCTCTATTTAACGCACACTCACTCACACTCAGTTGTAGTGCATAGCTGAGGGAGAAGAAGTTGTTGGGGCTAGAAAGAAAGAGGCTACTGCTAACGAGAGATCATCTTACTGTTTTGGGGTTTTACTTTTGGCGTTGATTCTATATTTGAGGAATTTGCGGGGTTTTCTCCATTTATGGTTTCCTCGAGGAAAAATACTATGTTCATTGTCTCATGTGTTTGATTGTTGTGCTTGTTATTCTCTCAGTTAAAGATCCTAATATAATGCTAGCTTAAATGCTAAAATCTAACATGGTATCAGAGCTAACTTAAGAAAAAGAAACTGTGCAAATGTGGGAACTAGGGCTTCCTAATTTTTGGATCTCTCTCCACATATTTTTAGCAAAAGAAGGTTGGGATGACTCTCCTCCCTAGGGTGCATTTATGTCGAAACAGAATATGATTCCGAGCTTTTTCAGTTTTGGACCCGACACTACTGTCAGAAATTAGGGCTTTCCATAGAAGTGGAATTTTTGAGTGAGCCTAGGCCTGGATTGATATCCTCCTCAAAATAGAAGTTTAGAGATCAAGATCAAAGCATTTGGTTGGATAGAACTATGGGAAAGTCAAACCCTAATCTGCTCCTGAACCAGCACTGCAGAAATTCAGCTCCAAATCCAAATCCGACATCTTGACCTGGTAAGATCTAAATCTTTTGTATTTTCATTTGAGGTTCTCCCTTAAGATGTATCATCATACCAAGCTTGATGAAAATCTTGAGGGAGCTGATAACTTTTGAGCATGGAAGTACAGGATCGGAAGAAAATGAGTTGGACTCCTACATCAATGAGGAGGTTCTGGTTCCAGAGGAAGATGAGGCTAAGTCCTTACGTAAGAAGAAGTTGGTTATGCAAAAGAGGATTATTGTTGATTCAATCAAGGATCACCTCATACCACAGGTGTCCTCCCTCGAGACACCTAAAGCTATGTTTTATGCCCTATCCAAACTGTTTGAAGGGAAGAACATAAACCATAAGATGGCTCTAAGGAACCAGTTGAAGAATGTAAAGATCCAGAATGAGGAGACCATCCAGTCATACTTTACAAGGGTCTCCCAGATCAAAGAGCAACTTGAAGTAGTAGATGAAGAAGCGGAGAATGCAGAAATTGTGATGAAAACCTTGAATGGTCTCCCTAGGTCATGGGATTCTTTCATCCAAGGAATCTGTGCTAGGAAGAAACTAATCAAGTTCAGTAGACTGTGGGAAGAATGTTCACAAGAATAAGATTGAATAGCAGATCGAGAAGAAAATATGGGAAGTGAAGATCAAGCTCTCACAGTACACTCCAAGAGAGGCAGAAGGGAAAATCATCATCACCAAGGTAAGCATTCTCATCATAAAGATAATTTTGTAAAAAGGGATCCATCCAAACTCAGATGTTATAAATGTGATGAAAGAGGACACTTTGCTAGAAATTGTCCCATGAATAAGAGTGGATCCAAGAAAAATAAGAACTCCAAAAGAATAGATCATGCTCACACTACTGAGGATGATGATCCTCCCAGGAAGAAAGTAAAACAAGAAAGTGAAGACTCTTCAAGTGATGAAGACTATGTTCTGATCTCCGCTCTCACAAGAACTATCACTCATGGAAACAAAGATTGGCTTATTGACAGTGGGGCTTCCAAACCCATGACAAGATTCAAGGAATCTTTTGAGAAACTATCTGAACATAATTCACCCCATAAGGTGAAACTTGGGGAGGACTACCAATATCCCATAAAAGGTAGTGGTGAATCCTCCTACAATCTACACTCTGGAAAGTCTATGAAAATGAAGGATGCCTTGTTTTTACTAGGACTAAAGAATAATCTTCTCTCCATATCGGCACTAGATGCAAAAGGCATGAAGGTTGCATTTTTAGATGGCCAAGTCCTCATATGGCCAAGAGGAAAGACTATTGATGATGCAATAGTAATTGGAGAACAAAAAGGAGGATTTTACAAATTGAAGGGCCATCCAGAACAAGCTTTGGTCCATGACATAGTAGAGCCAAATGAACTTTGGCATATAAGGCTTGCACATGTGCACTACAGAGCACTACCACTTGCAAGCAAAGCTATTGAAGGTCTTCCATAAATTCAAGCCAAACATGAAGGATTCTGCAAAGGATGTGTGAAAGGAAAGAACACAAAGAAGACATTTCCAAGTAGCGAAAGCAAAGCAAAAGGAATCTTGGAAATCATTCACTTTGATGTATGCGATCCAATGTCATCCGGTTCTTTAAGCGGGTATGTATACTATATTTCTTTTATTGATGATTTTTCAAGGAAGACATGGATATACTTTATGAAGAACAACGATGAAATTTTCATCAAGTTGAAGGAATTTAAAGCCTTGATCGAGAACCATATAGACAAGAATATCAAGACCTTTCGATCACATAATGGCAGAGACTTCACATCAAATCAATTCAAAGAGTTATGCAAATATTCAGGGATTAAGAGGGAGTTATCCACTCCATATAATCCACAATAGAATGGGGTTGTAGAAAGGAAGAATAGAATGATCATGGAAGCTGCAAGAGCAATGCTTCATGATCAAGATCTTCCCATGCATATATGGGCAAAAGCTGCCAAAACAACGGTGTATGTATAGAACCGTACTCCACATAGAGTACTTGAGAACAAGAAACCTGATGAAGTCTTTTTCAGAAAGAAGCCACAAGTCAGCCATCTCAGAATATTCGGTTGTCCAGTGTACATAAGCATTCCGAAAGAAAAGAGGACAAAGTTAGATCCTTCAGGAAAAAAGGGTATATTTGTGGGATACTTTGAAAGCTCGAAGGCTTACAGAATATACTTCCCAGGATTCAAGAAGATTGACATCAGCAGGGATGTAACATTTGATGAAGACTCAGCTTACAACAAATCCAGAAAGAGACCTACTGAAGATCCTGAAGAAACAGAAGCACCCAAAATTCATGACACAACCATGAATGAAGAAACTCAAGAAGAAGATCAAGAATTTGAAGAATCTCAAGAACCTGTAGATCCACCTCAGGAGAAAGATCCTCACAAGAGGAAACCTACTTGGGTACAAGAAGCTATCCAAGGTGCAGAAAGATATGGGGATCCAAAAGAGAATCACAGAGAAAGAAAGAGGACCAGGTCCTGCTCCAGGTATGTAGCTTTATTATGTGACTTTATCAATAAAGAACCTTCCATCTATGAAGAAGCTACAGAAAGGAAATAATGGAAGGATTCTATGATCGAAGAGTATCAATCGATCATGAAGAATGATGTTTGGGATCTTGTCCCAAGACCAGAAGGGAAGTCTATTGTAACTTCCAAAAGGATATACAAGATCAAGCATGCTGCAGATGGTAGCATAGAGAAATATAGAGCAAGATTCATGGCTCGTGGCTTCTCACAGAAAGAAGGAATAGATTATGAAGAAACCTTTGCACCTATAGCTAGACACACTTCCATCAGATCAGTGCTTGCTTTAGCTGCAGTAATGAAATGGAAGAAACACCAAATGGATCTCAAGACCTCGTTCTTGAATGGTGTAGTGGAAGAGGAATTGTGTGTAGAGCAGCCACTCGGTTTTAAGACACATGATAGGAAGTCTCATGTGTGTAGATTGAAGAAATCCCTGTACGGTTTGAAACAGGAACCCAAGACATGGTACGACAGAATTGATGGCTTTCTATCTAGTTTGGGATTTACCAAAAGTAAAGCAGATTCCAACCTTTACTATAAGGTTGAAGATGGTAACCCAATGATACTCCTAATGTATGTAGATGATCTGTTTGTAACAACTATGGATGGGTTGATTGCTGATACGAAGAGGAAGCTTTCTGCCGAGTTCGAAATGAAGGACTTGGGTATGATGCACTATTTTCTAGGCATGGAGGTGTGGCAGAATGCGGATGGAATCTCCCTCGGATAAGGGAAGTATGCAGTAGAGATCCTGAAGAGGTTTGGGATGATGGAATGCAAGGCCATGACCACACCTATGGCATCGAACCTGAAGCTATTGCGTGATGCTTCATCAGAAGTGGTTGATGATATGATGTATCATCAGACAATTGGGTCCTTGATGTACCTGATGAACACGAGACCAGATATTTGCTTTGCCGTGAACACCTTGAGCCAGTTCCTGACATATCCAAGACATGTTCACTTGATTGCTGCAAAGCATGTTCTGAGGTACTTGAGGGGTACAGTTTATTATGGGCTCAAGTATGAGGCAAATTAGAAGATTAACCTGGAGGGTTATGTTGATTCATATTGGGAAGACAGTGGCATCGATAGGAAGAGCACTTCAGGGTGTTGCTTTAGTATGGGATCAGGTGTGATCTCTTGGTTTAGCAGGAAGCAATCTTGTGTGGCACTGAGTATAGTTGAAGTAGAGTATGTCGCAACTTGTTCAACTAGTTGTGAGGTAGTATGGCTGAGGAAGCTGCTGTCTGATCTATTTGATCTCCAGTTGGATGCTACTTGTATACATTGCGACAACCAGAGTTGTGTGAAGTTGTCAGAGAACCCAGTGTTCCATAACATGTCAAAGCATATTGAGATCAAGTATCACTATATTAGGGATATGGTGTAGAGGGGAGCAGTGAATCTTTAGTATGTTGCGACGGATGAACAGATAGCTAATGTGTTGACAAAACCATTAGCCAAAGAGAAGTTTGAGTACTTCAGGGAGAAGCTTGGTGTTCTCTAGATCGAGGTTCCCTCCAAAGGGAAGTGATGAGTCCATGAGCCATTATAACATGGTGAGAGGATTGTTTCCTTCCATGGTTAGATGTAAGGGCTGATCCATTCTATCATGGTGAGAGGATTGGTTCCTTCCATGTCAGATGTGAGTGATGAGCCATTTTGATGTGACTGTAGGATTGGTTCCTACATGATCACATATAAGCGTTAAATGCCATTCTTGGAATGGAGGCACCTGGTCAATTATTAGGAAGCTCAGTCTGGGACTGAGGGCCATTCTGATGTGACTATAGGATTGGTTCCTACATGATTAGATGTGAGTGCAGAGCCATTCTCAGGATATTGTAGGATTGGTTCCTACAATGATCAGATGTAAGTGTAGAGCCATTCTGAGGCCATTATAGGATTGGTTCCTACAATGATTAGATGTAAGTACAGAGCCCTTTCGGCATGGAGGATTGGTTCCTCACATGGTCGAATGTAAGTGCTGGGCCTTTCTGACATTGTTTGTCAGATGTGAGTGCTGGGATTTTCTGACAGGGTTGTGGTATGTGTTCCCACATGGTCAGATGTGAGCGTTGGGCATGCCTTTCTGATGTGATTATAGGATTGGTTCCTACATGATCAGATGTAAGTGTTGGGCGGGCCATTCTAACTTAGGGTCAGATATAAGTGCTGGAAAAGACCTACATGGAGGCTAGGCCTACAACCAGCATGAAAAAAGGGTTGTCTTTGTAGAACTTCCTATGACTAGAAGAATCAAGAGATAGCACCCGTGATGATGATCCAGCAGAGATGTTCTAGAACCATAGATGATCTAGATCGAGTGATGATCCAGATCCATTGATGATGATCCAGATCTAGTGGTGATCCAGATCCAGTGATGATGATCTAGATCTAGATGAAGATGACTTGAAGATGAAGATGACTTGATGATGATGAGGACTCGATGATGATCCAGACGATACAGAGAAGAATACTTGTGATGATAAATTGTGTCGAGAGAATACCATCCTACTTAAGAGGGAGTGCTGATGTAATTGTAACTTCGGAATGTATTCACTTGTATTTCTTATGTATTGTACCTTGATGTTTATTTCGGGAAGTGTTTGTAATGTAATTGAGTCATCTCATGCCCTGATGTTCCTATCGGGAGTTTCTATAATGTAAACAAGTCATGTCAAGTCAATATGGGTAACCCTCCTATTGTTCAAGGGTTAAAGTCCCTGCAGTTCAGGGGCCCTAGGGTTGTTAGACTCTGTTGAGGCCTGGAAATTCACAAGAAACAACAGCAAGGGATTCTCCCCAGTCAACGTTCCCAACTAGCCCGCGACTGTTTGGTGTAGGGAATCCGTCCGGTTTGCGGTCCGGCTACCGTAGGTCAAGTAACAAAAACAAAAGGGTTTTACCGGTTGCGGCCCGGTCCACCGTGTATATATATATATTTCACTTTAAGTATGATATGCAAGTGCCTATCTCAAAATGCAGATTGATAGAGAATACGAGGAGCAGTCACAATGTGATGTGCAGGTTCTTACCTCTCGTCTTAACTCTCTCGCATCTGAATCACACACATCAAGAAATTAAAACTAACTACCGACCCTATCCCTAGGGAGCAAGATTATCATTCATTGATGAGTAATGTTTTTTGTACATGTATTATGAAAAATCATAGATAGCTGATACTTCTTTCAAAACACATGAACATTTAAAGATATTTGAACAACCAGATAGCCAATTGTTTATGAACAGCATTCATTACTCATAGTGGAAATTTTCATAAAATAAACCAGAGAACATTCATACAAGAATGTAGGTTCAAAGAGTTAGAAATATCTCACAGTTAATGAAACACAGTTGAAAACGAAATAGTTCCCCTTCAACATCTCTCATTTAAACACATTGATACATTCCACATAGCACTTTCTCCAACAGGCAAAATTTGCAAGTTCTAGTTTGTAAAACGAAATAGTTCCTCTTACAAGAAATAGTTTACAAGTTTTTTGAGGGAAAAACCCCCTTTCAGTTCTATCTTTCAGATATTTAAACTAAAAAACCAGACCGCTTGGGTTGCCCCCAAACGGGTGACCTTTCGGTCCCTCAAAACGTTTGATATTCCCATTTTATTTTCCGTACGCATTCATGATCTGATTAGTAACTGATAGATCTTTTGGGTTTGTGCCTTTGTCGCTATTCATTTTGTCTTTTCCTTCATTTTCCCTTCTTGCGATCCTGCTGGCTACGATTCAACCTTTTCCAAAACTGCCCAGCTATCCCTTCACGCCGCGGTAGTCTGAGAAGTCCCCTGAGTCCACCTGCAATTAATTAAAGCGTATCATTCATTGGGATTACATTCTAAAAACAAACATCAAATTATATCAACCACCGCAGCTGATCAACAAGAAAGGCCATGTACTGCATTACGGCCATGAGGACCTTCACAAGTGCCGACACCACTCTCTCGTTCATCTACGGGTTCTAGAGAAAATACCAACAATGGAAAACAAAAACTCATCAACGGCTTAGACGCTAACATCAGCAGGGTAGACCCATTCACAGCCGTAATAGCGGATCTTAACAGGTGATGGGTATTGTGAAAACACTAAAGCACATCGGAGTCGGAAAAGATATGACCTAAAATGTGAGCGGGAAAGCTCTCAATCGGAAGTCAGAAAGACATTGACTTCGGGTGCTTAGTTGCTTTGGGAGCCGTAACAGCGGAAAATAAAAGACTTCGGACATGCGACTAAAAGATCGACATGCATTGGTGGGTGGAGCGCTTTATATTTTCGGTGCTTAGCTGATTTGGGAGCCGCAACGGCGGAAGCAAAACAAACAACAGCCTCCGATCTAAGTGATAAAAACTTTAAAAAATGGCAACGATTGAAACTGTTTCACCTCCGAAACAACGTTTTGCAAAGGACAAATGGTTTGATCCATCTTCAGCAAAAAACAAATTCTAAAGTCTGTGATCCACCACAATTCCAAACATGAGTAACTTCTGAAAATAGGTCGGGATTCAATCTTTAACATCATTCAAAATTAAATCACAACTAAAAGGTTCAAGGATCCAAACGATTTAAAGCAACACTAGATCATAAAAGGGGGGTCCAAAATTTGAAAAATTTGGGGAGAATAGTTGCAGCTGCAACAATTGGCGACTACCTGGTGAACCTAGATCTCTGGAAAATTTCTTCCTTAAGTAACAGAATGTTTAACAATAAAACCAACATGTTGAATTCTTCTAGATGTATGGATTTCCCAAATGGAAAATATATGTACTTTTAATCATTGAGGGTAGTCCAATTCAGGAAAATGGAAACCAAGATTTCAAAGTCAAGATAGCTCTTTCGAGGCCAGGAATATGAGTTTAATTTTTACCTCTGTCTTCGGGTAGCTTCCAGCTTGGACACCACAGGATCGTAACATATGGTAAACATAAATATTCATTTGTTCCTCATTCCCATGCCATTTTGCACCTTTTTTTTCGTGTTTTCAGACTTTTTTGTCCTTTTGAGTCCTCCTCATGCCTTTCTTTCTGATTTTTTTTTATTCAGGCTCCTCTATCCATAGTGTCCTTTTGTGTGAGAGATGTATTTAAGTTTCAGCTCACGGATGGAGAAGAAATTTTGGCAATTTTATCCTCATATGATTTAGTACTTTGTTTTAATACATATTGCTTTCTTATGAGTTTTGACTCTTCTTAGCCTTTTGGCTTTCAGTTCTTGGCATGAGATCATTTATATATAATATACTGTTTATCCTGCTTCCTTTCCACGGGTCTTTTGCTATCACCCCCTAGGACATTTTTAAGTGTGAGATGGATGGAGCCTAGAAATAGTATTCCAGACCTTTTAATCTTGAGTTACTTTACAGGGATTAAGCAGGACTTCAATGCGTTCATAGCCATTTAGGAAAACTGCTAAACTAGAAGAAATTCTATCAGATAAAACCATAATACACAGTCTCATAATCAAGGATTTTAGTTAGTCCCGAATTCTAATGCTCTCCATGCAACCAAAAACTTGCTTCTTTTTATTGAAATCAAACAGAAATTCAAACTAAAACAAAACTGAACTTCATGACTCAAAGACTCAAAAAGACGACCAAGCCAGATTATTTATATACTAGATAGAAGAAGACAAATGAAAATCAGGAAAAATAAGGCTTGAGAACTAAACCATTTACTGGTAAGTTCTCTTCCCACCCTTGCAGGTCTTGTAACTTATAAGTGGAAGGGCCAAGTTTTACCGCAATCTGGAAAGGACCTACCCACAACTGCTGGAATTTCGTGTGTTTCCCTTTCTCATCATGGGGGAGATCCCACTTGAGAACCAAATCTCCCACCTCAAAGTCTTTTGTTCCTACCTTATGTTTGTCGAACTATCTCTTTATTACCTCTTGCTGCTGCTTAAAGCTCTCTCTGGATTTAGATCAAGCCTCTTCTGCTTTCAGGATATTATATATCCTTATTTGAAAAACTTCATCATTCGATCCTTTAGATTCTTGAGCTATTATGGAAGAGGGAAGCATGATATTGGGGGGAAGAATGGCTTCTTTACCATACACAAGGGTATACGGAGACACTCCTATCGAATACTTTGGGGTGACTCTATTGACCCAAAGGGAGTTTGGCAGTGCTGAGTGCCAACTCCTCTGGTTTTCTATTATAGTCTTCTTTAAAATTCTAACCAGATTTTTATTAGTGGATTCAGCCAGGCCATTTCCTTGTGGGTAGTAATTAGCAGAATAATGCAACTTTATTCCTTTCTCATGAGCGAAAGAAGTTAATTTAATTGATGAAAAGTAAGTAGCATTATCAAAGACTAAAGAAACTGGAACTCCAAACCTGGTCATAATGTGGTCCTGCAGGAAGTTGATGACCGGTCTTCATTTATTTTGTGCAGCGGGATGGATTCGACCCAGCGAGTGAAGTAATCGGTTGCGGTCAGAATATACTTGTGTTGTAGGGAAGAATTCGGCTTTATTTCCCCAATAATATCCAACCCCCATTGCTTGAACGGTTCCGTGATCATCACAGGCTTCAGTGGTGCGGTCGCTTTAGACTGTCTTCCACCACACCTTTGACAAATGTCGCACTTTCTGACATGGGTGTGTGCGTCTTTGAAAAGCGTGGGCCAATAGTAACCGGCTCTGAGAATTTTGTGTACTGTAGTATCTCCTGAAAAATGTCCCCCAGCAGGACCGTCATGCAAATCTGTTATTACTTTTGTCGCGTCTTCTTTCTCTAAGCACCTAAGCAAAACTCCGTAGTAATTTTTTCTAAATAATATTCCTTCAACAATTTGATAGGAAGCTGATTTGAGACGTAGCGCTCTTATTTGCTTAGAATTACAATGCTCTGGAAATAATCCTTCCTGAAGGTAATGCACGAGGTCTCTATACCAAGATTCGGGGGCTGTGAACAAAGGACATACATCCATCAAATGTAATTCAGCCTCGTCTTCCCAGGCGTGTTCGTCGTCGTTCCCATTTTCAGCCATTAGTTTGCACAATCCTTGCCCTTTAACTATAGAAGCTAGCTTGAATTCGAGGTCATAATCTTGGAGAGCCGTTACCCAATTGCCCCTTCTTTCTCCTAACTCCTTCTGTACAAAAAGTGACCTTACAGCTGGGTATGGGACGATCACCTTGGTACGATTTTTTAATACGTAGGCTCTGAATTGTTTCACTGCTTTGAATACTGTGTAAGCTTGTTTATCAATAGCTGGGTAATTTAATTCGGCCCCTTGTAGACCAGTTCTCATGAAAGATATTGGGAACTCATCCCCCCCATCTTCCTTTTGAGTAAGCACAGCTGCCAGTGAATCATTGGATGCAAAGGTATACATAATAAAATCCTTATCGAAATCTGGGATTTTTAGGAAGGGTGCGTGTGCAACAGCAGTTTTAATTTTTCTAAATACGTTCTTCTCAATCTCAGTCCATTTGAATTGTGCACTTTGCTTCACCATTTGCTATAGAGGCTTGACAATCTGAGTGAAGTCAGGCACCAATCTTTGCACGAAGTTTATTGTTCCCATAAATGATTGCATCCCTTTTTTATTATGGGGCAAGGGAATCTATTCAATTGCTTTGATCCTTTCCGGATCTATAGATATTCCCTTTTTTGAAACTACGTGACCTAGCAACTTACCCTCTGTGACAGTGAACACACACTTCTTGGGATTGAGTGAGATGCCATATTTTCGACAGCGTTCAAAAATCTGCCGTAGATGGAACGCATGTTCTTCTCTCTTCTTTGAGAATATTGTAATATCATCGAGGTATATCACAACACTACGGCCAATCAAACCGCGGAAGGCTATGTCCATAGCCCTCTGAAACGTAGCTCCAGCATTTATAAGCCCAAAGGGCATTCTTCGATAAGCGAAGGTTCCCCATCTGGTTCTGAAAATAGTTCAGAACCTGAGACCATTTGTAGTAGTTGCTCCATGGGTGGAACAAGATAGTTATCTTTGTCCGAAGCACAGTTTAAATTCCTGAAATCCACGCACAGCCTGATTTCTCCAAATTTTTTTCTCACTGGCACCAGATTTGAGACCCATTCCGAGTGTTTGACCTTAAAAATGATTCTAGCATCCAATAATTTCTTAACTTCACTCTGAATCAACGGTTCCAAATTTGGGTGCATTTTTCTTAAAGGTTGCTGATAAGGTTTGATGCCATCTTTGATGGGGATAACATGCTGGATGATGCTGGTGTCATATGTCTTCAAATCTTCGTATGTCCAGGCGAAAACATCTTTATATTGATTAAAAAGATTGATGAACTTATCTCTTTTTGCTGGTGAACAACATTTGCCAAGATTCACATATTTAGGATTTGTCTCAGTCCCTAAATTTATCAATTTGAACTGTAGAGATGAGCTGTGAGTCTTCACGTTTGCTGGCCTTCTAAACTTTTCATTCAAATTGAACATTCTTTCTAAGGTTCTGACTCCTTTACGAATGAAATTATCATACTTCAGCTCGGCCTGATGTTCTTCATCATCTATAATTGATTCTTTAAATACCTCGTCATTAGTTAAGAATTCTATAATCTGCTGGTCATCGTCGAAAACTCGCAAGTTGGTAATCATATCAGGGACCGATGGCCTGAAAAGCAATTCAACGGAGCATCGATTATTAGTAGGTACAAGCCTAGCAGCTGATGTGGCCAACAAGTCAGCTGCTGCATTTTTTAGTCTTGGAATTGATATAATATTAAATGCATCGAAACATTTGAGTAGGTCCCATACCTCATTTTGATAAGCTTTTAAGTGAGGATAAATACAATGTATTTGATTCTAAATCTGTTTTATGATTATTTCAGAATCTCCAAAAACTTTTAGATTACTTACCTTTAATTCGATTGCTTTCCTTAAACCCTGTACCAACGCTTCATACTCAACCATGTTATTTGTGCATTCAAACTCTAATCTACATGAAAGAAAATGTTTATTATTCTTGGGGTCGATCATGACACAGCTGGCCCCTGACCCTTCTAACGTCTTAGAGCCATCAAAAAACAATGTCCAGAAATTGTTAACTACTGCACGCGAATCTACTCCTACTGCTAAGTTTACTATGTTACAGTCGATTTCATCAGCCTATGAGAATCGAAGGAGACCAGGCTGGGTGTCTGACATGTTGTTGGCTTCTTTTGCTTGGTAATTTCCTGGTTCCAACTCAATAAAATAATTTCCCAACACAGAATCCACTGGTTCATTCTTCTCCTCAAGTCGAGTAACGTTGTATTTCATGTGAGGCTCCCTCAAAATCTTAATTTGGTTCGGACTTCCTTTATATGGCAGCCACAGATGTGACCAATCAGAGGTAAAATATCTATTTAGTTTCGCTGACCAGTCTCTGCTAAGGACAAGCCCATAAGCGTCTGGTATATCGGCCACCACGATATCAATGACTTGGCACACTTTATCATTTGACGACAGGTGGAATAGGACATCCTCCATCTCACCAATTACCTTTACATCCGTCTTGTCCAACTGGACAACTCTCCAAGTGGATGGCTTAGGCTGCCCATTTATCCTTTTACAGACTGCTATTGGCATGATGTTAATCGACGCCCCTGAGTCTACCAGGCAATTATGTACGTTGTGATTAAAAATTTCACAAGTGAGGAGGAAGGGTGGATGTTTTCTCTTAGACTTACCTCCAATGCTGGTTTCTCCAATTTCTTCTTCCTCTTTAGGCCAATTGTTAGTGGGTAGCCTCTCATCCGATGCTTCAAGCGCTTTCAATAGTCTTTCCTTTTGCTGTGGCACTTTATAGATTTCAAATAGTGAAATGTTTGCCTTTGCTTTCTTTATGTCTTCCACGATGTCATAATCCATCTGCGGTTCAGTGGGATGTGGCTTATCAACATTCATTTTTTCTTCAGTGGGCTTGGCGAACGTATCAGTCTGCCTAGGATCCTGGCTAGTAATGGTGAATTCGGGAATTTTATCATCTGCGGAATTATTTTGAAATTTCTTAACATTTCTCTGCAGCCTTTTAATCTTTGGGAGCATGAGACTGTTTTCTTTAGCTAGCCCTTGGCTCCTTGTTGTTACGTTGGTTTCCTTGACATCCTTGTGGCCCCGATTCTTTTCCTCTTCAGCATCAAATAACGAAACAGAATCCCACAGAACCATGGTTTCCTCTTCTTGTTCTTTCGTTGAAGTGGTACTCTCGTTTCTTTCTTCATCTCCATCTTCTGTTAATTTAGAATCCAACAGTTGATTCATAACCAACGTCATTGAGTTTATCCAATGAGGACAATTCTTTTCGGAGTGGGGCTGTTGGTGGAACGTGCAAAAATTGTCCATTCCTACCTCTGTTAAATTCATAGATGCTGAATTGTGTGGAGGAGGTTGGGACTGATTGTTGTCCTCTCTTTTCTTGTAATAGGGCTTGTAGAACTTTTGAGTTTCCTTCTCCTTTTCCAGGTCTATGATTTTGTTAGAAAGCTTCTACATCATTTTTTCCATACTTTCAAAATCTGGTGACTTCTCTTCCTTAGGCTTAGTAAACAATAAGGCTTTCCTTCCCACACCTTTCTCTCCTGACTGTTCGGGATAATCTTCGATACTTTATCTTTCAGCCTCCACTATTTCCGCCTCTTCATAGGTTTCCGCCAAAGTAGGCTTGGCCTTTATTTTGGAAAACATGGCCAACTCAGGGCCTAAAGCTGAGGTATAATATTCAATCAGGACCTTGTCCGAAGGTGTGTCAGCTTCAGAAAAATTCTTGAGATATGATGCAAACCTTTGGGTGAAACTGTGCACCTTTTCCTTTCTCTCTTTCTTCAAGGTGCATAGTCCTTTCATAAGAGCCGCGTGAGTCTTCTGGGTTGCATATTTACTTCTAAAAATTCTCTCGAAGGTATCCCAATCAGGGATAGAGTTAGCAGGAAAACCAAAGTACCATGATGCTGCAGCTCCTTTGAGGGTGTGCAGGAATAGTCTGCAAACTACATCCTCATGCTCCCCAGCCCTTAACCCTTCTATCGCAAAATAAAAACTTTGCAGGTGGTCATCTACTAGTATCTTTTCACTTGGGTCGAATTTGGGCAGCATCTTTTCAAAGGATTGAGGTAAATCATGTAGCGGAGGTGTTAGATTTAAAGGTGATCTGGCTCTCCAGGAAGGTGGTGGATTCAGTGGGTTGGGTGGTTGATTGGCATTGACGCCTGCCATGAGTCTGGGTGGAGAGTGAGGAGGTGAGAAAACAGGAGTGTGAGCAGGAGAATTGTGAGGAGTATCTGGGTCTTCCTGGTTTAAAGGCAGTACAACTTCCTGTAAAGCTGTTTCTACAAGTTCTTCCCAATCCCCAACCAACACTAAGTCTTCCAATATAGGATGATATTTCCTTTTATATTCTCTTCTGGGAAATTCAGCGATGATCAGCAATCCTCCAATTTTCTTCACATATGCCCTAGTGTGTCTTCTCAAATTATTAACAACTTCGTTGTCGATGGAAAACAAATGTTCTCTACCCCTTTCTTCCGGAACTGGATTATGAAGCTCACTGCTTTCTGAACTATTACCGATGGAATAATCTCGGGAAAACAGGTTTCCTCGACCAGCCATGCACTGGCGGCCCTCCTTCTAGCGCTAGAAACCATTGAGGCCTAGAAATTTGCAGGCAAAAACAGCAAGGGATTCTCCCTAGTCAACGTTCCCAACTAGCCTGTGACTATTTGGTGTAGGGAATCCGTCCGGTTTGCAGTCCGGCTACTGTAGGTCAAGTAACAAAAACAAAGGGTTTTACCGGTTGCGGCCCAGTCCACCATGTATATATATATATTTTGACTTTAAGTATGATATGCAAGTGCCTATCTAAAAATGTAGATTGATAGAGAATACGAGGAGTAGTCACAATGTGATGCGTAGGTTCTTACCTCTCGTCTTAACTCTCTCGCATCTGAATCACACACAGCAAGAAATTAAAACTAACTACCTACCCTATCCCTAGGGAGCAAGATTATCATTCATTGATGAGTAATGTATTTTATACATGTATTATGAAAAATCACAGATAGCTGATACTTCTTTCAAAACACATGAACATTTGAAGATATTTGAACAACCAGATAGCCAATTGTTTATGAACAACATTCATTACTCATAGTGGAAATTTTCATAAAATAAACCAGAGAACATTCATACAAGAACGTAGGTTCAAAGAGTTAGAACGATCTCACAGTTAATGAAACATAGTTGAAAATGAAATAGTTCCCCTTCAACATCTCCCATTTAAACAGATTGATACATTCCACATAGTACTTTCTCCAACAGGCAAAATTTGCAAGTTCTAGTTTGTAAAACGAAATAGTTCCTCTTACAAGCAATAGTTTACAAGTTTTTCGAGGGAAAAATCCCCTTTCAGTTCTATCTTTCATATATTTAAACTAAAAAACCAGACCGCTTGGGCTGCCCCCAAACGGGTGACCTTTCGGTCCCTCAAAACGTTTCATATTCCCATTTTATTTTCTATACGCATTCATGATCTGATTAGTAACTGATAGATATTTCGGGTCTGTGCCTTTGCCACTATTCATTTTGTCTTTTCCTTTGTTTTCCATTCTTGCGATCCTGCTGGCTATGGTTCAACCTTTTCCAAAACTACCTAGCTATCCCTTCGCACCGCGGTAGTCTGAGAAGTCCCCTAAGTCCACCTGCAATTAATTAAAGCGTATCATTCATTGGGATTACATTCTAAAAACAAACATCAAATTATATCAACCACTGCAGCTGATCAACAAGAAAGGCCATGTACTGCATTATGGCCATGAGGACCTTCACAAGTGTCGACACCACTCTCTCGTTCATCTATGGGTTCGAGAGAAAATACCAACGATGGAAAACGAAAACTCATCGGTGGCTTAGACGCTAACATTGGCAGGGTAGACCCATTCACAGCCGCAATGACGGATCTTAACAGGCGACGGGTATTGCGAAAACACTAAAGCACATCGTAGTCGGAAAAGATATAACCTAAAATGTGAGCGGGAAAGCTCTCGATCGGAAGTCAGAAAGACATCGACTTCAGGTGCTTAGTTGATTTGGGAGCCGCAACGGCGGAAAATAAAAGACTTCAGACATGTTACTAAAAGATCGACACGCATCGGTGGGCGGAGTGCTTTATATTTTGGGTGCTTAGCTGATTTGGGAGCCGCAAGGGTGGAAGCAAAATAGACAGCAGCCTCCGATTTAAGTGATAAAAACTTTAAAAAATGGCAGCGATTGAAACTATTTCACCTCTGAAACAACGTTTTGCAAAGGACGAATGGTCTGATCCATCTTCAGCAAAAACAAATTCTAACGTCTGCCATCCACCACAATTCCAAACATGAGCAACTTCTGAAAACAGGTCGGGAGTCAATCTTTAACATCATTCAAAATTAAAGCATGACTAAAAGGTTCAAGGATCCAAACGATTTAAAGCAACACTAGATCATAAAAGGGGGGTCCAAAATTTGAAAAATTTGGGGAGAACAGTTGCAGTTGCAATAGACTCAACTAGTGAAGTCAGCCCTAGTGAGTCATTGTCAAGTCAGGAATTATTATAAATAGAGAGTGAGTCTCTCTATTTAACACACACTCACTCACACTTAGTTGTAGCGCATAGCTGAGGGAGAAGAAGTTGTTGGGGCTAGAAAGAAAGAGGCTACTGCTGTCGGGAGATCATCTTACTATTTTGGGGTTTTACTTTTGGTGTTGATTCTANTTTTTCTCCATTTATGGTTTCATCAAGGAAAATCATTGTGTTCATTGTCTCTTGTGTTTGATTGTTGTGCTTGTTATTCTCTTAGTTAAAGATCCTAATATAATGCTAGTTTAAATGTTAAAAACTAACGAGAATTATTAGAGGGAGGAGAACACAAGCGGTATTTTGGTCTCAGGACAAACCGTATATTGTTTCATTTTGAATGAAAAAATGAGAAAGCGCATCAAATATGGACTGACAAGACCTCAATTGTATTCATAGGTAAATAAAGATGTTTGAAGAAAAGGAATCTGTTTTTTTGGGTGGGGTACACTATACTAGTTTTAGAGAGATATCTGTCTCCTTTTGTTCTCTTGGACTTCATTCTTGGTATTTGTTTCCCACCTCTCTCCATCTTACATGTTCTAGTCTCTTGAATTTGACACTTGGGATTTGTATCCCATGATTTTGTTATATTCCCTCTTAACTCTGGAACTTGCTCAGACGTATGACATTTGTATTAAAATATCCTTCGAAAATTCTCTTTTGTCTACTGGTTACTATTTTCTTTTGATATCGACAATTCAAGCACATATGAAAATCACAATCACATACTACAAATCACAATTCACACAGCAAAAGAGTTCACACAATTTGTTTGTTTATGAGCTCTCGATCTTGACTCTCAGGATTTGTATTTTGTCACTTGTATCTACCTTCCCATTCTGATATTTTGGACCCTTGACTATAGAGACTAATTAATGATCCTCATATTATTTCCTTAATGTTCGCTTGGATTTATGATCTACAAACATTTAATGTGTTTGTGAATGTATAATTTAGACTTAGAAACCTAGACTATACTCATTAGTGCAAACACTGCATTAAATGGAAAAACTCCCAACAATGGATCATTATGTGTTAATTTGCATAAATATTAGAATTCTTGAAATTGTAACATCATGTAGATAGCAGCACTAGATCACACATAACTTTTATTACTTAGATAAGAAGTTACAAAACAATAGCTCAAAACTGAATGTCTCACACACTCGCCATGCCTTTCTTTTATAGACTATGAAATGCTATATGGTTTACAAATATAGCTTCTCCAATGGCATCCCTAGATTAGGAGAAGAAACCCATAACCCATCTAGTGTTGTGCCTTAATTAAGAGAAGAAACCCTAACCCCAACCTATCCCTCCTTGTATAGATAATGTTTCCTAAATTAGAGCACCCACTAAAGAAGACTAGATGCATCTTCTTTCTTGGAGATAATTCCCTGCCTAATTATGGATATTTCTTGATCCATGTGCCCCATATAAACATAGAACACCAACTAAATAAATTTTTATAAAGGCATGTTCTAAATATGGAAAAAGCTAAATATAACCCTGCTTCTAAGGATATCACATGCATGCTGTAATTTTTAAATCATGCATGCGCCTCTAAAGGAGAATGACATTTGGAGCAGGAAGGTAAAGCCAACACTGCTTTTCAAGAAAGGTGTTCACCAAACCAAGGCACTCCCTTTTTCATCTTGATTTTCCAAAATCTTGAATGTGTACTCCCCTTGTTTAATGAAGACTTAGTCAACAACTGTATGCTTAGAATAAATTATTGATTCCACAGTGGGCATACTTCTCCACCATAGCATCTCGCCATACCTATGCTTCAGCTTCTTTCTCGCTACTAGAAACCTCTATATCAATGATAGAAGATGTTAGTGCAACATGCATCAGAAACTTCTTAGGAAGAATACTCACCTGAAATGTAACTTTAGGTGTTTCCACTTGTTTCTATTCCTCCTGCATTCTCGACTTCCTAATTGAACTGATTAGCACTAAAGGCATATTGCCAATTCGAATATCATTTTTCTTCTTCTAATCAACTTTTGGGACATCAATATTATCTCCCACCTCAAATTATATCGAAGGTTCCTGTAACCTAGAGGACCTTCCATTCTCATCAAATCAATGCACCCTATCACCAATTGGTCTACACCCTGGGGTCTAGGTGCTACCCAATCTTATTATGTATTCATTATCATGTTTACGAACCATCGCTACACACTACTTTGGTAAATGTCACAAGTTCAAAACTTGGGCAATATCTTCAACCTCCCAACCACCGACTCCACCACAAGCAAGCTAGGTGTGTGCATAGTACAATGTGGACTTAACCTACTTCCAGTGAGTAATTTTTAAAGTGATTTTTTTGGAGTTGTTTATGAACCTTCACCAAAACTTGCTTTGATGGTAAACATGAAGACTTCAAAACTTGGGAAAGAACTTTGACATCTTGTGCGCCAAATCCACCATGACCTAGCTGGGTGTGTGCATACTACAGTGCAGATAAAGTTAACCTGCCACTAATCAGTCACTTTTAAATCAATTTGTTGGTGAAATTGTTTATGAGCCTTTGGTACAAACTACTTTGATGCTAAATGTTATGAGTTCAAAACCTTGGCAAGAGCTCTAACCTCCTAGAGATCGGCTCCACCATGAACCAGCTGGGTGTGTGCATAGTACATAATACAGTGTAGATGGACTTAACTTGCCACTAAAGTCAGCAAATTTCAAGGTTAAACTTTGAAATTCGCCGAACTTCAAGCCATGTCGAATAAATTTGTCTTGATTCAGCTTCACACCTGAATCTTTTGTGTTTTTTAGTTTAATATTTAATTTTATTTGCATTGTCTTAAACATTGTATTTCAGAACTTTGTATGCCATTCTATTCATATTTTGACTTACTTTATTATTATTATTATTTTAATGCTAAGTGTTAAAATTGGTTCTATTTCAATTTGCAGGCTAGGTTTCTACAAGCAGCAGTCAATTGGAAGAAGAGTATAGGCTTCAATGGTAACATTTTTTCTTAAACCTATACTTCTAGCAGATTAGGAAAAATTGTGCTTGGGTGAAATTGTGAAGGAACCTAGTGCCTTGCTTTAATGTTAGTTTATGGCAAACTTCAAAGCTTAATTGAAGTGATGCCAAATTTTCACTTTAGCATGGATAAGACTTCTTGTTTTGGTTACAGGAACTCTTCTAATTGAACCCAAACCACAAGAGCCTACAAAACACCAGTAAATATCAATCCTTCTTTAAGTTTTTATATAAATTCATTGTTTTCTGTCTTCATATCCATCTGTTGTACTATTAGAAGTTGGCAGGTTTAACAGTAATTTAAGATTTGGTTATCCTTTTCTCTAGGTATGATTTGGATGCTGCAACAACAATGGGTTTCCTGTAGAGATATGGACTTGCAGGTGTGTATTTCTTCAATTCTTGAATGATTTTCTTTTGTCAGAATGTTGCATATTCTTATGTAAAGTATTCTAGCCTCCTAATTGCGCATCATTTTTTTGAATTTTGATCCAACCTTTGCACATAAATTTTTTTGAACTTTGAAGTAATTCATCCCTGATTACACGATATTTTTAACATCTTAACATTGTGTCTATTATCCTTTGGTTACAGCTGCACATTTGAATTTTTTTATTAATGAATTCATGTAATTTAGAAGGGACTGCCATGCTTTTGTTTTGTAATACCAAGTTTCTAGCTCCACTGCATTTGATATGGTTGGACTTTGTTGATGCCTGTTTAAACCCACACTTTAATAATACACAATGTTGCATGTACATAGTTCTTGTAGTTTTTTATTACAAAATGAAGCCATTCCTTGTCCTGCAAGGAATTTGGTCTTGGATGTTTTTTGGTGGCATTTCTTTGGACTTTTGTATTTTCACCATCATGTGCATATTAAGGGATTGTGTTTGGGCATATTCTTTGTCTCATAGATTCATGATTTTCCCTGTATTTTTGTAGTCTCCTGTAAACCATGTTTGGGAATGATTCTTGAAATTGTTTTTTTAGTCTAACATCTACTATTTTTAGTTGCTAAATTGCTAATCAATTTCTGGATTTGACATGGATGGACTGCAATCCAGATGATTTTAAAGTGAACATCGGGTGCAACCATGCAACCCTCTTTGGGCACAGGTAAGCAAACTTCTCACCAACATTCTATCAAACTGCTAATTCTAGTGTCATTGGAATCTGGTAAATTCAGTGTAAAGTCTGACAATTATCCGTCTCTTGATAGTTTTATTTCCTTTTGATTTCTCCTAGGGACCAGATTATATGTTTATTTCTGAATGTTTATAGTCCTGTAGTAAAATGGATGATATATTTGGGAATTAATATATGATGACTTTTTTCAGCTGTCATCATGACCTAGAAATGGCACGAATTTATGGGATGCTTGGTAATATTGACACAAACACTATAGATGCCAAGACAGGTAATGGGGCTTATAGTCATGTTTTGTTTGATTGAATTCACAAGTTTCCACTTTCAAAGAATGGATCGCATCCCTTTATGAGATAATATTTTATATTTTGTATTCAACATGTCTAGGTTGGGATACTGATCAATTTCTCACAGATATTAGTGAAGCAACTTTGATCATGTTGACTGTTATCAAGAATATACTCATTAAGAGCTTAACATGTCACTTCAGAAAATTAATCTTGGGTGGGGAGGATAATACTCACAACTTCTTGAGCTAGATGTAATTAACAATAAATCTGTTTTTTTAAGCTCATGGATATTGATTTTGGTTGGATGCTACGTTGAGCATCCAATCCCTTCTCTGGTTTAGTATTTGGCCATATATCACTTTACCTGCATTTTATGTGGAATTATATGTGACTAGCAGTTGATTTCATAAATAGACAATAGCTTGTTTATCGAGGTAACCTAAAAAGCATTATGGCATAAAGATTTCAAATTTAGCCAAGACTTGGTCCAGAACCCAACTATAACGGAACTTGTGAAGTGTTTTAGTAGATTTGGAATGTGAATTTACTGAAATACCTTATGAAAAAATACATTTTAGAATACAATGCCAATGCAAGTATTTAATTGTTGCCAATGAGTTTTTGAACGTCCATTTTTGTTAACTGTTAATCATTTTAAACTTTGGAGTATTTATGTGAGACATGATGAGCATGTGGCCATTGACTAATGTCCTAATAGGGGTGCACTCTATATGCAATGTTACAAAATTTTAAACACAATGTTGTATGTTTTCGTCTTAAGCTGTGATCTTTTTTAGGCACCTAGAAAAAAAATTATTTGTTGTATATGTTCAGTTAACACACTATCAATGTTAATCTTGTCGAAGGTCATCCACTCATTATCCCTAGCTAGCAATTTGATTTGAACGTGTTCACATTGTATGTTTTTTCCTTAAGCTTTGATCCTGTGCAGGCACCTGGAAAAAAATGACAAACTAGTGATAATTTAGGAAATGAATGTGATCTCTGTGGGTGAAGTAATGTGCATCTACAATATACATCAAAAGAAGCAAGGTGCATTGTAGAATGCATGTGGGGTATCATGTCAATATACTAGGTAGAAATATAAAGGGGTATAAAAAATGTAAATGAAAAAATGGATACATGCAATACATAGTGAAAATAGAGGTTCTTTTAAATTGGGAAGGAATATTGGGAGGGGGTTAAAAAAATGATTTTGGGAGGTATTTTCCAATATTTTTTGAAAATAGGGGTATTGCTTCATATGCCGCGAATGAACATGCTATGGCATGGTTTCACTAAGTGAAGACCCCATGCGACAAATACAATAATATTTTCGTAGCGAAAATTCAACATTATCTTAATGCACCATTACTAGCCATCCATGGAAATATCAAAGTCTTGATAGAAAAAATCATAGTTAGAAAAGACCATGATGAAAAAATATGGTTAAATGAACTCGTCGAGATAAGTGTTTCCCCCATTTCCCATATGACTTGTTTTCTAAGAAAAGGAGCACCAGTCCCCATAGCAACTAACCCTCTACAACTAGATGAATAATTCAAAGGAACACTACAAGGAAAGAACTCAAAAGGCTTAATAATCAACAAAGTGTCTTATGAAACCATCAAATGGGAAGAAATTATTATTTCATTGTGCCTAAAAAGTTATGGTTAGTGTTCTTACTTGAATATATAAATGCTAAAAGTAGTGAAGGCTATTGCTTATGATGCCAAAATTTTCAAGTGGGATGACCACCTGGCTGCAATAATTTGGAACAATTGTGAAAATTGTCAAGAAATCAACTAGGAAATCAAGTTTTTATAATTGTTCGTTTAGATTGCAATGGCGAAGATTATTCCACTTAGTGAAACAATATTCACCAACACAAAATCACTACTCTTAAACAAATTCAAAATTTTTGCACCTAAAGGATCACCCCTTGGACTAGAAAGAGCCAAATCACTCATGGAACATTGGCTTTAGGTAGAAAAGTATCAATTTTGATAGATTGATGCTACCCTATCACATTCATTTCAAATTACCCTCGACGGACCACATCAAGATCAACCTTGACCATACCAAGATCTATTACCTACAAGGAGTAAGGAGAGTTTCTCAGCATTTAGATTACTAGCCAAGTTTCTCGGACCTATTCGTTGATCTATTTGTCCACTCAAATCTTGTAATAAATGACCGACCTTGGCCTATTCTTCACACTTAAATTTTCTATTTCCCTCATGGTTCGTGAAGCTAAAGAATAGTTCAAAACTTCTTTGTACATCACTACATTTGGATCGAATGATGAAAATTTGTGAGAGAACCCCTTATAAATTGTATCCAATCAAGCTAGGGTCCACTTAAACGGATTCTCTAACTAATTCATACCAAAAAATACAAAATCATGACCAAAAACTACAAAACTATGATCAAGTCGACACTTTTTCATCTTGCGCACCATCCTTGGTCTTGTGCATCATCCTTAGTCTTGCGCACCTTGCTTCCTTTTCCTCACCAAAACCGCCTACCAACAAGATCTAGTTGGTGATCCAACCAAAGAAACAACTCAATATGATGAATAAGTACCCCTAATCAAATAATGATTCAAACCATACTTCAATGAGTCACGCTTAAAGGAGAAACTCGACCAAGTTATCGAGCAAATACTCACATTTTAGAAAAATGTTAAAGGTAAATCTCCTTAACAAAATACTAATAAGATAAATAAGAAATGATTAGACATAGCAGAGGAATATTTACAAGATCTATAAGAGCAGGCTAAAGCCATCATGATTGGAGCAACCCAAAATAAATTGACCATCGAACCATAGATCGAGAAAAACTTCGATGAATAGAGAATAGATTCATTGTTGATAGCCTCAAGAGTAGCCACTACAGCTCTATCACTTCCTCTGAAAAAATAAATTTAATGGTAAGATATCACAAAAATTACAATGCAGAAGTGATAGATGAATCCCCACTGTCCTTCCAAACTCATCTATAAGAATATCAACCCGTGACTATAGTAACAGACCCCTCTTCCATAACCATGACCCCCAAACTTATTAAACTGATTGGATCTTTGTCACACATATTCCCCTATCCAATTTTGTTAAACACTATTCACCTGATACTTGAAACAACAACTGTACCAAAACAATTATCCATTCTACCTCTTCCCCCATAGCTAAATTTCAAATACACAAATCAAACACTTAATATTCCTTCCATTAAATCCATTCTAAAAAGTGTGTCTCCTTTGGATCTCCTTATACCATCGGCCATCCTTTTTTCCAATTTGATTTTTGATGCAACCGTTGTTACAAATCCATTAACAACAAGTTCAGTTTCCTAACATACCATAGTTGAAACATTCATTCATTTAACCAACCCACTTCTTACCCCATTGACTCCTTTTCTAAATAGTTTTATATCAACTTCATCGACCACTAAAATCCCAACAACTTCATCGACCCCCGTCTCAACTATCAGTACAACCACCATCCCAGTCATCATTCCCATGACCAGTACAATCTAGATACCTATGTCTCTTCCCTTCATAATGAATACAACATCATATTTAGTCACGACCACCCCGACCATGACTACATCAATTTCTCAGAAAACAACTCTAACCAGTGGATAAATCCAATAAAAGAGTTAGTCTAGGAAAGAAGGGAAAAATACTAAAAAGAAACCCAAGCTTGAAATCAAAATTTCATTACCACTACAACAGGAATTCAATTCTACATCAACAACAAGCACTTTTGTACCGACCAAATAATCAAACCAAGAGCTAGATGAAATCATTAAAGTTGTGAATAAGGAGTGCAATAAAATATGGTAGGATGCCAACAAAAAGCTTAAAGCCATTAAGATGGAACAAGACGATGCCTAGAAGGTGTGCTCATAAGAATTCAAACAAATTATTAGACCAATAGAAGGCCCCTGATGTGACATAACACATGATAAAATGCATATCCCACTCGATTCTATACTAACCTATTTTTAGCAAGTACTCATCCAACATATGCAAAAGTAACAGTATGAAAATAGTCTACTCATTGTCAACGAGTTTAAAAAGTTTTAAGAACAAGACAAGTAGGTAAAAGAATATGAGTTCCAAGTGAATAGATTGGCATTAGTTTTGAACAATTGTTATTCCTATTATGAGAAAAATGTATATTGAACTTCAAACCCTGCAAAGTACAATTTTGGATTTATACACAAGAGAGACTTCAGTCGACCCAAACACTGCTAAAATATTATAGGATTGAATTCAAATGGAATAGCATGTTGGAATATATTAAACCCACTCATAACTTAGGATAAAGTAATTAATCATTATTTGATTAATTATTCACCCACTAGCTTAATTAGTTGGCATCCACTTGCACCTTAAAGTCAATACATGCCATATATATCCTAGGAATGATTTATTCCTAATTCTAGGTTGATCTTTACCACCTTTTGACCATCCAGAATTAGTATACAGGACTTTACAATAGATTCTGCTTTATTCTACTTTTTATGCTTTTCCTGCTTTTCTATGGATAAGATAAAAGTTAGTCAACTAGAAAACTGGCAGCTTTTGTTTCCAACCCATCCTCCACTAGTTTTTCTCCATTTTCTAGGATTAGCATGTTTTTTCCATCTCCTTGAAAACTCACTCATGCTTTTTCCAACTCATGAGGTCCTTGATAGATTTGGGAAGTGCTTTAGCCACCTATGGGGGTTTGCTATATCTGGGTAAGTCATCCTTTTTGAGCTTTATTAGTTGTTTCCATACAATTCGATTTTCCTATGAGGGATGTACTATTTATGTATACTATTATTCATCATTATTCAATGGAAGAATACACACCAATATCCATCTCTTAATTCATGTGATTCAGTCCTTTTCTTCTCTCTAGTTTTCCTGTGTATGCTTGTGAGAATTCTTAGTAGCAAGATCTATTTCCTGTGCTTCTTCTTAGCATCATTTCTCATAGCATTGATATATTATTTATACATGGTATCAGAGCTATAGGGAGAACAACCTTTCCATCTTCTACAACAGCAAGGTTGATCAAGTTCTACAGAGTTGAGGAGTGCATCTAGTCTCCTATCCTTCTCTGAAGAAGAGCTTGTCTAGCTTACAAGATTTTCTCCTAGTTTTGTTTTGCAGGTTGTAGAGAGTATCTCTGAGATCATATCAACAACTTCTATATGGATTCAAAATTTCCTTTACTATCTCCTTTCAACTATGCTGATTGGAAGCTAAAGATGAGTGCATACTTGAAGAGGCATTGTCTCTTTGATGTCTCCATTGGTGCATTGAGCGAACCTAAGTCTTATGAAGAGAAGATTGATTGGATAAATAATTGTGATAGAGCTGATGGAATTATGTTTTTGGGAATGTCTCCAAATATATATCATCTCATAGATTCTGCTGAGTATCCATTTGAGCTTTGGAAAATTTTGGACAAAGCTTTTGGTTTGCAAGAAATTGAAGATGAAGCATGGAGCGAGCCTAGCATCTCCTCGTGTTCTCTTTCTCTATAATTTTTGGCCTCTACATTATCTGATGAATTTGATCATAATGAATAAGTTTCTCATACAGTTCATGTTTCTGCTTCCCTCTTTCATTCGAATGCTTCCTCCTTCAATGAAGAAGCAAATATTGAAGAGCCATCTTTTTCTGTGTCTCTTGAAGGCGATTTTTCTTCTTGTGATACTATTGATTAAAAATAAGTAACATATGGAGATGCTGCTGATATTGATTATTATCCTATAACCCATTCATTGTTCTCTAAATCTCCTATCTTAGATTCTGAGATCTATGTGCCAGATTCTTCACACCTTTTGCATACCTCTCTCATTGATGGCGCGCAACCCAGTGACTTCCAGGATGTTTGCTTAGACACATAAAGCCTTATTTGTGTCATAACACTTACCTTACTTGATCTCATGTGATTCAGAATATCCTCCTTTTTTCTTGGCATCAATACTCAGAGCCTTCTTGAATATTTTTAACATCTCCTTATTTCCTCCTTTCATACAGAGGATTCATTACCAGTGTATTCCCATGAGTCTATTGATATGCTTATATGTGATCCTTTGGATTCTGATTTAGAATCATATTTTCAGGTTGATACACATATAATACCACCATACATACCATCTACCATAGCTCTGAATAATCCTAAGACTATACAAATCCCTAGTTCACTAGTTGATTCCTCATTGGTCTCTTATGCAGTGATATTTATCTTACATGATTTGAAGTCTTTCCTAACTTTTAGTGGCTGGATATCCATGAACTTATTCATATATGGACTGATATTAAACATCTTTGGATCTATTCTAAACACTTATGGTTCATATCTTATGCCCATCCATCGTTCAGATTTTTACACCTATTAGTTTTCCCCAGTTGCTCATAATTTTACTAGTCTAGCCCTATATCCTCATGGAGCCATTGAAGCCTTTGTCCTTGCTGTTCCATATGTTAATATTTCTGAGATATAAGAGTTTTATCAGACACATATCATATCTATATAGGTGCTACATCATATTGGAATATTGACATGTGATCCACATCACAATTTTGCAGCTATTCAGGGAATTGGGTGTGAAATAAATTGTCTTAATTTTTGCATTCTTTGGGAACGAGTATGCATAGATATTTTTTCCATTTCATATTATGTTTGCAGATCAGAGTTTGACAGTAGAATGAAGCATTCAGATAATGCTCCCGCTTCATTAGTTGATGAGATACAAGGAGTCTCTCCTCTTCCTTCTTGCAGGTTCCACACTCCAGTGCATGATCATGGAGTTCATGATTTCTTCAACAAGTCCTCCATCCAGAAGCAGTTCAGTCAGCTCATTAAAGTGAATATGAAGATATGTTGAAGACATATTTCAAATTTTGTGCCTTGTCCTATCTCAAGGGAGGATTTTCCCCATGTGGTTTTGCCTCTTTCCTCACTTTTCTAGACATAATAATTGTTAAAGGGTGACCATAGCCTTGTTGTTGGGCCCTATATGCATCCATATGCATCCATATCTTTTGTCATACCATCATAAAGTTAGACTTATAGGGGGTTGTTGGAATATATTAAACCCACTCATAACTTAGGATAAAATAATTAATCATTATTTGATTAATTATTCACCCACTAGCTTAATTAGTTGGCATCCACTTGCACCTTAAAGTCAATACATGCCATCTATATCCTAGGAATGATTTATTCCTAATTTTGGATTGATATTGACCACATTTTGACCATCTAGAATTAGTATACAGGACTTTACAGTAGATTCTGCTTTATTCTTCTTTTTCTGCTTTTCCTTATTTTCTATGGATAAGATAAAAGTTAGTCAACTAGGAAACTGGCAGCTTTTGTTTCCAACCCATCCTCCACTAGTTTTTCTCCATTTTCTAGGATTAGCATTTTTTTCCATCTCCTTGACAACTCACTCATGCTTTTGCCAACTCGTGAGGTCCTTGATAGATTTGGGAAGTGCTTTAGCCACCTATGGGGGTTCGCTATATTTCGGTAAGTCAGCCTTTTTGAGCTTTATGAGTTGTTTCCATACAATTCAATTTTCCTATGAGGGATGTAATATTTATGTACACTATTATTCATCATTATTCAATGGAAGGATACACACCAATATCCATATCTTCATTCATGTGATTCAGTCCTTTTCTTCTCTCTATTTTTCCTGTGTATGCTTCTGAGAATTCTTAGTAGCAAGATCTATTTCCTGTGCTTCTTCTTAGCATCATTTCTCATAGCATTGATCTATTATTTATACATAGCAGCTCCTGGTAGACCAGAAAAAAGAGCATTAATTGTTGCATGAAGAAAATAATGCACAGGGTGAGTTCAGTCATATAATAGCTTGTATATATAGACTTATTCAAGATTTGGAGTTTCAACATCAATATCCTGGGCCTAATATTTAAAACATGCAAGACAAACCAAATCTAGTAAATTTTTTATGAGTATTTAAGATCACCATCAATACATGACCATAACTTTGATGAGTAGTTACTCATAAGAAGATTGCAATTTGAGTAGCTATGTACTAAAATTTTCTTTTTACATGACCATAACTTTGATGAAGTAAACCTTCATATCAATGTGTTCTATCATAACATGGGTTTTTTGAGAAATATTTACTATTAACACCTAATAGCTGTAATATTCAAGTCTTTCACCTTGGTAGATAGCATCCAAGCTACACTACTCAGCATGTAGTACTATCCCCAAAATACATTTAGCTTATGCAGTACTAAAAACAATACACATAACTAATCCCAAGCTATATAATAGGTATACTATGTATCAAAATACAATAAAGAACCTATTCTAATGTACATCAAAGGTGCTCAAACATATGCTTATCCATCATAAACAACACATTAAATGTGTAATTATCATGGAGAAATAAAATCTTTTCTTTTATTTCAATCTTCAACATTTTTTGACTCCAAGAATCTTCTACCATATGAAGACGTTCTTAGTGAGCTTGCTATTCTTTGTCATGTTCTTCAAGGCTTGATCACTTTCATATTGTTTTCGTATCACAGTACCCCACATAGTCAATTGTATGACTATCTAACCTCTCCAATAGGTTTAATTTTTCTCTAACCGTTTAGACTATAACTCTTCTAGAGTATCCAATAGCCTCTAAGACTTTTACCATGTCTTTTCTCATGTGGAGAGTCTCCCCAAAAGGTATTGTATCCCCTTGCATCCTGATTCATGTACCATGACTAACTAGTTTGGGGACTTTTAACTCCTACTACCTATCAAGATACATTATACTTCCTCTTCAACTAGAGGAGTGTTTTTATACTATACCAATCTTGTTTTGGAAATAGGATTAGTAAATATGATGGCAATTCTACTCATCCGTGGATATGTACAGGAGTTACACAACTACTTTGTGTACCATGCATTACATATAACTAACTACGAGGTTTGTAAAGACTTGCTTCTTTACAATATTCTATATCTAGAGAAACATATTTGGTGTGATATCTCTCGATCACTATACTAGTCAAAATCCATATATCTGTAAAAATTTCTTTCACTGACCGAGACATGTTTGAATCCACATACATATGTAACAAGTAGGTAAAACAACACATGGTTTGTTGTACATGTCATGTATTCACTGTAAAGCATATAAATAATCATAGGATATGTATAGATATATATAACATCTATGAGATCCTACAAATATTAAAAAGAATCATATTTATCTTTATCTATGTGATCATGGATTTATAATCCATTGTTCTTGAATCCTTTTAGGAACTCTATTGAACATTTTCTCAATAGAATGAAAATTGTATCTAATGATTGTTACACCTCTAAACTTAAGAATCATCCAAGATTCTTACATATAGATTATTTCTGAATATGAGTACCATACATGGTTTCTACATAGTAGGAGGTTAATTTAACCAGTTCCACTATTTTTTCTAGGAGCTAGCAAATCTAGCCTCTCCCTCTCAACATCTAGGATGTAAGAATCATAAATTTCAGTCCTCCATCATGGAGACTCATACTCATATATATTTGACACATATATGAATATAATTAATATAAATACATTACCTTCAAGAGTATTTATATTTATCCGAATAGAATTAGGGATTATATTATGTCATCTTCCTAAGAAACATAGGAGACTCACAATTCGTTCTTTTTCAGGATCATCCATCTGAATGAATCTATGTCATTCTCTTATTGTAGTTCAGGGCATATGTTTTTTCTTACAAGAAAAATTATTTGAATGATTAATAACATTACATCACCAAGAAATGTAATCACACGAAAACTTTCAACATATTGGCAATGGTTCACAAAGTTATGTACATAGACTAAAGCAATGTTTTGACATAACCCCATCTATATGTTATGTGATTTTTTACAACCTTATATCATTCCTACATCAGTTCAAAAATTAAAATTTTATGAAGGAGATATGAAGCCCCATATTCATATATCATGAATAAATCATGAAGCCCTCTATCTGATATATTATGACCAATCATGCAGTCCTATCTTCATAGCTCATGAAGAAAGCATGCATGCCTCTATCTCATGTCTTGTGAAGGAAAATTTCAGCTTTATACCAGTACTATATATAAATATATCAGTCCTACATAAGACTTATATCAGTCCTATATAATATCACATAATATTGACTCATGTGATCGACAATATGCTAATAAAGGACAAACAATAATGTATATGCTCAACACAATTCCATAGTCCAAGAATATAGATCTCTATATGACAATCATGAAACATATTAAAACAAAATAGAGCATATAACAGTCAAAATATAAAGTACTTATCTTTTATTTATTTTTGTGGGCTCCCTCTTGATCTCGTCACCCTTGTAGAGAAAAACAGAGTCCTTATTTCTTCACTTGAATGGAAGAGATTCTTTGTAGTAAAAGGTTTTATCCCTTTCTTCATTCTTGCCGTGAAGACAATATTCTCCTCTTTAGTGTACATAACCTTGATTTGGATGCACCCCACTTCTTGTTTTGAATCCTTATTCTTGAAAATATTGGTGAGTCTATCAAAAGACTCTATTGCGGTCTATTGAAATATTGTAACTTCGAAGAATATTAAAAATGTATTATTGTTGTAATATAATGAAGATGTTTTATTCCTCCATCGGGATGTTATTATTGTATTTGGTCATCATAGAGTCATGAGGTAAAACCTCTTTTGTAAGTTGGGTCAATAAAACCCTCCATAATATAATATTATATTTTTTGTGTCTTCCTAGGTGAAGTCAGCCTAGTAAATTTGTTGGGTACGACATGTTAGGGAAAAATTCAAGTGGAAGATAAAGTATAAATAGAAGAGGTGTGTTCCTCATTTGGACACACAATCACTTGTGTATAGCGCATGGGAGAGCGAGAGAGAGACATATCTGCAAGGAGAAGGAGCATCTGTTTGGAGTTTTGTATTTGTACTTTTGATACATCTATATAGAGGAAGCTTTGTTGGGTTTTATTCCCCTAGAGGGTTTCCTGGGATAAATCTATGTCTATCTTGTGATTGTGTTTCTTTCAGTGATCATGCATATGATATTGTTATGAAATTGAATTAAATACTAATTATATCTAGATTAGAATTTGGAATATTAACATGGTATGAGAGCTAACCTGAATAAGAAATCTTTCATAAGGTGAAACTCACTCTGCTCCCCCTCCGACAAGAAATTAGGGTTTCTGTCAAATTTTGAAATTTGGAGATCTTATTGCATAGAAATTTGTGCCTCCCTAGAACTCATCTATTGATCCCTATATCAAAATTTTTGAATGGGTAGATCTATGGTAAAGTCAAACCCTAGTTTGGATTTGGACCAGAAAACTATAGAAAACCAGAAAAGAATAGAAACTACATATTAGAATCTCGCAAGTCAATTTTGAGAGGTGAATATTTGGAATCTCCAGAAACTAAGTGTACTAGTCAATTTGCCTCAGTCCAATGCATCTCCTAGTAAGATAAGTTTTTCATTTTAATAAATTTCATTTTTTAGTGACCTCCTGAATAAGATGGACCCAAGCACTAAGCTTGAGGATAAGCTAGAATGAATAGATAATTTCCGAGCATGGAAATATAGGATTGGCTTCATTCTTAGAGATAATGATATTGAAAAATACATCAAAGGATAAGTTGCATAACATGAAGAGGATGACACTAAGGAGAAGCACAAGAAGGACTCAATTAGGGCAAAGAGGATCGTTGTTTATTCTATCAAATATCACTTAATTCCTCAAGTGTCATCCAAAGAGACCCCGAAGGAGACGTATGATTCCCTATCCAAAATGTATGAAGGAAGGAATATCAGTGTAAATATGAATTTGAGATCTCAATTGAAGAGTACCAAGATGAGCCAAGGAGAATCCATCCAAGACTACTCCATAAGGGTCTCCCATTTCAAGGAGCAACTAGAAGCCATTGGAGACTCAATGAATATGAGCTAGTTGTGACTGCTCTCAATGGTATCACTAGACCTTGAGATTATTTCATTGAGACTATGTGTGCTAGAAAGGAAAGAATGAAGTTTGACATTATATGGGAATATTGCATCCAAGAGGAGGCTAGAGTAGCCAATAGAGAAGCTATACTTAAAGAATATGATCAATCCCTAGCCACCCATACCAAGAGAGTAAGAATTCAATATAACTTCAAGAAGGAAATCCCCAAGGATTCTCAACCTCCCAAGAATTTCCAAAGGACAAGACGAAACAAACAGAGGAGAAACTACTCCAACTTTCACTACTACAACTTTCAATGTTTCAATTGTAACATGATAGGACAAATTGTCATACATTGTCCATTGAAGAAATAAGAATACAAGAATAGGAAAAACAAAATACAGCATGCACACCTAGTTGAAGATGAATATGAATAAGAAGAGGAAGAAGGACCTCGAAGAAAAAAAGAAAAAGAATATGTATTATTCTCTCCACTCTATAGGTCTATGACACCTGGATAAGATACATGGCTTATTGATGGTGGTTCTTCAAAGCACATGATAGGACACAAGAAAACTCTGTCAAAACTTGAAGAGAAGAACTTTCCACATAAGGTATCATTAGGAGATGACTATCAATATCCTATCAAAGGAATTGGTGAAGAAAACTACAAGCTTGATTCTTGAACCCCCATGAAGATGAAGGAAGTATTATATTTACCAGGTTTGAAAAAGAACTTACTTTCTATATCATCATTAGATAATAAAGGATATAGGTTTGCATTTATAGCTAGACAAGTAATTATCTTTCCAAAAGGAAAATCAAATGAAGATGCAGTTGTCATCGGTGAAGAAGAAGGAGGCTTGTATAAAATCAAGGGACATTCAGAAACAGTTTTATGTCATGGGAGTATTTCTCACATAAACTACAAAGAACTACCCCATGTGAGAAAAGTAGTGACACATTTACCATGTTTGATATTGATCATGAAGTAATTTGTGAAGGATGTGCAACATAAAAGAATATCAAGAATCCATTTTTGAAGAGTGAAACAAAGACTAAAGGTATGTTGGAATTAATTAATTCATATGTATGTGGTCCAATTCCCTCCCCATATTTGAGTGGTTATGAATATTATGTTACATTTATTGATGACTATTCAAGAAATACATGGATATATTTCTTGAAAACAAAGGATGAAGTATGTGTAAAATTCAAGGAATTCAAATCCTTGATAGAGAATCATTCAGAAAGAATAATCAAGACACTCATAACAGACAGTGGTGGAGAGTATACTTCAAAAAAATTTGAAACCTTTTCTAAAGAAGTTGGAATCAAGAGGGAAATAACCACATTAGGGGATCTTTGAGGTAAAAAATGGGCCTCGAAACAAAAATTGAAACATTAAAAATCACTTTATAAGAACCAATAGGATTCAAGATGATGATGTCAACCATAAGGGTAAAATTTGTAAGAAAAAATGGAGGAAAAAAGAAAAAGATACTTTTCCTTATCATATATTTGACATATCTCCTTATCGGTTCACCCAAATTTTGAGTTTGGGGACTCGTTGGATACGAAATTCAACTATGCATCCAACCCATACCCACACTACATACTTCTGAGGTGCTCTACATTTTTTTTATTGAAATTTTCATATTTGGGCATCGTGGGTACCTCAGAAGTATGCAGTTTGGGTATGGGTTGGATGTGGAATTGAATTCTGCATACAACGAGTCCCCAAACTCAAAAATTGGGTGAACCGATAAGGAGATACGTAAAAAATACAATAAGAAAAAGTAGTTTTTCTTTTTCTCCTCCAAAATTTAGAACTTTTATTTTATTATTATAACTCTTATTTTATTATTTCTCTTATGAGGCCCATTTTATACCTCAAAAATCTCCCAATGCTCCATACAATCCTCAATAGAACGGTGTTGCAAAAATAAACAATAGGAACATTATGGATGAAGTAAAGACAATGATACACGATCAAGATCTTCCAATGCATATATGGGCTGAATCAGCAAGAATGGAAGTTTATGTACATAATAGATTATCCCATCGTGACCTTGGATTCAAAACTCTAGAAGAAATGTTCACGAGAAAGAATCTTGAAGTGATCTACCTCAAGATATTTGGTTTCGCAGTATATGTTCATATACCAAAAGAAAAGAGAACCAAGTTGGACCCTTCCAAAAATAAGGGAATATTTGTTGGATACTTTGAAGTCTCCAAATCCTTTAGAATATACATTCCATGATTCCATGTCACATTTAATGAAGAAGAAGCTCTCAAGAGATCCAGAAAGTGCCATCATGAAGAAATATATGAATAAGATGCACCTCCCATAAATATAGAAGTTGTACCCTCCCTTGAAGAAGAAACATCAGAGGACCATGATATGTTAGAACCTTAATAACCTACGACTATGAATATATCACGAAAGAGAAAGCATGCATGGGTAAGAGAAATTATATAATAAGCATAGAAGTATGGAGCTCCAGAAGGCTCCATAAGATTAAGTAAGAATTCAAATCGATTTTCTAGTTACATGGATTTAATGTGTGATATGGTTAATCAAGATCCTACCAGTTATGAAGAAGTTGTACAGAAGAAAGAATGGGTGGAAGGAATAATGGAAGAATACCAATCTATAATGAAGAATGATGCTTGGGATATAGTTTCCAAACCAAAAGAAAAAGTGTGGTATCTTCCAAGTGGATCTACAAGATAAAGCATGCATTTGACATAAGTATTTAGAAATACAAAGAAAGGTTTATGGCCAGAGGATTCTCTCAGAAAGAGGGAATTGATTATGAAGAGACATTTGTGCCAGTAGCAAGGTACACTTCCATTAGAACCATCATGGCACTTGCATCCATGATGAAGTGGATTTTACACCAGATGGATGTGACAATAGCCTTCTTGAATGGTGTTATTGAGGAGGAAGTGTGCATAAAACATCCATAGGTATTTGAAGTTGAAGATAGATGGTCTCATGTATGTAAGTGGAAGAAATATTTGTATGGATTGAAGCAAGTTCCTAGAGCTTGGTGTGGAAGGATAGATATATTTTTTACGAGATTGGGATTTACATGGGATTTACCAAAATTAAAGTCGAACCTAACCTTTAATTTAAGGTTATGGATGATGAACCTGTCATATTATTGTCATATGTGGATGATTTATTTCTGATAGGAAATGAGAAATAGATTGTAGAGTGCAAGAATAATATCACCGAAGAATTTGAGATGAAAGACCTTGGATTGATGCACTATTTTCTAGGTTTGGAAATATGGAAGAGCCCAAAAGGAATCTTTCTCAACCAGGAAAAGTATGGTGTATAAATATTAAAAATATTTGATAAGTTGGAATGTAAAGGCATGGACACACCCATGGATACCAACCTAAAGTTGTTAGATGAGGAATCATTAGAGTTATTGTATGTGACTCAGTACATACGGATTATTGGGTCATTGATGTATTTGACAAATACCAGGCCAGATATATGCTTTGTTGTGAACACCCTGAGTGAGTATCTAGTTAAACCTAAGCATGTTCACCTGGTAGTTGCAAAGCATGTGATGAGGTACCTAAAAGGTACGATAGACTTTGGTCTATACTATGTTGGAGACCATGACTACATATTGTATGGTTATACAGATGCATATTGGGTTGGAAGTGTCTCAAATAGAAGGAGCACCTCATGTGAATGTTATTATTTAGGATACTCCATGATCTCATGGTTTAGAAGGAAGCAGTCCACTGTTGCTCTCAACACAGCTGAAGTAGAGTATATAGCATCTTGTTCTACTAGTTGTGTAGCCATATGGATTCGAAAGTTGATGTCAGGTCTATTTGACCTAGATTTGGATACCACGTTGATTCTATGTGACAACCAGAGTTGTATAAATATGACAGAAAACCCATTATTCCATGAAAAATCAAAGCACATAGAAATTTGGTATTTTTACATACAGGATATGGTACAGAAGGGAGCTATAAATCTCCAGTATGTGAGTACTGATGAACAAGTTGTCAATTTGTTGACGAAGCCTCTGTCTCGAGTAAATTTTGAATACTTCCATGAAAAGATTGGTGTAATACGGAAGTACCTTCCTCAAAAGGGGGAACAATGATGATGATGATGAAATGGGATTGTATCATCCCTGTACTTTAGTCCTAAAGTGATCCACAGATTGTTGTCTCCATGAGCTGGTGGGATTGTATCATCCATGTACATTAGTACTAAAGTGATCCATAGAATTTTGTCTCCACGAGGTGGTGAGATTATATCATCCCTAGACATATGTCCTAAAGTGATCTACAAACTTTTGTCTCCATGAGGAGGTGGGATTGTATCATCCCTGGACATATGTCCTAAAGGTATTCGTGGAATTTTGTCTCCGTGAGGTGGTGGGATTGTATCATCCCTATACATATGTCCTAAAGTGATTCATGGACTTTTGTCTCCATGAGGTGGTGGGATTGTATCATCCCTGGACATATGTCCTAAAGTGATTCACATACGTTTGTCTACGTGAGGTGGTGGGATTGTATCATCCATGGACATATGTCCTTAAGTGATCAGTATACTTTTGTATTTGTGATGTGGATAGGATTGAATCATCCTTGGGCTTATGTCCTAAAGTAGTAGGGATTTATCATCCCGTAATTGGATCATGTGTGTTGTAGGTTATGTTGTTGTAGATGATTTTTTTATCAAAAGACCAAGTGTTGTTGTAGATGATGATGTTGTTGATCAAAAGATCAAGTGTTGTTGTATATGGTCAAGTGATTGAGTGTTGCAGAAGATGAATATAAAATATGAAGACTCATTTATGTAGAAGATGATGCTCTAGTACTGAAGATGTTGAATATGTTCCAGTTGTTGATGATTGTTGAAGAAAACGTTCGATGACATATAGATGTATCACCTTGATTTTGTTGAATATTCTCTCTATTCTTGATCCTATAGTTGATGTTGTTGTTTTCAGTAGAATCCTCTTCTTGTTAAGGGGTAGTGTTTAAATATTGTAACTTCAAATAATATTCTAAATATATTTTATTGTTGTAATCTATCAGAGATGTTTTATTCCTCCACTGGGATGTTATCACTGTAATTGGTCATTATAGAGTCATGGGGTAAAACATTTGTTGTAATCCGCGTCAATAGAACCCTCCACAATATAATATTATATTGTTTTGTGTATTCCTATGTGAATTCAGCCCAGTAAACTTGTTGGGGCCGACTTGTTAGGGAAAAATTCAAGTGGAAGATAAAGTATAAATAGAAGAGGTGTGTTCCTCATTTATACACACACATGCACTTGCATATATCACATGGGAGAGAGAGAGAGAGAGAGAGAGAGAGAGAGAGAGAGAGAGAGAGAGAGAGAGAGAGAGAGAGANTACTTTTGATACATATATATAGAGGAAGTTTTGCTAGGTTTTTTTCCCCTAGAGGGTTTCCCAAGATAAATCTGTGTCTATATTTTGATTATTTTTCTTTCAGTTATCCTGCATATGCTATTGTTGTGAAATTGAATTGAATACTAATGATATCTAGCTTAGCATATGGAATCTTGACAGGGTCTTCAACGGAGTGATCAAAGACATGAGATTGTCCTTAATTGAATCAAATATTATATTATTATCCTTTTTTTGATTCTTCTTGAAATTTATTCACCATTCAATTGTAGTAGAATTCTCTACCACAATGGTCACAAATGAATCAATATCATTCTCTTCAAGAATATTCAACACCCTCTCTTTCCACATGTTGAAGTTTGATGTGCCTTCAAGTCGGTCTTCCTCTCGAATGGACATTTATTTCATGACTGAAATATTTTTCTCAACACTTCAATATATACGTAGGATTATCTTTCTACACAAAAAATATCTCTTTGACGCCCTATGCTATGATACCATGTTGATGTTTGAGCAAAATCGGAGATGCTTGAACTTTAAAACTTTTATCAAACAATTAGCACTTAGGAATTTCATAAATTAGCCATATATGAATATTTATATCAGCCACATATGAATCTCGTAAATAAATCAGCCACATAAATGAGCTCCATAAATCATCGTTATAAATCAATCAACCATTAAAGACAAGATATACCCTGGAAAAACCCTCCAAGCACAGAGGATGAAAAACTCAGCAATTCTTTTATAGTGATAGATAGATTTGCATAGAATGGTTTACAACACATAAGCATATTTACTGATAAGAAATACCATCTCATCAATAGAGAAGAGAGATCCACTGTAACCCTACAAAAACAATTGTCTGCAATTGTATTGAACTTGTCATATTCCTAGCATATTAATTACAAGCCAAAGACCTTAGCTTTTAGAAGGTAGTGCATAGGAGGCTCAGTAAACACACTGAGAGAACCATATAGTATATTCAAAAGAAGGATATAACTAGAATTCCTTGCATACAAACATTAGTTTCCTTCCTTTCCTCAATTATCTTTAATTGAATGTTGACTCTCTTGAACTAAAAGTGAACTGACTTGAACTGAATGTTAACTGACTTGAATTCAATGTTAATTGACTTGAAATAAATGTTAACTTACTTGAAATGAATTCTAAATAACTTGAACTAAATGTTAGCTTACTTGAAATAAATGTTAACTAACTTGAACTAAATGTCAACTGACTTGAACTAAATGTTAACTTTACTTGAACTAAATGTTAACGGACTTGAACTGAATGTTAATTGACTTGAACTGAATGTTAACTTTACTTAAAATGAATGTGAACTGACTTGAACTGAATGTTAACTAAATGTGAAATGAATGTGAAATTAACTCAATATTTTACTAGCTTTTGATCACTTAGTTAACCGGATAACTTAATTGCCATCAGTGCTTCACTCTTAGTGCCATCCATGCACAATTTCTATTATTAACTTTTGCATGGATCTCTTTAGTTAATCGATGCATGTTGATTGATTAATATTAAGATCTTCTTTACTTAACTGATTACATTCATTAATAGTTCAACTAATTCTTTGAACGATGCATTTATTGAGGCATTCATATTTTATTGAAGCTTTATAACTTGAGTTCACTCATACATTTGCATGTGCAATTCAAATTCTCTTTCTCTCTGCTTTATCTCATTATCATTAATTAATTAATGCATGGTCCATATGTGTATCAATTATTTATCCATATTATCATATCATACTCAAAGAATTATTCCATACATATTGATGATCATATGTATTACCCTGTACATATAGTCGTATGCTAAAGTAATTCACTCTAGGGGTAGTTAATCCCTGAAGGAGACTTATAGCACTTAGTGACCATGACTAGTAATATATCACATAGTATCACCACATGAGTTGATACAACACAATTCAATATCCATAATTGGACATCCATTCTCATAGGGTATCATCTATGAGAATCAATAACTTGATACAACACAAGACATTAATCTTGATACAGCACAAGATTCCAATCTTGATACAACACAAGATCACAATACAGGTATCCCAACTCAATACATGAGTACATATATAGGACTTGATACAACACAATGTCCTGACTTAATACCACATAAGTATCTAACTTGATACAACACAAGTGTTGGAGAACAAATATTGATGTTGTACAAACAACGGCAAGGACCCTTGGGACCATCCCATTTTCAGAATGACATGATTGGTTCTGTATCATGCCACCCAAATAAATACCCTCCATTCCCTCCTCCTTCAAGTGGTTGTTCATAATGTAATCCCCTAAGATTTGACCAAAAACATTAGGGCATACCATCAACACCCTCCAACCTCCCCGATCCTTCCTACTCATCCTCACATGGAGGAACAAGTACCTCATATTAGTCTCCTCCTACGCCCCCCCATGTGCATGGACCCTCTTGTAGTGGTATTGTATATGTAGAAGAGCTTATATCAGATATGTGGCTCAACCATCCATAAACCCTCACTCTCATTTTCTTATCCCTCCACCATCCCCTCTAGTGTCGCCGCACCTTGTGAATCCACCATTTCTTCATCATCAAGTCTATGCTCAATAGAATATGCCTTCCTAACTTGTGATAAATAACAAACAAGCACAACATAATGCCTCTAAAAAGAAGAATAATGGGAAGAAAAAAGGTAATAAACAAAAAAATGAAGGTGGGGTCAAACTCCCTAACCTCCAAACGTAGCATACTCAATAGGGTTGGCTAATGATACTCCTGATATTGATAAAGGAAAAGACTCTCCACCAATGGAAGAACATTTGCATCTACCTCACCCTAACTAGAAATACATTCCTAAGATCCCAAATATCCATATGTGACATGTACCTCTTAACCCCATTACCCAAACTACTCCCAAATATAGTATTGTGGATGACTTGGAATAGTCACCTACTGGTATATCTACATTAGAGGTTCATAATAAATTCCCTACATAATGCAAAGATTTTTTTTCCAATTTATCTGTCATTTATCTTTTTTATGCTTTCTTCTTGATATTCGACATTGATCAAGAAAAGCCTCATATTCCCTATTCGATGGCTTTCAGATTATGGTTTATGTTGAGAACTTGGTTATTAATCATTACATTATTAACAAAGGTGTGTCCACTTGTGTCATGTCCACTTATGTTTGGTAGAGACTTACTTCCCCAAAACTTGTGCCATCCTTTATGATGTTGTGTACGTACAATGGTCATGCCGCCCAACCACAAGATCTCCTACAGAAATTCCTCACCTATTTATCCAAGAAAAAAGTCTTAATTGGCATTGAGGTTATTAATTCCCAATTAGATTATAACCTCCTCCTTGGTCGCATATACATATATGCTATGAAAGTAGTTCCTTCCACAATGTTTAGACTTTGAATGTTCCCCCATGAAGAGAATATCATTACAATTGATGGGAATATCATCATGATTTATCAACTCACTTATTACTATCCCAATGGGATGGCTTCTTTGAGCCATGTATTATCTATGGTCTCCAGTAACTTTGGAATACTTTCCATTCCTTCATTTATGAGCATATACCCTTGTGTCTTCCAAGATTCCATATTTATCAATACCTTCCTAGGACTACCTCTACCTACCCGTAAAGTTGATACCACACACTATCAACTATCACTTATGAGAAATATGCATGCTAACCTCAACCCTTTCCTAGCCCCAACCCATCATTAGGGAATCCTTAGGTGGGGTTTCCTATACATCAAGTTCAATTATTCTTTGTTCCTCCTACAGTTATGGGAACTCTGTTGTGGAAAATAATGCTCAAGAGTGCTTCCCACTTTGGGATGAGGATAAGCCTTGTAGAATGCAACAAGTCCTCAGCATTTGGTGCCCCTTTGGGATAGATTGGATGAACCCAAGTGATCCTACAATAGATTGTTAGACGTAAAACAAAATAAAACTAATAAAATGATAACAAAAATTTAAAAAAAATAGTAAAGGGAAGAGAGGATGAAAACTCCAACAATCAATGTGAGAAAAAACACTTGTACATTTCCCAATGCTCAAGCTAATACAATACCTTGGAAAGGTGAGCTCCAAAAGTAGGTTGTTGTTGGAAATAATGCACAAAAGTGCTTACCAATTTGGGATGGGGCTAGGCCTTGTAGGCTACAACAAGGCCTTAGTAATGATCCCCTTGTGTTGAGGTTAGATGGGATGACCCCAAGTGATCCTGCAATACATTGTTATAGGAAACAAAGCAGAACAAATAAAAAGATAAGAAAATTTAAACCAAATAGTGGAGGGTGAGAAAATTCAAAATCCAATAATCAATCTGATCCAAAGCACTTGTATATTGCCAAATGGTCAAGTTAATACAATACCTTGGAGAGGTGAGCTCCGAATGGAGGAAAACACTCTTCCTAAGGGAGGCATATCATGTCCACCAAAATGCTTGAAGTGTAACTAATGAACTAGTGGGTGAGAAGAATACTTTCCCCTTAAGGGAAGGAGGAAAGGGAGCTTTGGAATGATTGACAAGATGGAAGAGGTGAGCTAAGGGGAATCTCGTTCACAATTGTAGCAGCATAAATTTGCTTTTAAATATTCTTACAAATAGAATTCCCATGTCTTTATTTTATAGGAAAAGAGGTGGAAAATAAATACCAAGATCATAGTGTGAAGCCATTAATTCATTGTTTGATCTCCCAAGTACACCAAGAGGCCATTTAAGGCAACCAAGTGTGTGAGAGGCCAAATGTGAATTCGAAGAGGTAAGTGGAGCTTTCATGAGCCATCAATGCACAATTGGTGGGTGAGATCCTATTATTTGTGTTAGTAGCACCAATATCAAGGGATTTTCTACACTGTAGTGCAGGTATTATTCTAGCTCCAAGCACTATAGAGCATGTGTACAGGGTTAAACTTGTGCTGTTTCTAGTGTTGACTATTTTGGGGGAATTTTGGGATGAATCTTCTCATTGGACCTTGTGAATATGTTTTTTGTTAAGTGCATGTTGTATGTTGATAATACTTTACCGTTTCAATCATGAAATTGTTGTAGTTGTGTGAGTTTTTTGTGATAAAATATGCCCCTGATTATGAGGTTTGGAGGGTACTACAAAGTCGATAATGCATCATCATTTCTTGCAATATTTATTTGAGTGTTCTTCAATATGTGGGAAAAAGAGTGACCTTATAAAGGGGGAGTTTTTCCAATGTGTTTTTTTAATACAAACGAAGTGGTAATTCCCACACTCGTGAAAATGGTTCCGAAATGGCTTCAAAATGAATATATAGAGGAACATCTCATCAACTATTGAGGGCAGAGATGAGGTTTAGTTTGGGCCATGTGAGAGTACATGAACTTGGAATAATTCTAATAGGTATTGAATATGTGAAACTTCTATGAATCTAAATAGGCGCATAGGGGTGGGGGTCTGGAATGAGTTTGGAGCCATGGGGACTATACTGTACCACAGTTGTTTCATCTTATCATTTTCAATTGTGAGAAGTGCTAGATTAAAAATGTATGAATCCCCCTGACATGAATTGTTGGGGCGTGCGCCTTAATGGTCATTAATTTTGGTAACTCCGTAGTTTTTTCACGAAGTTGTAAGCGGAGTTGCGATGCAAAATAGTCTTAGGGGTGTCGGGGTTGAGTCAAAGTCCCTCTTTTTGTAAATGTCCCATGATTTGCGGGTGCCCATGGTTTAAGTCCATGGTATTGTAATAGTGCACTTGTATAAATAAGGCACTTATGTAAAGGAGTCAAGTAAGGTTATAGTAGGTTCTATTATGATGATAATTTGAGGCGAAGGCCTATTTTGGTTTAAGGTTAAGTCCCAGCTGTGTGCATGGATGACCTCTGCAGCTGAGTGCGCAAAGGGTTTTTGTAAGAAAGGTTCTACAACTGAGTGTGTAGATCTGCAGCTAAGTGCGTAGTTTTGGGTGATTAAGAGGATCTGCAGCTGAGTGCCCAGATCAAAACTGTGATTTTTGTAAAGAGTTGAATATAAACACAGTTCTGTGGACGTAGCCCCTACACTGGGGGTGAACCATGTATATCTTGTGTTGTGGTCGTTCTTTTGTGTTGTTTTTGTTATGTTTTTTTATGCATTGATAAGTAGATAAATGATAAAGTAAGATAACTGCTAAATATTAACTTCGCTGTGAATTCCCGGTTAAGGGTTAAGCAAGAAACTGTTTGTTTATCTAAACTATGAAGCTATTTAAGTAAGAGTCGAAGCTCTGTATTACCTGATTACTATTTGTTAAGGCTAAAGGTACATTAATATCCCTCTTTTGCCTGCAAAAACCTGATTCTGTGGCACCCCATAGCTGTTTCGGGTGAGACTGCAACCTGTTCGCAGGTTGTTGCTGAAAGGGCCAACACTATGGGTCTTTTTGTTGGTGCGAAGATAAGAGTATAAAACTTGGGTCTGCCCTAAGTCCAACAAATTGGTTCCATTTCCAGTTGAACTCAGTATCTGCTTAAAGAGGGATCTACGTCGTACCTGAAGGGCTATGTTTTGGAGGCCCTCAGTAAAAGAAATCAGTGACTGGATTGAAGCTACCTATCTGAAATTTGCTGAACAAGAAAATAAGGATCCTCGTCATAGCTTAGATGACTTCTTGCAAAGGTACTTTTTTACTGATATTCATGAAATTCTCTTTTGTAGTATCCACATAGAATTGAACCAGTGGTTATCCAAGTTGACAGAAAGAAATACCAACTTCAAGGAAGATCAGTTTCCTGACTGGACCCCCGCAAGAATTAACATATTGAAAAGGGTGAACAACGTGATATCACAAGCTGTTGATTTCTAGACAACGCAGACCCTTGAATCATTTGTGACAGAATTTTCCATCGACACAAGTACCTCTTTTAGCGAAGCTGAAAGACAGTTTTTCAAAGAACCAAGGGGTAAGTACCTAAATTCATTTAGTTTGCAAATTAAAATGCTCTTGGCTAAGAAAGGTATATTACTTATAGAATTAGATTGCTAGATTTATTGCTACTAACCTATGTTTGGAAGCAAAAGTAACTTCAACAAGCAAAGTGGTTTGCTGCGAAGTGGTAAAAGATACAAGAGAAAGCTTGAATCCTATACCCTAGGCTAGAATACTGGTTATTCCCCATTAAGTCCAAAAGACCCTGAACTTGAAGAAACCCCTTTTGTTAGAAACCCTCCTATAACTCTGCAGCGAAGATCTGTTACCCCTAAGAACCCGTCACAGTATGAAAGTAACCCTAGCCCGAGTCGTCCTGTCGCAGATCAGTCTACCCCAATAAGTTCCCCCCCTCGATCCACTATGGCCCATATGAATGATGATATCAAGCTCCCAGTCTTCAAAGGAACTGGATCAGAGGATCCAGAGCAGTTTTGGTTCTTATGCGAAGCTGTTTGGACTGCTAAGAACATTATGGATCAAGATATAAGAAGAGTGCAGCTGGTCACTTCTTTTAGAGACCGAGCTTTGACCTGGTTTATGAAGTTTTCCAGTACTCAGAACCATGTCTTGGCTGATATTAAAAAAATAATGATCAAAGAGTTCAAGAAGCCTAAATCAGAGTCACAGTGTATAACTGAACTGAAAGAAATTCAACAGAGACGAGGTGAATCAGTTTGGGACTTTGATCAAAGGTTCAAAGTTCTGCTAGATCAATTTAGTTTCACTATTGGACTAGCGTAGCATAAAGAATGGTTCATTGCAGCCCTATTACCTCATATCAGGACTCCACTTATGCAACAGAAGGTTGCTGATTAGTAAGAAGCTTTGGAAATTGCTATGAAACTTGAAACAACTCTTCTCAGAGACAATTCTGGCATAGCCCAAATACAAGCATAGTTAGCAGAAATGGCTTTGGAGCTGCGCAACATAAAAAAAGGTAAATCTCTTCAAGAAGAGGTTTGGTGTACACGATGTAAGTCAGAAGGTTGCGACAAGCAACAGTGTCCTGCGTTAAGAAATTACCTAAATATTGGTGCGCCAAACCCGTTTAACCCTAATGTTCTATATTGTGAGATCTGTAGAACAACTGGCCAACATCGACCTGAAGACTGCTATTTGCTACAGAGATATGTACAAGTACCTAAGAATCCCTATTGCAAGTTTTGTAAATCAGTTGGACACAACGAAGATGAATGTTGCAGCTTTGACCTCATGAGAGAGCAAACCTATGATTCTTATAGGGTACAAAACGATGCACAAGGCAATGATGGATATGGTTACCGTGGTAGTACATCAGTTTGAGGTACTTTCAGAGGTCGTGGTCATGGTGGTATGCTTGGAAGAGGTCGAGGCCAGGTTGTTTGCTATAACTGTAATCAGGCAGGACATGTAGCTAGAGACTGTCAGAACCCAACTACGACATGTCGATATTGCAGAGCAGTAGATCATGTCATTGAGCAATGCCCATAGCTGATAGCCAAGATACAAGAAAGAAATGGCGCTCCTACTCAGAATATTTAGATGATTGCCATAGAGAAAAGACCTGTCCTAGCCATTAACATTTTTACAAGGAGTGGAGCTATGACGCAAGTGCAGAATAAGGAGAAACAACCTGACGAGGCTTGGGTTCGTAAGACCCCAGAGAAAATTCCAACATTTGATGTGGGAAGAGAAAAATAAACATTTATGGAAGCCAAAAAAGACTTTGCTGATCTGAGCACATCAGTGGCACCTGCGCAATAGCATCAACAGCAGTTACAATCCCAAGAAGCTTCGACGGATAAAGTAAGTACACTGTCATCATTTTTACAGAGTTGTATGAAGCTCTTAAGAAATCAGAATGCTTTAAATGAGTTATATAAATTTATTGCTTCTTGCGAAACTCAGCGAAGCTCTGGTAAAGAAAAAACTGTTAATAGAGTTAGAAGAACTAGAAGAGAAATGAGATTGCATGCTCAGATAGGAGATTATGACATGATTGATATCATTTTAGACCTGGGATCAGAAGTAAATGTCCTAACTAAGAAGACATGGGAACAAATGGGAAAACCTACCCTTGAATGGTCCCCTATACAGTTAAGATTAGCCAATCAATAGAAGATTGTGCCCTTGGGAAGACTCCCTAGTGTACCAGTAGACATTGATGGAGTCAGTACCTTAGCAGATTTTGAAGTCATTGAAATAATTGATGATAGCAACCCCTATCCATCCTTGCTAGGAATTGAATGGGCAATAGAGAATTCTGCAGTAATCAACCTTAAGAATAGGCAGATGACTTTTGAAGGAAAAGGCTTGAGAGTCATAGTACCCTTGGACCCTTCTCAAGGAGAAAGTTACACAGAGCCAGTCAGAGATGAAGATCAGGATGTTTTGGATCATATCTACAACATCACAGCTAAAGAAGAAGACTATGTTAACCCTACTACTGAAGGTATAATGGATTGGAAGTGTGACAGTTCTTGCATGACTGATTCAGACGAAGGCTTAGAGAATTAGCAGAATAGACTTTATGAACTACATGGACATCGATGTGCAAGAATTACCAAGTCTCTCAGATGGCTTGGCTCGCAGATAAGAGTCTTACCTACTTTTGATGGCTTGACAGACCCAGAAGAGTTTATTGTACAATTCTCAGAGCAGGTACCAGATTCACAGAAAATGGAGACTCTAGATTTAGTATTTAGAGCCACAACTGCCAAATGGTGGAATGGTCATAAAAAGTATATCCCTAGTTGGGGATCTTGTCAAAAGTTCCTTCGCCTAAGATTCATGGATCAACCTCAGGAGGTGTGAAGCAGATTTAATGGTAAGACTAGCCCTCAAGAACATTTGGAGCAGTGCTACTAAGCATGGAAGCATGTACCTCGTGAAGAATGGGTACATAGGTTTATACACATTCTGGAACCTGTAGCAAAGAACTGGTATGCGGAGGTGGAGCTTCGCCATGGCACTGCAAGTTGGGATAGTCTTGTTGATAGTTTTGTGCTCACATTTGCTATTAATGAGGTTTTCCCTGCTTTGGATGCAGCTGTTAGGTTGATCCATACTAAGGTGTTTGATGATAAAGAAATAGTAGAGTACCAACCCGATTGGAAGGAACAAGAAGCCAATGCAATAGAATGCTATAACCTCGCAATTGACGAGGATGATGACCCACACAACATTAACATTCTTGAGTCAGAAGGACACTGCGAAGTACATGGACCAATAGTTGAAGCACCTGAAGTAACTCAGCCCTTGAAAACAAGGAAAGTAAACATTGGATCAGAAGAAATGCCCAAGTATGCTACCATTGGAGATTATTGGGATGAAGAAATGGTGAGCAAAGTGACCCAACTTCTCCATGAGTGTCAGGACTTATTTTCGATGAAGTTCTCAGAAATGAAAGGTATCCTTGGTGATATAGGAGTGATAAAAATCCCTTTGAAACCTAATGCGAAGCCTATGAAACAACGCCCTTATAGGCTGAACAGTAAGTATAAATAAAAAGTCAGGATGGAGCTAGATAAGATGCTCGCTGTAGGAATCATTGAACCTATCGAAGAGTCCGAATGGGTCAGCCCTATGGTGGTACAAGAAAAGAAGACCAAGGGAGAAATCATAATCTGTGTTGATCTGAGGAAGCTGAATGATGCCTGTTTACATGATCCTTTTCCTACTCCCTTTACAGATGAATTTTTAGACAATGTTTGAGGTCAAGAAGTGTATTCCTTCACTGATGGATTTTCAGGTTATCATCAGATTAGAATTTCTCCAGAGGATCGACATAAAACAACCTTCGCTACAGAAATGGGATCTTTTCAATATACTGTTATGCCCTTTCGATTGAAGAATGCCCCTGCTATGTTTTCCAGAGTAGTCATATCTGCATTTAAGGAATTTATTCATAAGTTCTTGGAAGTTTACTTTGATGTTTGGACTATCTTTGGGTTACTGAAAGATCATATAACCAATTTAAGACTTATGCTGGACAAGTGTAGGTAGCATCAGATTTCATTGAACCTGAAGAAGTGTATCTTGTGTGCACATTTTGGAATTCTGCTAGGTCACATTGTGTGCAAGAAAGGATTGATGGTGGATCCTACGAAGATAGCCATTATTGTGAACTTGCCACCCCCGAATTCTGTTAAGAAAATTCGCACTACACTTGGTCATACTGGATATTATAGGAAATTGATCAAAGGATATGCTCAGATTACAGCCCCTATGGAAAAGCAATTGAAGAAAGATATTAAGTTTGAATGGACACCTAAATGTCAGGAAATCCTGGACATTTTGAAAGAAAAGATGGTAACTACTCCTATCTTAGTATTCCCTGACTGGAATAAGGAGTTTCATGTTCATGTCGATGCATCTTCCATTTCTTTAGGTGCATTTTTGGCTCAGTCAGGTGAAGGTAATATTGATCACCCTATTGCCTTTGCAAGTAGAAAATTGTCCACAGCAGAAAAGAATTATACTATGACAGAACGAGAAGGTTTAGCTATGGTTTATGCTTTGCAGAAATTTTGACAGTATGTGTTAGGATCTCTTTTTAAGATGTTCACTGACCATTCTGCTTTAAAATATCTGGTTAACAAGCTTGTGTTAGGTGGAAGGATATGTAGATGGCTGATTTTGTTTTAGGAGTATGACTTTGAGATCATAGTTAAGCCTAGAAGACTTAACCTGGGACTTGACCACTTGTCGAGGCTTGAATCAGGAGAAGATCCCACTAGTTTGGACGAAGGTCTTCCTGATGCCCAGTTGTTTGCCATTCAGATGGTTGATGACTATTTTCAGGATATTGTTCAGTACTTGTCTATAGGTTTTTCACCTGCTGAGATGGAAACACAGTAGAAGAAGCAGTTGGTGGTTAGAGCAGCAGACTTTACTTTGATAGCAGGACAACTATATAAGATGGGACCAGATGAAATACTGCGCAGATGTGTCCTGGAGCATGAAAAGCCATTGATTTTGGCTGAAGCACATTCTGGAGCAGCAGGAGGTCATTATGCGGGAAAATATATAGCTCAGAATATTCTGACAGCTGGATTGTGGTGGCCTACGATTCATAAGGATGCAAGAGAGTATTGCCACAATTGCGATATCTGTCAAAGGATAGGAAAACCGTCAAGAAGGGATGAGATGCCTCTAGTTCCACAGGTAACTTTACAAGCATTTGACAAGTGGGCTATTGATTTTCTTGGACCTATCAATCCCCCTGCAAATAAATCTGGAGCAAGATACATTATTACAGCAACTGACTACCTTACTCGTTGGGCCGAAGCTCAACCAGTCAAGAACTGTAGTGCTGCTACAGCTGCAAAGTTCATCTTTGATAATATCTTGTCAAGATTTGGGTGTCCTAGAATTCTTATGAGTGATCAAGGATCACATTTCCTAAATAAGACTATTGAAGCATTGACTGAAGAATTTCAAGTATATCATCAGAATTGTACTACCTATCATCCTCAAGCAAATGGAACTGTCGAAGCCTTTAACAAGATCCTTGAGCACGCTCTGACGAAGGTTTGCAATGTTAACAGAAATGATTGGGATCTTAGAATTCCAGCAGTATTATGGGCTTATAGAACTACTTGCAACAAGTTGACAAGCCATACACCTTTTAGGCTGGTCTATGGACAAGAAGCAGTTATTCCCATGGAGTACATTGTTCCTAGCCTCAGAATATCTACCTTCACAGAAATGGATGACCCAACTATATTGAAAGAAAGGCTGGCAAAGATACTAGAACTCGAAGAAGACAGATTCATTGCAGGTTTCCAGCAGCAAGTACAGAAAGCTAGAGAAAAAGCATGGCATGATAAACACATTAAGAAGAAGCAATTCCAGATTGGTGATCTTGTGCTCTTGTACGACAGTAAATTCATGAAGTTCCCAGGTAAGTTCAAGACACATTGGAAAGGACCATACATAGTTCAAGAAGTTACCAATGGTGGTGCAGTCCAGTTAACTAAATTGAATGGAGAAATTTTACCTTCCATGGTGAATGGAAGTAGATTAAAGAAGTACAGGGACAAGCCTGGACCCCCTAATCTGAAGTAACATCAAGAAGGAAAGTCTAAGTACCAAGAACAGTTGAAATTGGGTACTAGACTATAATGAAGTTGTTCTCAAATTTACGAAGTGTCAAAGGCTGTCGAATTTTGAAGGTCGAAGTTTTGTTGGAGCTTGTGTCAGGATGGGTCGATGGTCAATATTGTGTCGAAGATCTTTATTATGGTGAAGAAGGAAGGTGTGTCGCAGCTTAAAATGTGACCGTTGGAAAAAATTAGATTGGGCGGTGCTAGCATGTGAGCTTCCTTAATTGCTTGTAATGATGAGATTTTGGGAAATCTAGCACCGTGTGGACAAGATTTACCACCGTTCAATCAGATTTGGTATCTTTGATGCATAATTATGACAGATTTAATCGTTGGATTCTTTAAGAAGACACCCAGCTTTGCACATTTCGCATTTGTCCTGAGTTTTATAGTTCAGTCCATGATAGCTGATCGCAAAGTCCAGCAAGTGTTGAGAGGACTCAGACAGAGAGGTCTGCAGAACCTTATGGGCAATCCACCTGCATCTACACACCGCGAAGAGACTCCCCCAGTGCCGAATCAACCAATGTAGACACGATCAACCAGGAAGAAGTTTGAGGCAGAAGTTCGCTCTAAGTGGCACGTAGAGAAAGATGACACCGAAAGATATTTCAAGAAGGAAGATAGCAGAATGAGAGACGGTCATAGGGAACACAGGCAGTCTGCTAAGGATGAATGGATAGAGCAAGCCATGACAGTGGTAGAAGTAGTAGAAGGAATGACGATGATGAAAGGCATATAAGGGAGAAAGATGGCAAGAGGATTAAAGATGATGCTTACAGAGATGCAGATGGATACAGAACTCGACAGCGTGCAAAAGGAGTTAGTAGAGAAGGAGCAAGCAGTCGATGATATCATGCGTGGCCTCAACAAGCAGTTCACTATCTTCGTCAACAAGATTCTCCCACCAAACAAGCAGCAGAGTGTCCCGGGACAGGACACTGGTGAGTCTTAGGGGCCTGTTGGGGCGCGCGCCTTAACGATCATTAATTTTGGTAACTCCACGGTTTTTGTGCGAAGTTGTAAGCAGAGTTGTGACGCAAAATAGTCTTAGGGGTATTGGGGTTGAGTCAAAGTCCCTCTTTTTGTAAATGTCCCATGATTTGTGGGTGCCCATGGTTTAAGTCCATGGTATTGTAATAGTGCACTTGTATAAATAAGGAACTTATGTAAAGGAGTCAAGTAAGGTTATAGTAGGTTCTATTATGATGATGATTTGAGGTGAAGGCCTATTTTGGTTTAAGGTTAAGTCCCAGCTGTGTGCGTGGATGACCTCTGCAGCTGAGTGCGCAGAGGGTTTTTGTAAGAAAGGTTCTGTAGTTGAGTGCGCAGATCTGCAGCTAAGTGTGCAGTTTTGGGTGATTAAGAGGATCTGCAGCTGAGTGCACAGATCAGAACTGTGATTTTTGTAAATAGTTGAATATAAACACAGTTCTGTGGACGTAGCCCCTACAATGGGGGTGAACCACGTATATCTTGTGTTGTGGTGGTTCTTTTGTGTTGTTTTTGTTATATTTTTTTATGCATTGATAAGTAGATAAATGATAAAGTAAGATAACTGCTAAATATTAACTTCACTATGAATTCCCAGTTAAGGGTTAAGCAAGAAACTGTTTGTTTATCTAAACTGCGAAGCTATTTAAGTAAGAGTCGAAGCTCTATATTGCATGATTACTATTTGTTAAGGCTAAAGGTACAGTAATATCCCTCTTTTGCCTGTAGAAACCTGATTCTACGGCACCCCATAGCTGTTTCGGGTGAGACTGCAACTTGTTCGCAGGTTGTTGCCGAAAGTGCCAACACTGTGGGTCTTTTTGTTGGTGCAAAGATAAGAGTATAAAACCCGGGTCTGCCCTAAGCCCAACACGAATAAATGATTTGATATCAAACATAGGGGATACTGCTAAGTTAAGGAATGCTAATGGTTCTACTTAGTCTGAGCTAATCCATTATATTTATTGATAGAGATCCCAAGGTACCACTTCTACTTCTTCAACTCTCTAAATATGATGTGTTGGCGTCGATGAGAGCAAAAGAATCTTTACAAGATGAGGGTATTGTCATAATAAAAAAGATCATGTTGTAACCAAGAGGAACTAACTGAACTGACACAATACTGGATGATAATCTTGAGGTTCATACTTCCTTCGATCGATGATAGATTGGGGAAAGGGGTGAAGATATCATACTTCAAGTGAATATGTGATAGAGTGAGACAAGTTGCATATGAAGGTTTTGTGAGTGACCCAATGGTTGAGAGAGTGCGGGCTTGAAAAATAAATGACTATTAGATACCAGGATACATTTTACGTCATCTATCAAAGGCGATTAGGGGATTGTTACCGAAAGATTGTTTGGTTCCCAGTTATGAGTGGAATTGGGAATCATTTGTACACAAAGAAAAATTGGCGGGGTCCTCATAATTTTGTGCATGTTGGGGGACTTATTTGATGATGAGTGGGACTCCCATATTTTTTGGTGGATCGAGGAGTCAATAAGATGATGGGAAAGGATCCCACGGTTTTGAGTGGATCAGGGAACCTGGTACAAGATGAGAGCAGGGGTTGGTGTTTTGAAAATGTGAAGATGGGTGCCCCATGAATTAATTCCATGTAGAATGTTCTTGCGAGAATAACTTAATGGCATGGGTGAACTCAGAGGGGTAGGGGGGCACATTGGTGCCTTGGTGGAGGTAATTATATGAAGGAAATTTGCAAATGGGTAATTTCTCATGGGGCTATGAGTAGGATATGGTGAAATATTATGTGTAGTTGGTGTCGAGGATTTTTTTTTGTGGCAATACTTGAGGTAGGGAAGTAAATGTGTAGCTATAGAACAATTGGATTTAGGCAGATGACTTTGGAGGGGCACGAATTCCTCATATTTTTAGGGGAGGGGAATCATCGGTGTCGATTGTTATGAAGGAACACCCATGGGGGTAGTGGAGCGCTCATAAGTTGGGATGTTGATGGCACATCAAAATTGGGATATTGGTGGACATAAATGGTATCTATAATATGGTTATCAAGTCGAAACAATCAAGTGTCGCAAGGCAATTTTTGGGATCATACCTGAGAGTATCATATTACATATTGGCTGGTGGCAGTGATGATGGGTGTTTTCATCATTTTCCTACACACATGATGTACATACCCATGTGTAGTGATGGACATGACAAAGGTATGGACAATGCAGAAATAATAATTCAAAACATGGCCCACCTAGGGGGTGTATGTCTTAGGGGTAGAACTTGTTTAGATACATCCCATTGATGGCACTGTTGAGTGTCATACCTTCATAATCTTGTAGAAGATATGCCCCATTAGGGATGCATCATTGGATGATGAAGGGAAGACTGGCTGATGCATCAATGGGAAGACTGGTGATGAGTTAAGAAAGTGCTAAATAATTTTTACTTTTATGGGTGGTGAATTCATGGTTGAACTCTTGAAGGGTTACAATCCACTTTGCAAATTTACTGTTGATGAGCCAATGACTCAGTATATATTGCATAGGGTTTGACTCAGTGATGACCATATTTTTTCATAGCAAAATGTAATGGCACGGCTTCTATACAAAATAATGACTACTAAGGAAAGTTTCTCATCATGTCCATCCTTGAGGGTGGGGCCAGTGATTTTTTTGTTGAAGTAATAGATTAGAAGTTCATTATTATTGTCAGTGGGTTGGAGAACATTGGAAATTGCACAATCTAACACTGAGATGTAAAGAATGAAATATCTATTGAAATTGGGTGGATAAATAAAATGTGTAGATGATAATGCATGTTTGAGTGTGTCAAAAGAGTTGTGGGCATGGTCATCCCACTAAAAAGGGATGTCTTTGTGATGTATTCAAAGGAATTTGTGGGCCTTGGTAGCGTAATCAGGAACAAAGCAATGAATAAATTTTCCTTTTCCTTGGATGCTTCATAATTGGCATTGCATTCGGGGAGGCTGTAATTCCATGATGGCTTGAGCTTTGGAGGTATACATAGTGATGTATGCATGTGAGACAACAAATCCCAAGAGGCATCCTACTATGACACAGAAGACACATTTGAGGGGGTTTGAGAAAATGTTGTATTTGTGACAACGTGTAAAAATGGTGCCTATATAGTTCAGACGGTCTCCCCATTTTCCAAACTTAGCAGTGAGGTCATCTAAGAAGGATATAATGATTTCAGTGAGATTGTTAAATACATATGCCATTGGCTACTGGAAGGTGGTTCCTAAAATTTTTATACAAGAGGGCATGACTTTGTAGGTGAAGGTGCCCCATGGGGTAGTAAACACCGTTTTGTATTGATCCTAGGGGTGGATTTGTATTTGGTTGTACCCCAAAAACCCATCCATAAATGATAGCATCTTGATGTCGGTGTAATAATCGATAATTTGTTTGATAAAAGGTGTAGGGAAATTTCCTTTGGGACATGCAAGGTTGAGGTTAGGAAAGTCTGCGCATACTTGAATGGTGTCATGTTTTTTGTTAATCGAAACTAGGTTGGACACCCATGAGGTGTAGGAAATTGGATAAATGAACCAAGGATTCAAAAAATTATCGATCTCAAACTTAATGGTAGGGTATTTAGAATGATGCACTGGTATTTAATTTTGTCAAACTGGGATGACGTCAAGCCATGTCTCGATATGTTGTTCAACAATTTTCGGATCAAGGCCGGGCATTTTAGTGTAGGACCATGCAAAGACATCTCGAAATTATTTAAAGGGGGAATTGAAGTCACTAATCTCTTACAGGGATCATGAGGCACTAATCTAAATGTTCTTGGCTATACTCGGGGTGGTAGAGATATCGATCTGAATGGTGGGTGATATGTTAGAGAGGTTTTCTCCTTCAAAAGTGTCAGGAGTCAGGATGGGTTTTCGAACCAATCAACATGTATTTGTCATAATAAGTCTTTTGATTCAATAATATATTGTTGTGTTATATTTGGATATGTAAAGGATGATCGATGATGAAGACTATGCCAGGGGGGTGTTGATATTCATGGACTCCATAATAGCCTCGTCCATGGGGAAGATAAATTCTTTCAGCATGTACTCATCAAAAGAAAATGAATCTTTTTAGATTGGCTCAGTAATCATGGTAGCATAAATATGAGATGTATTAGATGTTATTGTATCAGATTCCATAGCTTGTTGTATGAGGATAGTGTCTAATAATAAAATTCCTCTGTGATGAGTGGGAGAGGAAGGGGGGATCTGTTCTCGAAGTAATGTTGGTGGCTCGATTTAGGGGTTGATCCCCTATGAAAGGAACACCATAGGTAGGTGTTCCTCATCTCTACTCTTGACCGCAGTATCCTCTTCTTCCACTACAGTTGAGAGAACTATGCCTATGGGGATGAGGTTGCCCATAAGGTGGATTTGTTCATATTTGAGGGTGCATAAGGTGACTATTAATGGAAATTTAAATATATGGTGGGACATTAACTTACACTCTCAACATGGGAGATTAAAATGTACATGGTTTAATACGTGAGGTGGTATTTTGACAGGTGGTGGGGAAGTGTTTCTGATAATACTAGGAGTAGCAGTCAGATTCATCAGGTTTGAGTAAGGTGAATGGTTTCTAATGCATTATGAAATCAAGGGAGATCATGGAAATGGTTTGTATAATTCCCATATTGAGAACAAATCAAGGACGCTTTGTTGGTGCGTAACGATTTGGACTTGGGGATCAATGGGTTTGAAGTGCCCCCAATCTCAGTTGGGGGGGTGGCACTAACAGGGGTGTGTAGCAAACTTTTGAGCTTGAGTAAGGTGGCACATAGATTGGTTGCATGAAATTGATGTCCATAGAGAGTGCATGGGGGTGTGACATGCATCATAGGAGTATCGCACATGATGGGTCCTTTAATTGTTTATTAGGTAGCACCCTTCATGTTGAGTTTGGGTAGTCCTAACAATGACTCAAGAGCTTGTTTTACTATGATGGGGGATTTCAAATTAGGATGAGTATTGAATCTATTGGTGGGGGTAGTTGGATTGGGTTTAAGCATGCCCTAATTTTCTGGCTTTGTGACCACCTATGGGGATGGAGTAACGAAACTTGAGATTTTGGTGAATGGATTTCGAGTGGTAACTCATTGCACCAATACCATCTCATATTGGGCTATAGGTGTGGAATCCATTTCTGGAAATGGTGGTGTAAGATGCCACACAGGAAGACCCACTGTGAGTCCTGGAATTGTCAGCTAGGCCATAACCTATGTCCCTCGTACTCCCATGGGGGGTTAAAGAAATGGTATTTGGAACATAGGTGGCACTGATGGGTTCAAGATATTCTCAATGCCATGGATTGAGGGGGTTGTTGATGATGATTATTCATGTGTGTATGCTTATTTATCCATGGTAGATAGGGTACACATGAGACCATTAGAGGAGAGACAACAAGTGGAGGACTTGAATATTCCCCTAGGATATCAGATTCCTTGTAGACTCCTGGGTTAATATCAACATATGGGGTTTTGTTTGTCTCCCTGACTATAATAAATACATTTTTAGGATTTGCAGATACGATGGGCTTATAGTAGCTAAGTTAGTCAAGGGTGACCAATTTCCCATTAAATGGGAAAATCATGATATAGAAAACTGAGAAGGAAACTGTAGCAGGGATTTCTCCTTGCTACAGGGGCAAGAATGGCTCCCTTCTGTCTATAGGACAGAAGGGTAGGTTCCTGCTAGTGGTAAATGCTGAAAATAAAAATAGAATGTAAATGGACAGAAACTAAACTAAGAACAGAAAGAATAAAATGGAGAAATGATGGAAACAATGGTGAACTCCTCTGCAAACACAAGTTAGGGTTCTGCTTCCAAAGACCTACAAACAAATTCTAAGCAATAATAAACCTAAATACCTACAAAACAATGTTAAGAAATAAACCTGCAAATGAAATCATAGGTTAGAAAGCAAAGAAATCAAATGAACAAAACAAGAATGACAAGCTATACCTTCTCTGGTGGAAATGGGCCACCATGCCCAAGCTTGTGGAAACACCTCTCTTGGATGGGGGAGCGATGGCTCAATGGAGAGGGAGGAGAGAGAGTGTGGGTGGCTTGAGAGGCAGAGGTGTCTCAAGGCATCCACGGGAAGCATAACAGTATGCAAGGGAGAAGTGTATTGAGAGTGACCCCCCACCCTCCTTTTATAGCTTTTTTGGGGTTTTAGGGTTTTAAGCCCTTGGTCTGGGCTTTAGCCCCTTTCGCCCTAGTTTTAGCTCCTTTTAGGGTTTTAGCCCCCTTTTGGGGGCTTTAGCTCCTAGGAGAGTATTTTGGGCTCCTTTTTGGGGTTTTTAAGCCCTTTTCTTCATCCTTAGGCTATTTTGAGGGTGTGGGGGTCTAATGGAGGGTCGAGAAGTGGTGTCTTTGGGTGGTGTAGGTCATAGAGAGCTTAGTGAGGGATTTTTTGGGTTAACAGATTGCCCCCTGAGGTGTGAGGGAAGGATCTCATCATATGGCCGATGGACAACATAGGATTTGCTGCGGTGAGGTGGTGCTTCTGGGGCTGGGGCATGGTGGCTTTTGGTTTTTTGTATTAATATGGTTCCCATCAATGGGTGAGATACAAATAATGTGTGACATGTATATGGATGAGGCGGGCATCCCAATGCTCATGAAAATGTCAAAAGAATAATTTGATCTATGCTCTAAAATACAAGAGCTGATCATATACAACTGATGTTACAATAATGGTTTCCTCCGTGTGAGGATGAATACAATACTGATCTGGTACATTGGACCCATTCATTCTCATGGAATGCTATATCTTCATGATTGATGGTCTGCTGGATCTTGGACGGTACATAGCTGTATGGACTCACTGATTGAGAACCAGAGTCTCTGTGGTACAAGTATGCTGCATCAATCATAAATGTATATAGAAGCACTGCTGGGGCTTCTGAACACTATCTCCAACACAACCTAGAAATCACAAGGGACATAACCTATTTAGGTCCCTCTAGTAGACTCATCAATGTGCTAGAGTCAGGTGACATCCGGGGTCTTCGACCAAGTATTGTGTGGACCAAATCCTACATGAATCTCAACGGTGCAATGATGTAGTTGGAGTCAAGCACGTGAGAAACAACCATCCCGAGAGGCACTAAGGACTCCTCTGAAGTGGTTCAAGCAACTCATCATTGAGGTTAATGAAACCAGGATATAGTGACCTCTAGGTCTATCCTCTGGAATATATGTGTTGTCGTCGACAGAGGGAGACCTACCCCTAGTCAAGGCAATGATGTTTCCTTGACTAGGAGCGCGAGGAAGATAGCTGAAAGGTGTGAGACAATCTGCGGATTGACCCACTGAATGGTGGGGGGGGGGGGGGGGAGGGAAATAATTGAACAGGGGTAGGGGGAGTGTGGTGGAATCAAAATTCCTTTGTTTAGAGTATGACGACAGGGCGGACCAGGAAGAAAATGAAACTTGACTCATGGGAATGGGATCATAGCTGTAATACTAGGAATGTCGCTGCAGATGGGAAATGCTTGGAGGAGGTAGACACTTTTGAAATTGATGGGATCCAAGGAAGACTCATTGCATAGTACTCTGAACAAAGGTGACCCAAAAGTGGGAATGCTAACAAACTGTTTTCTGTGGGGTGGTGTCTAGGGAAACCGTTGTGGTACGATCTTGTGGATTTTTGGCAAGCCCAAGAAGGTAAATGCTCGATGGTGCTTTCAATTTTAGAGAGTTTGAAAGCACGAAGAAGACTCCAGTGGGGGCTCTTTTTCATTGGTAGTCTCCTGTGTCTAAAAAAGGATAAAAGTATACATAGGATAGCTCACCCATCCTGTAGGGGATGAGAGAATTCTTTACCGTTGGTTGTCCAATCAGGCCGTAAAAGGTTAAACCTATACTGACTCGATGGTCATTCAGATACTTTTATGAGCACGAACGAAATCAAGTTTGCTCGGCAATATTTTCTTGATGAGATGGATGGAAAAGAGCTTAACGACAACCGGTAGTGAGATTTTTCATAAGGTGCGGCCCCTCTGCTCGAGAAAGCATAAAAGTATGCAGAGGGGAACATTCTTGGCTTGAGTGTGCCAAGGAGGTCCTTTTCAATTGATGGTCTTCATGGTTTGAAAAAAGGAGGTAAACGAGACGATGTAGACACCCTTTCCTATACTTTAGCGAGTGGGAAAGGAAGCAGCTGTGCTCGGCAATATTTTCATTGTTTTAAGGAGTCAGAAAAGAAATTAAAAAAAACTCCAGTGTGGTCAACCGATTGCGGTGGCACAGGAAGTGCCCCCTCTCGAGACGGTGGATAGATGTCCAAAGGTCATCCGCATAGTATGGACGGAGCAGAAAGCTCTCAAACATACCAATACATGCATGGGATAGATCGCGATAGAGGCTCACAAGTCGATGTGGCAGAAGGCACGCAAACTGAGGTGGCTCTCAAACAGAGGTCAGGAGAGCATGTGTGTGTGTTGCGGTGAATGGACTTGACTACATGCGATGTGAGTGCAAGTCCGGGGGAACTTATATGCCAAATACATGCAAGAAAAAGAAATTGTTTTGGTCCAGAGGTCTGCGCAAGGTGTGGTGAATAGAAAAGACAACTATGTGTTAAAAATAAAAAACAAAAACTAACATTCCTTAATGGGTGGTGGCCTGAAAACTCACATGACTAGTGATCGGGAAGTGTGATACAAGTACAGGTCCGTAGACACTTGCATCGTCATGTCATGGCTTGTAAATCGAGGTGACTTATGGGAAATGGTCCCTAAATTGACTTGTTAAACATGAGACAATGGTCTCATAAGGAGATAGAGGGAAGAATTCTGAAACCATTGGTGCAAATGGCGTCTCAAACGAAGTCCGTATGGTCCTGTTATGTCGATCGAAAGAAATTAGGTCAAATGGGGCCTATATAAGGGTGGGGTCCACTTGGTGAAGTGTCATTGTCACTATTCATTGTGGAGTTGGAGAGGTGGGCCCTAATTCTTCATTTGCTAATTTCTCTTGATCCGATCGATGGTTTGGAGTGCCGTGACTTGCAGGTAAAAGCTCTCTCTGAAACTCATCTTTTTGGTGGCTTATTTGCTGGATTTGGTCACCTGGAGGCCCCCCATGAGCAGTTTGGGGTTTCATGAGGGACAAGTCGCACCTTTTGAAGGAAAAGGTGTGCCCTGGGAACACTTGTGGGGAAATTATGAGCACCCAAGGTGCTCATTTTTCCCAAATAGGTGCGCCCTACCCTCTTTTGGGTGTTTTTTGATGATGGCAATGGCTCACATCAGGGTTTTTGCTTGTGCAGGATGGCAGAGATCAAGTGTAGAGAGAGAGACTACAAGAGTGTCAAGGATGCATCCTTACATGATAGGAATGTTAGAGATACAATAGCCCATTGCGGATTGCTGAAATTTATGAGGATACCCCTCATGCAGAGCTTGCTTTTGCTGATGCAAACATTGATAGGTTTCTGGGATGTTGATGAAGAGGAGTTCCTCTTTCAAGGCTAGCGCATTGAGATTACGTTGGCAGATGTATACTTCATTACTGGGCTCCCAATGTTGGGAGTGGCTGGTGACTTGGCACCTGTGCTGTCTTGGGGGGATACATTGGAGGAGTTGTGCGATCGACACTGTTACTCTAGGGCGTACGTGCATGGTTATTACATCATGATGTGTGACATTGAGGATTTGTCCATACGGGCAGTGGGGACCTTATTGTAATGTATCTTGGGTTCCACGGGAAGTCACAAGATTTCTGATGGTCAGCTATAGCTAGTAGAGTGTGCTATAGGTGGCACGTATTATGCATGGGGCCAGATGTATCTGCAGGCTGTTTGACATCAGTTGAACAAGTCGAAGACTACTGGTGCTAGTTTTTGTTTTGGCTCCTTCTTGTGTGCTTTCTTCTTTGAGAAAGTACCTACACTTCGTCCTCACCGGGATGTGTAGGACAATGGTCCGCGGGAGCCTCGGATGTATAGATGGTGCCAGATGATGATCCGGGAGGGTGGCGGCAGAGTGGGCCACTTTTTTACAGAGGAGTTGTTGGAGTAGTGGCTCCAGCTTCCTATAGTGATCAAGGAGTACCCGTATGCAGGTATGGATTTCCAGGGAGACCCTAAGATGCCCCGACCTCCTGGCTAGGCATGGGGACCAGCTGGTATGTATGAGTGATGTTTTTATGTTCATCTTTATACATAGCGTAGTTGAGCTGGTTGGTATTTTGCATATTGATTTATGTGGATTGATGGTGTCCTTGTTTGTATATGTAGATGTTGGTCCTCACTCGCCGCCCAGGCATCGGAGGCGGGTTGTTACCATAGCTCCTGCAGCGATTCTAGTCGAGAGCTCCCATAGGTGGTAGCGTGATATGGATGGACCAGTGTCATATATGGAGCAACTTGCTACTGGAGTGTCAGATGATGGCTGGCAGCACCTGAGTACTGAAATGATTGTCGCTATTCACAACCTTCCTCCAGAGTTGACTTGTGTGATGAGGAAGATGGCAGTGGATTGTGAGCACTTTCACCGAGCGGCGAGAGGTGATCTTCCTGCAGAGGATGAGTCCTCTTCAAAAGATGATGATTCTGAGTCAGATGACAAATCTGAGTCAGATTAGTAGCCTAGTGAGGCTGTCTCGAGTGCATTGGTGCACTTAGGGGTTTTTGTGTCACTTATGTGTATCCTACTGAGAAAGCATATGTGGCTTCTCATTTTTGTATTGGACATGTTTTGGACATGCGACTGATCGATTTATATATATATACATTTTTTGATGCACGTGGATGTGCTTTTATGGTTTTATTATGTGATTCTTGTTATGATAATGTGGAATGCCGATGCCTATGTAATGTATTATTACACTATGTGTGTATTTTTTAGACATGATTATGCATGATGTTATGGTTGTATGTTTCCTATATGTGGTTATGGATGTGCCAATTTAGAATATCGTTAGCCATTTGATCTGTGACACTATTGAGGTTTCTAGGAACATGTGTGAATGTGATGGATTCAAATGTTCTACCCATCTATTTAGTGCGTAGGTACTTTCTAAAGAGGCAGGGATCACGTACTCGGTAGTGGTTGTTCAATTGAGAAATAAGCAGCTGGGAGTCTAAGAAGACATCGAGATGGTGAATGCCTAATTGGAGAGTGGTAGCTAAAAGGCCATTGACACCATCATATTCAGCTTGGTTGTTGGTTGCGGTGCCCACGTATATTCCGTCGATGTGGATCAACTCGTGCGATGGGGAGTAGATTACCCATGCAGCCGAGGCGAGGTTCAGAGACCATCTGCTTACTCCACCTGTGAATCCCATATACCGATTTGAGGTGTGCTCCATCTGAAGCAATGAGAGGAAATGATACATAAGACTCAATTTGGAAAAAATGTGTAAAACAAAAATGGAAAGACTATAATACGAGTTGTAACGTTGTCACTCAAAGGGGTGACGTTAGAGGGAAATTCATTTGGACTTTCCAAGGATCAACGGTCATTCCTTTGTGTGACATGATGAATCTTTGTAGATGACCCGAGGGGACATAGAAAACACACTTGAATGGGTTCAAGTAGATTCTACACTCACAACATCGTATGAATGCTTGTCGCAATTCATCTATGTGTTATGTTTTCTTCTGTGATTGCATGATGAGGTTATCGAAACAAACCAACGTGATGTAAACGAGGTCACAGAAGCAGTGTGTCATGGCCCACTTGAAGGTGGCCCCAACATTTTGAGGCCAAAGGGCATGACCCGATACACGAATGTGCCCCATGGGGTTGTGAATGCCATCTTGTAATGGTCTTCTTTTCGGATTTGGATTTGGTTATATCCTGAAAAACCATCCATGAAGGAAAAGGCTTCATGTCTGGTGCATGCATTGATGATTTGGTCAATGAAAGGTGTGGGGAAGTTGTCTTTGGGACATGCCCCATTGAGATTGTGGAAGTATGTGCAAATGTGAATGGTACCCTATTTTTTATTCACAGGAACAATATTAGAAACCCAAGTGGTGTACACAATGGGGTAGATGAAGCCCACAGTGTGGAGATTCTCTATCTCGGCTTTCACCACAACCACTTTGGAAGGGTGGATGGGCCGTTACTTTTGGCATATGGGAGCCACATCAGGCTATGTGTTGATGTGGCGTTCCACAATGGATGGATCTAGGTTGGGCATTTCGGTGTAAGACCAGGTGAAGATGTCATGGAATTCTTGGAAGAGAGCTTTGTAGGCATCATCCTCTTCTGGGGAGCAAGATGTACCCAACGTGATTTCTTCAACAATATCAGAATTGGTTGAGATGTCGATTTTAATGGTTGGAGAAATGTTCACCATATTCCCTTCTTTGAAGGCATCTGGTGTTGGGATGGGTTTTTTGAACCAGTCAGCCTTCCCATGGATGAAATCTTTAGTCTCCACAGAAAACTGGTCATACTTTGACACAAGTTCTTCAGGGAGGAATAATGAGTGATGGTGCATGTCGGCCCATGGGTATTCTGGGGCGGTCAGAGCTTCAAGTATCTCCTCATTATTGCTGAAGCAACAAAGAGACAGGTCTGATGGACCATCGGTGGAGGAGAAGATGAGCGGGTTGGTGGAACTGGACATCATGTAAATGGACGTGGTGTCTAACGAAGGAGGTGGTGGTTGAACTTCTTTGATCAAGGTGATCTCAGACTCAAGGGAATGTTGACGAAGGTCAGTGAGAGCCATTCGAAATTTGGGCAAGTCTTGGCAATGGTGGGAGTAATGTCCATACAATCCGCAAAGGGCACAAGCATGGTTTGTCCTCAATGCCTTGTTCCTGACTATGGGTATGGTTGGGAGTTCAACCATGCGGATGTTTTCATTTGTGTCCATGGCATCTAGATGTGCACAGATCACTGCGATTTTAGGGAAATTCTGAGTTGGATGGACCTGTTGTTCATAGACGACACAAGGTGGGACTTGTCGTGGTTCTGCAGTGGCTTTGGCATTCTTGCCTCTGGCCCTTTTCGGGTGGTGCAGGGCAGGGGCGGGTGCGGCTGTTAGCCTTTGCAGAGCGGGTGGAGGGTGAGACTCGACCATGATGGGTTGCATCGGGGTTAAGACAACCTAGGGCATTGCTGGTTGAGCTGGTGGATTAAGATACCACATCGAGATTCCCAACGTAAAGTTGGGTAGGCTTAAGGTGGCCATGACTGGCTTGCTCATGACACCAAGTGGGGGGAAGAGGAAGGGAATCATATGGACTGGGGATGATCTCACATAAATCCCAGCTAGTTGCATGTGGGGATGCGATTGTGGTTGCGGCTGCACGTAATGCTACTGTTGTGAGTGATGTTGCGGCTGTTGTTGGTGTTGTGGCTGCAGACGATGTTGTGGTTGTGGTTGGGGCTGCAGCTACAGTTGTTTTTTGGGTGCAGTGGTGCTTGATGAGACCATGCACAAGTCCACAGTTTCATTTTGTGTCGGTGGTGGTGACACTAACGGGAAAGGAGCTATCATGGAGGTATCGACAAACAACCCAAGGCCCACATTCAACAATGGGGAGGCTGGTGTGTTTTCAACCATAGTGTTGGTTGTAGGGATGACATTAGTGTGTGTGGTTGCCCCTTGTGGCTCAATGGTGGTGATGGTAGGAATAATGTTGGCAGGTGTCGTTAACCCTTGTGGATCATGGTAGGTGAGCTGATCAACCATCACAATCTTCCCTTCATGGGGGAACATCATGAGACGGAAGACAGTTGATGCGACAACTTGCATGGCATACATGTAACTTCTCTTGAGGAGAAGTTTGTAGTCTAGTTGAGCATTGACGACCTCTATGTCAACCAGCACTGTCTTCCTGGCTAATGTAATGGGGACATGGGGGAGGATTCCTTGGGATTTAGTGGGATGTCCATCATAAGCCCACAGGGTTTTGGAGGATAGTTGCAGAATTGGTGATCCAAGTTTCTGCCAAACCAGGGTGGACATAACGCACGTGGATGCCCCCTCATCCACTATGCATCTGTGCACAACTAAATTTCAAATGGACACCAGGATTTGAAAGGTGATGGTGGAAGGCATGCACAGTTCTTCATTCTCCATGTCGAATGTGATCAACTTGGAGTCAGAGGGGTTTACTGCCCCTAGGGCGGCTAGTAAGGCTTTCTGCTACATTGGGCACATTTTATGTACCTCAAGAGCAGACATGGTGGTTGGCGTTTGGGCCAAATCATCCATGATGCTATAGCTAAATGAAGCTCTAGCTGTGGTGTTATTGGCAATTCTGCGTATGGGGGGCCATGGGAATGGGGGTAACTAAAGAGGTAGGTTGACTGTTTTGGACGTTGATGCCGTTGATGTGCCAGTAGGTTCGGTGGTGGTACCATACTGATTCCATCGGGTTTGCAAGTTGAGCTCTTCAATCGTCATGGCTAGCAGGTGGTAAACACCTGTTTCGGTCGTGGGAGGTGCCCCCAGAGTGTTGGGCTTGGCCTGGGGAGGGGGAATGATTGCCACCAATCCTTGGAATGGTAGTGGGTTTTGAAGCACCATGGGGGGAGGTCCTTGTGGTGTTGGGTTGGGTTGGGCGTGATTTGTAGCATTGGCAGCTTGTTGGGCCTTGTTTTGAATGGCCTACTTCGCATGAGCCATGAGGGGACACTCAAATGTATAGTGCCCATAAATATCACAAAGTGTGCATGGTTGGTTCATGCACAACGGGGCATTGTGTCTTGGTGTATTCTATTGTGGGGGGTTTTGGGCTGGCTGGTTTTCCATGGCATTGTTGGGAGGGTTCGATTGTTGACCGCCTCCCTGTGGTTGGTTATTGCATTGGTTGTGGGGCCAATTATTCCTAGCTTGCACTTGTTGATTGTTGGGGGTAGGTTAGTTGGGACGATTTTGTTGTGCGAACACTTGTCCCAACGGAGCGGGTGGAGTGGGGGCGAGGGCTTGAACCACTTGCACTGGAGGTGCATAGTAAATTTGAGTGGGAGGTGGTGCCACAAATGTGGGAATTTTCCCCATATACTACTATGTAGGCCAAGCCATGGCCTGAGCCTACTGCAGTGGCACAGGTTGTGTGTAGGAAGTTGTTTCTCTAGACTAGGACATCATTATAGCGAAGTCCAGAGCTTGGTTTTGGTAAGCAACATTAGCAGTGTTGCTTGGTTGTGATTGAACTACAGGTGGGGTCAGTCGATCTTGTGGCTGTTGGGAGACCGATCCTATGATGCCATCTGTAGCATGGGATGCCCCTGGTGCATCACGGTAGGAGGTACTTAGACGGGGAGTGTCTGGAATGACGATGTATAGATATCCAGGCTAAGCATAGATCAGGTCAAACTGTTGAGCTTTTAGTATAACCTTTTCTTCGGATTGAGGACGTTCGGATGTGACGTCCTTTGCTATGGGTGGGAGCAAGGTCTTAAGGAACCAATCCAAGAAGATCCTGCCGTCAAGTTGGATTTTGCATAGGCTACATCATTGCTGCCACTCATGGATATGGTCAGTTATATGAGTGGCAGTGTTTTGACAGCAGGATAACAGGATCTCCACCCCCTCGTCATATTTGACGGGGAGTTGGAAATACTACAGGAACATGAAGGTTAGGGAGTTGAAATCAGGCTACTTGGCTTGTGGTAGCTCAATGTACCATTTGGCTGCAGCACTTGTGAGGGTGCGTTGGAATAGCCTCAGTCTGATGGAATCATCTCCGATGTTGTTTGACGAGCACCATAGATGGAATGTCATTATGTTATTTTTGGGACATTCCCCTACTTTTCCTTCAAACTTGGGAATGTCGGAAGGCAGCTTGGTTGGCATGGGAGGCTAGAAGTCTTGGTGGCGAATGGTGTCATTTGTTAACCATGCCAAATCAGGAAATTTAATATGAGCAATGAAAGGCAAGTTTGACCCCAAGTTGATGTGGGATGGGGTTGCAATGGTGGTGGGGTTTGTAGGTGCATAATGCATCTGCACAGCTGGGGGTACTTGCGGTGGCACCATTGCAGATGGGCCAATGCCCCCAAGTGTTGTGGGGGGAATAGTATGGGTGGCAAGGACATTTCCCCCATGTATAATAGTAGGGGAAATGTAGGTGGATGGTCCACTGCCCCCCTGTGTGGCAGGAGGGGTAGTGTGTGTGGAAAGGCCACTGCCCCCATGTGTTGCAAGTGGGATAGCTTGGCTGGTCACTATAGGTGGTGGAATCTGACTAATGACAGTCTGCATGATTGTGCTTGGGCCACCTGGAAGGTTATTGGTGACAGGTTGTGGTGTAGACATGGGTCCACTTGCTAAGGTTAGGCCGAAAAATGGATACGGGTTGGAACCAGACATGGGGCTTGATGGTGCAATATGGAGGTCTGGTTCAGACTGATATGGGTCTGAATCAGAATCAGAGGTTGTGTGGCCTTCTGATTGTGTGGGAGATCACTGAGAATGGTTTTGACGGTGTCGATTGAGTGTTCCAAATTCTGGTGGTTCGCCTCTTAGGCGTGAGGAAGAGCGTGAGGGATCAATTGTGTTAGTTGTTTATCAAACTGATGGGAATGATGTTTAGACCCCAGTTTCAGTGGCTTCCTATTGGCTGTAGGTGGTCACTCGGCCACCAAGACTATCAGAAGATAGCGCTTGGATTTTTCCTCACAAGTGTTTCTACTCACTCGGAAGGGGTCGTTGCACGTTTCGCTTGGCAATTCCTCTCAGTGGCCAGCTACTTTGGGGTTCCTGTGGTACTCCTCACAATGATTTTCTGGGTAGAGCCCAAGTACTTCCCACAGTTGAAGCAGTCAGGGACCTATGTCCTCAAAGACCATAGATTGGTTGTACTTCATGTAAATTGGTAAATTTTAAGGCTTACTCAGCGTCATGAACTGAGTTGGGTTAATTACTTGGTATGGTGTATTTTTTTGTTTGTTTTTCTGGTATTTGGTTGCTGCAAAATGGTTTATGAATTCATCATATTGTGGTTATGTATGCAAGCATTGAATAATCAGAAATTATGAACAAATACAGTTATTAACCCTGAATGTTTGATGGCCTAACTAGATGACTACCTCACACTGATATTCCTCTTCAACCAAGAGAAGGTGCTGGGTTCTCAACATAATGGGACTAAGCCCATCCATAGATCCATAGGTCACCTTACAAATGCAAGGTTGGTCAACAGGGAGGATGCTTAGCACTGTGAGAATCCCTCCTTCTCTACCCCCTCTACCTTCCAGGATATTCGGTTTTAATGTTTTGGAACAATATTAGTGGAGTGCCTAGATCTATACGAGATTGCCCTTCGTCGTATCCTAGAATACCACGGAGGGTGATGACTAGGTAGAGGAGGAAGGGTAAGCAAGACAATTAGTTTTAGGTTGATTTTAGGTAAGCTACATTCATTTGATTAAGCCATTAACATTTAGTTGGAATTTACACATTGTTTGTAAAAGAAATTCCAGAAAACAGAAACAGAAACTGAAATTGACTTGTAGTGCTGGACAGAGGCGGCTGAGCCGCACTGGAAGTCCCTATAAAACTAAAACTTAACCTCTATTAAACTGAAATTGAAGTTCTATTTAACAGGCTGCACATTTCTGATCAAATATGGCGAGGGGGCCACAAGATTTTTTCAAAAATAGGCGAGGGGGTCGCATAGAATTCACAGACAGCCGCGGTCTGTGTTTCTGAGTGAATTCACACTTATCGGGGGATTAAGTGTGCCCTGGGTGTGCTTGTTTGGCCATTAAGTGTGCCCTCAGCTCACTTTCAAGCCTGATAAGAGCCACCTGCCCCGGATTTGGGGTTTTTTGAGATCTAGAGTCAGATCCGGCCGACAGTAACCTGTAGTGTGGCCAAACTGACTCGGATTTTCCTAACAGAGGCTTCGGTAGTATTGATAACTAAAAATAAATTGGATTTACAGTGAATTTAACATGAAATTTGAAAAACTAGGGAAAAACTTGAAAAACTTGAAATTTTAAAAATTTGGCCCAGGGATCCTGTGGGATCGACCTGGTATGGTCGCCAGTTCTGTAGCAGGGATTTTTGCTTGATATAGGGGTAGGAATGGCTCCCTTATGTCTATAGGACAGAAGGGTAGGTTTCTACTAGTGGTAAATGCTGAAAATAAAAATGAAATGTAAAGGGATAGAAACTAAACTAAGAACAGAAAGAAGAAAATGGAGAAATGATGGAAACAATGTGAACCCCTCTGAAAACACAAGTTAGGGTTCCACTTCCAAAGACCTACAAACAAATTCTAAGCAATAATAAACCTAAATACCTTCAAAAAAATGTTAATAAATAAACCTACAAATGAAATCATAGGTTAGAAAGCAAAGAAAGCAAATGAACAAAACAAGAATGACAAGCTATACCTTCTCTTGTGGAAATGGGCCACCATGCCCAAGCTTGTGGAAACACCTCTCTTGGATGGGGGAGCGATGGCTCAATGGAGATGGAGGAGAGGGAGTGTGGGTGGCTTGAGAGGCAAAGGTGTCTTAAGGCATCCACGGGTAGCATAACAATATGCAAGGGAGAAGTGTTTTGAGAGTGATCCCCCACCCTCCTTTTATAGCTTTTTTGGGGTTTTAGGGTTTTAAGCCCTTGGTCCATGATTTAGCCCATTTTTTGGGCTTTTAGACCCTTTTGCCCTAATTTTAGCTCCTTTTAGGGTTTTAGCCCCTTTTTGGGGGCTTTAGCTCCTAGGAGAGTATTTTGGGCTCCTTTTTGGGGTTTTTAAGCCCTTTTCTTCATCCTTAGGCTATTTTGAGGGTGTGGGGGTCTAATGGAGGGTCATGAAGTGGTGTCCTTGGGTGGTGTAGGTCATAGAGATCTTAGTGAGGGATTTTTTGGGTTAACAACAACCACCTTCATGGAATATATATAACTACGCCCTAAAAGAATGTTTTAGTCAAGTTGGGAATCTATGACTCAACGTTAATCATGACTATTTTTCCCCAAACTCAATGGGGAAATTTTGATACAAGCTGGGTGGTTGGGAAAGCATACCATAGTATGCATGGAGAGTGATGAAGGATGGTGATAACTCAAGGGAGCCCATTTTTTCCACACGTTGGAAGACATTACACATGTTGATGCGCCTTCATCGATGATATGCTAATGGATGATGATAGTTTTTACCATGACTAACACTTGAATGCAACCGATGAGGGTAGTCATGGTTCACCCTTCTCTAGGTTGAAGGTCATGATGTTTGAATCAAAAGGATCTATAGCTTCAAGTGCATTCAAAAATGATTTTCATTAGGTACGGAATGATTGAATAAATTCTAGAGTTAACATGACGACTAGTGATTGTAAAAAATCATCAACAGTGTTATAGTTATGGGAAAACTTTACGTGAGGATTATGAGGGGTACGTCATAATGGTTCTTTAGGAATCCTCATAATTTTCTCCATGGTAGGCCGCATGTTTTGTAAAGGGCCTCTTGAAGGATTTTAGGTTCCTTCAAGGATCGGTAAGGTTTCAGCATTGGTGTACTCCTTAGTGCAAGTTTGTAGGTTAACTGGAAATTCAGTCATGTAAATTTTTTGGAATGATATTTCTCCTGGGGTACAAGGATCTAGTTAATGGGTAACCACCCCATGATTGGAAAAGGGTTGTTTCAAAACAGATTGTTGTGGTTGTTGTGTAGGAGGCGCTTGAGGAGGGTTTTTGGGTGTCTTCTTTTGGGCTCCCAACATCTTTTGATAGTCAAGGATAAGAAAACAATGGTGAGTGTAGTGACCATAACTGCATGTCAATCAAGGCTGGGTTTTCCTCAAATTAGTGTTCTTTCCTTATTTGGGGAGATTTCCCCCTTATGGGGGTTGGTTACCATGTTTTTTATTCTATTGGGGGACTTGGTTGCACCCTTTCCCCTGTTGTTCAGCCTTCATGTTCTTCCCTTTCTTTTTCCCCTAATTATGTGGATTTTATTGATTTGAAATATTCAGTTGCTCTATTTTTTGAGTTTGTTGTTGCATAGAGGGATAAACAAATTTTACTTCCATATTAAGCATGGGTGTCAAGCAAATAGGACATGGATATGGATAATAGGGATTATATTATCGGGATAGGAAATAAGTAGGTTATGTCACATGTGATGTGAATGTTGATGCAGGTGGTTCCATTAGCTATTGGGGAACCAACCATAATTGGATTTTAATTGGATAAATAGGGTTGTATGTTCCATAATGAGGTTGATCGAATGGAGGATTTGGTTCAGTAGGAGTGGGATCCGACATAATGGGGATTGGTGTGTACTACGTTACCAGAGGTGGTGGTGCAAGATTTGTTTGCATGGGAACTTTACTTTGGGAATAAATGGACCCAATAATCCCATCCACAAAAAATTTCATCCCTACAATGGGAGGATTGATGGATCAATGTCAAGGGGCATATAGAAGTAAAATATATAAATTCCTTGATTAGGCATGTATAAGGTCAAGGTGTTGGGATTTGAGAATATCTTCTTCCTTAGTTTGTGGCATGGAGGTAGCCTCATCCTTTGCAATAGATAGTTGGAGTGATTTTAGGAACCAGTCCAAGAGGAAGGAAGTTTCAATGTCGATTTTGTATAATGCATGACGACGACGCCATTCATGGATATGGTCCACTATATGCTTCATTATATTTTGTTGAAACTCTATGATGATTTCAAGGCCAATATCATGTCTTATAGGAAAATAGAAATAGGATAGGAATCATGTGGAAATAGTCTCAAATGTGGTATGATAGGTTGTTGCCAAAATTACAAACCATTTCATGGTTGCACCGGTTAGGGTTATTTGGAAGAGACAAAGGCGGACTAAATCTCCCACTATGTTGTTTGAGGAACACCATATATAGAAATAAATAATGTGGTTGGATGGATTATCTCCTTGTTTTCCTTCAAACTTAGGGATATATGAAGGTATTTTTTTCGATATATCTGACCAATTGGCATCATCAACTATGAGATAATTGACTAACTTAGCTAGGTTAGGGAGGTTTGGACTTGCCATGAATGGTAAGTTTGGATTGAGATTAGGGACTTCCATGTTATTATGAATATTTTTTCCTCAAGGGGGGGCCTTGGAATATGTGGTGGTGATATATGTATTCTAGGGGAAGATAAATATGTAGTGTGACTTCCTCTCAATGGGGGAGAAGAAGGTCGAGTACTCCTATGTGGGGGAGTACACAATGGTAAACCTCTTCTTTGAGAAGATGAAGGGAAAGGATGAACACTATATTTTAGGGGGGTATTGAATAAACTAAGTTGTATCCTTGTCTATATAATCCAATCAATGTGGCATGGGAGTGGCCCCATCCTAGTGATGTCCCACTTGTGACACCAGAAGATAATGTAAAAACACCCCTCAAGATATGGGAAATTCCTTACAATCTGTGAGACTTCCTTGGGGGGGGTTTGTTCCTGAATGGTGGGATTCTGGTTGTCAATTGAGAGTGAGGGGTGATAAAATAAACACAATGTAGACAAATGAAAAAAATTGTGCCAACCACAATGGATGCAATATGGTGCAATATGTGAGTGATATGTGAAAATATGGATTGGTGTAATGGTTTCCACATGTTGGTTCTTTTTAAATTACTATTTTAATGAGATTATATTTAGAAAATAAAAACAAGTGTAAATTACCTAAAAATACCTGAGTTCCTTCCTCTCAATAGTAACTGGGCATCCCAAAAGCACAATTGATGGTGAAAGTGGAATCCAATAAACAGTTGACTAACGAAGGTAACAAAGAGCCAGTTCTAATGACGATGGGTTCAATGTTCCAATCAAGAAGACTTGGAAACACGCCCAAATGGAAATATATGACTTTAAGAATCACTTGTACTCCAAAGTCTTCATTTCCTATATCCTAACTTTGGCCACTATGGTTACCTTGAGTCAAGTGTATATCAACAATTAGTCCTAGTAGGTATAGTGTCATCTCCCTAACAACAAGGTGAGTTCTTCTTAGGGAAGAGCAGGCAAGCTATACCTTGGATTTTACCTCCTTGGTCATGGTACACATATTTGATATGGGATTGAACACACTTTACTGTAGCAGGATTTAAAGTACCCTACAAGACAATAAGGCTATGTTTCAAAAATATGCCTAATGAAACTAAGTTGTTGGGTAATTTTTGGATGCCTAACTCAATCATCTTACTAAGATAAAATATTATTTTGTGACCTCCTATGAAGGATTTTAATTGGTTATCATCTTATAATGGTTGCTTCTTAAGGAAATTTTTGTGAATTCAATGAGTGTAAGGGAGGTATTTCACTCATTCCTTCCTTTTTGATTCACCAAAATTGACAAGAGCATACTTGGTTAGAGAAAGTCTTTGTGTCCCTTAGTGTGTGCTAGTGGGAATACACATGTGATGAAAGAAAATAATATTATAGAAATTAAGTGAAGTGCTCAAAACAAAATAATTGTAGTTTGAACTCTAAAAATACTAATCATGCTTGCAAATCATAAATGTTATGTGTGCATATGAGGCATTTCACCCTTCACTCCACTTTGGGATGGGGCTAGGCCTTTTAGGATGCAACAAGGGCTTAGTATTGAGACCCTTGTGTTGATATTGGTTGGGATGGTCCTAAGTGATCCTGCAATAGATTGTTAGAGGAAACAAAGAAAACAAATAAAAATATAACAAAATTTAAACAAAATAGTAGAGCATTAGAAAATGTAAACTCCAACAATCAATGTGATCCAAACCACTTGTATATTGTCCAATGGTTAAGATAATACAACACGATGGAGAGGTGAGCTCCAAATGGAGGAAAACACTCTTCCTAAGGAAGGCCATCTTGTCCACCAAAATGCTTCAAGTGTAACTAATAAACAAGTGGGTGAGAAGAACACTTGGCCCTTGAGGGAAGAATAAAAGGGATCTTTGGAATGGTTGAGAAGAGGGAAGACTTGAGCTAAGGAGAAGATCATTCATAATTCCAGCAACATAACATTTCTCTTGAATCTTCTCACAAATAGCATGCCCATGGATTACTTTTGTAGGCCAATATGTGGCCAAGAAATAACAAGATCATAGTGTGAACCCATTGATTCATGGTTTGAGCCCCCAAGTACACCAAGAGGCCATTTAAGGAAACCAATTCTATGAGAGGAAAAACTAAAATTCAAAGAGATAAGTGTAACTTTCATGAGCCATTAATGCATCACTGGTGGGTGATATCCTTTTGGTTGTGTCAGTAACATGGATCAAGGGTTTTTCCACGCTATAGCATGGGTATTTTTCTGGAGTCACTTGTAGCATTGTTTCTGATGTTGTGCATTTTGGGGCCATTTTGGGCCGAATATTCTCTTTGGACCTTGTGAAGATGTATTCTTCTAAGTGCATGTTGTGTGTTGATGATAGTTTACCATGTGAATCATGAAATTGTTGCAGGTGTGTGAGTTTTTTTGTGATAACAGAGGAAAAAAATCTTCCTAAGCCCTTTATTATCCAGATAATGTTTGAAGAGTGGTTGATGAACCAATATATGAGAAGAGTACTTGTCCCTTGAGGGAAGGAAGAAAGGGAGCTTTGGAAATTCTTGGCAAGAGGGAAGAGGTGAGCTAAGGGGATGCTTAAGAACAATTCCAGTAGCATAAATTTGCTCAAAAATATTCTTACAATAAGCATACCCATGGCCTTGTTTTATATCCCAAGTGGTGGCCAAGACATGACAAGATCATAGTGTCAACCCATCGATTCATGTTTTGGATCCAAAGTACACTAAGAGGTGATTTAAGGAAACCAAGTGTGTGAGAGACCAAATTCAAATTCAAATGGGTAAGTGGAGATTTCATGAACCATCAATGCATCATTGGTGGGTGAGATATCGTCATTTATGTAAGGTGTACATATCTTGAGGTGAGTTTTGCACTGCAACATGGGTGTTGTTTTGACTATGAGCATTGTAGCATGTATAACCAAAACTTAATTTGTGTGGTTGTGGATTTTGACTATTTTGGGGCCATTTTGGATATAATCATCTATTTTTATCTTGTGAATATGTCGTCTGGTGGGTTCATCTTGTATGTCAATGATACTTTACCATGTGAATCACAACATTTATGTAGGTAAGTGAGTTTTTCATGATAATAGATGCCCCCTGATGTTCGAGGTTCAAAGGGTACTGTAGAGCTGATAATGCATCATCATTTCTTTTGTACTTTCTCTATTTGTTCTTCAAATAGTATGGACGAGAGTGACCTTCCAAAGGGGAAAGTTTTCAAATGTGTTGTTTTTATACAAATGAGGTGGGAACCTCCATGCTGATGAAAATGTTCTAGAATGGATACAAACTGAAGATATCGATGGATTTCTAATAAATTGTTGAGGGAATGAAGGAGGGTGGCCTCAAACCATATAAGATTACATGAACCTGGTATTGGCGAGGTTGGTGTTGAAGAAGCGAAACTACTGATAATATAAAGAGGATCATAGGGGTGGGGGTAAGGAATGGCTGTGAAGACATGAATATTTTACTATACCAGAGTTGCTACAACTTTTATTTGCAAATTTGAACACTGATACCTTCAAAATGTACAACTCCACTTGATGCAAATAAATGAATTATTGTTGATCATAGGGGAGACTAATAAGTTAAGGAGAACAAATGAATCTCCTTACTTAGTCTGAGGTAATCCCTTATAGTGATTGAAAGGAATCCCAAGTTACCACTACTATGTCTTTAACTCTAAAAATATGAGGCTTTGGTGTTGATGAGAAATGAAGAAACTTTTACAATATGAGGATATTGTCCAAGATCATGTTATAACCAAGATTGAGACTAACAGACATGACACAAGACTAGCTGATAAGAATGGGGATTATACTTCTTATTGACACAGATATGTTGACATGGGTTCACTATTATAATTTGAATTCCATTTAGATATTCAAGAATATAATTCTAATAATGTTTGCAGAAAAATAATGGAGAATGAAGATACAAATTGAACAAAACAAACCACACAGGAAACGGACAATTATTGCTCAGGAATTTACAGTATCATTCACAATAATAATATTTGGTGTTACAATAGTTTACATAGGTAGAATTTGAATGCATCAGATATGAATTAGAATCCTCCAAGTGGATATGAATTTATCTAACTGAATCTCTAACTCACAGTCTTCTAATCAATATCGGAGTCCAAATAGACAACTCCCTGATGACCAATAACTCCAAAAACCACTGACATCTAGTTAGGTCAATGCAACTAAGTGTGGTAGGTAGGAAAATCGCTCCTCCCCATGCAACCATGTATTATCCATGCATTGGTATTGCTAGCTTAAATGACTGTGAATTAACTGAATGTAACTGGGGGCTAACTAATACTAACTAGTACTAACACCAACTGACTAAAGTTGGCTGGTGCTAGAACTCCCAATGGCTCCTAAAATTTAGGGATTGGTCTATGAGGAGCCCAAACTGATGCATGCACATGTATTAAGTGGAATTTAACCTCTAGCAGTGTTCCCCACACTCCAGTTACTGGTACATGTGGCCCCATTAGGACAAGTGGACCCAATTAATTAATTTAAGGTTCCTAAGTTAGGCAATAATTAATATAATAGACATTTGAACAAGGGAGGATTAATAATCCTAACGCCCCCCTTGAATCCTAACTTGGAAAAATGTGGGCCCTGATAACAAGACCATAGGTCACTTAAATACAATATAGAAGATAATAAAAAATGTTTCTTAATACAACTGAGGAAACAAGGGAAAACCTCATGGGAAAAAACGCCCCTAAAAAATAGGCAGAAAATAGCAATCTGCAAGCTATGTTTAGAAGAAAGAAGTTTCCTCCTTAGAAAAATAACTTTAGTAACACTGCTGAAAAAAATTGCATCTCTATGCAGCAATATGGTCCAACACTGAAACTCTCAATGTACTTCTGAACTGATGACTCTATTTGTTTCTGTTGGATGGTGACTATAGGGAATGATCAAATCTCTACTTCTGTGGTCCATGTCGCTGATCATTTTCCATCATCAAGTAAAACCGACCTCGAACTTCGCTGCACCATTCTGTAGAGAGCTAATATATGAGGGATAGTGTATAATGCTCATTTTGATACTAGAAGATTGTTCTTATTCTATCTTTTGGAACTCCAGTACCACTTCCAGCTGTATCAAGAATATTTTGAGCCCATCTAGGTTTAGGCCTCTGATTAGGAATGGGTACTGGATTTGGATATAGAATCTATTGAGATTCAGTCTCAATAATAGGATCATGTTGTATGTGATATTCTTCATCTAAATCTAAAACCTGTAGCACATCATCATCATCATCATAAAAAATAGGTGGAGAAATAGTTATACCTTCATGTGCTACTTGAGGAGTATCATGCAGCTGATCTCCTTTGAATTGCACACTTCTTTCAATGAAGCATCTTCTAGTAGAAACCTCTATCAGTTTGTAATCTTTTACATCTTCTGCATATCCCAGAAGAATGTATTTGCTACTTTTGGCTTGGAAGGCCTTCCTCTTGTCAAGCGGTATCCTAGCCCAAGCTTTGGAACCAAAAACTCTCAGATGAGAGACATTGGGCTTATACCCATTGTAGTAGGGATTTCTCCCTTACTACAAGGCAGGAATGGCTCCCTTCCGTCTATAGGACGAAAGGGTAGGGTTCCTGATGGTGTATGCAAATAAAATAGAAAGGAAATAGACTGAAATAGAAATGAAGAACATAAATGAAAAGAAACAAAACCCCTCTGCACACAAGGTTATGGGTTACGCTCCAAGACCCTGCATACAACTATTAGGAATGCAAAAAAAACCCTGCAAGTAAACAATGGAAACCTACAAGAATATGTTAAGCAATGAACCTACAAACCAATATTGTTAGAAAACAACTATCTATCAAAGCATAAACAAAAACGGAAAAACAATTATACCTGTTGGTTGAAATGGGCCACCATGCCTTAACTTGGGGGAGCACTTCTCTTGAAAGGGGGAGCTATGGCTCAATGGAGAGATGGATGAGGGCGAGAGTGAATTGCTTGAGAGGCAAATGGTCTCAAGGCACTCACTCAGGAAGCATAAAAATATGGAAAGAAGGAATGTTTTGAGAGTGACCCCCACCCCTCTATTTATATCTTTTCTCAAGACTTTTAGGGTTTTAAGCCCCTAGTTGGGGCTTTAGCCCCTTTTTTGGTTTTTTAGCCCCTTTCACTCAATCTTTAGCTCTTTTGGGGGTCTTAATCTCCTTTGAGGGGTTTTAGCCCCTTTTTGGAGGTTGTAGCCACTGTGAGAGCTATTTTGGCTCTTTTTAGGGGTTTTTAAGCCCTTTTGCACATTTTTAAGCCTTTTTGAGGGTGTGGGGGTCAAATGAGGGTCGTACATGGGTGTCCTTGGGTGGTGTCGGTCCTTGGGTGGTGTAGGAAATAAAAAAAAACCCTGCAAGTAAACAATGGCAACCGACAAGAAGATGTTAAGCAATGAACCTGCAAACCAATATTGTTAGAAAACGACTATCTATCAAAGCATAAACAAAAATAGAAAAACAATTATACCTTCTAGTTGAAATGGGCCGCCATGCCCTAGCTTGGGGGAGCACTTCTCTTGAAAGGGGGAGCTATGGCTCAATGGCGAGAAGGATGACGGGGAGAGTGAATGGCTTGAGAGGAAAATGGTCTCAAGGCACTCACTCCGGCAGCATAGCAATATGGAAAGAAGGAATGTTTTGAGAGTGACCCCCACCCCTCTATTTATACTTTTTTCTCAAGACTTTTAGGGCTTTAAGCCCCTGAATGGGGATTTAGCCCCTTTTTGGGTTTTTAGCCCCTTTCACTCAATATTTAGCTCTTTTGGGGGTCTTAAGCTCATTTGAGGGGTTTTAGCGCCTTTTTGGAGGTTTTAGCCCCTATGAAAGCTATTGTGGCTATTTTTAGGGGTTTTTAATCCCTTTTGCACATTTTTAAGCCTTTTTGAGGGTGTGGGGGTCAAATGGAGTCAAATGAGGGTCGTGTGTGGGTGTCCTTCGGTGGTGTAGGCAATGCAGAGCTGAGTGAGGGATTTTTTGGGTTAACAGATTGCCCCCTGATGTGTGAGGACAGGAGCTCATTGTATGGCTGATGGACATCATAGGATTTTCTTGCGGAGAGGTGGTGCTTCCTAGGCTGGGGCATGGTGGCTTTTGGTTTTTGTATTAATATGGTTCCCATCAATGGGTGAGATAAAAATAATGTGTGACATGTATATGGACAAGGAAGGAATCCCCATGCTTGTAACAATGTCAAAAGAATAATGTGATCTATGCTCTATAATAGAAGAGCCGATCATATACAACTGATGATACATGGTGGTTGCCTCACTGAGAGGCTGAATACAATACTGATCTGAAGAATTGCTACATTGGACCCACAAAATTCTCATGGAATGCTATATCTTCATGGCTGATGGCCTGCTACATCTAGAATGGTACATAGCTGTATGGACTCACTAATGGAGAGTCAGAGTCTCTGTGGTACAAATATGCTGCATCAATCATAAATCTATATATAAGCACTGCTGGGGCTTCTGAACACTGTCTCCAACGCAACCCAGAAATCACAAGGGACATGAACCTATCAGGGTTCCTCAAATAGACTCATCAATGTGCTAGAGTTAGGTGACATTCAAAGTCTTCAACCAAATACTGGACGGACCAATACCCTGTATGAATATCAACGGTGCGATGATGTAGTTGGAGTCGAGCACGTGAGAAACAACCATCCCAAGAGGAATTAAGGACTCCTCTCAAGTGGTCCAAGCAACTCATCAATGAGGTTAATGAAACCAAGATATAGGGACCTCTGTGTCTATCCTCTGGAATATGTGTGTTGTCGTCGACAGAGGGAGACCTGCCCTTGGTCAAGGAAATGGTGTTTCCTTGAACAAAAGCATGAGGGAGATAACCGAAAGATGTGAGACAATCTGCGAACTAACCCAGGGTGGGGGGAAGGGAAGGATTTGAACAAGGGTAGAGGGAGTGTAGTAGACTCAAACTTCCTTTGTTTCTTAGTATGACGGTAGGGAGAACCAAGCAGTAAATGAAACTGACTCATGGGGAAGGGACCATAGTTGTAATACCGAGAATTTCATTGCAGATGGGAAATACTTGGGGGAGGTAGATACTTTTGGTATTAATGGGATCCAAGGAAGACACATTGCATAGTACTTTGAACAAAGCCTGACCCAAAGTGGGAATGCTGCCAAACTATTATCTGTGGGGTGGTGTCTAGAGACACCATTGTGGTACAATCTCATGGAGTTTTGGCAAGCCCGAGAAAGTAAATGCTCAATGGTGCTTTCAATTTTAGAGAGTATGAAAGCATGAAGAAAACTCTAGTGGGGGCTCTTTTTCATTGGTAGTCTCATGTGCCCGAAAAAGGTTAAAAGTATACATAGGAGAGCTCACCCATCCTATAGGGGATGAGAGACTTCTTTACCATTGGTAGTCCAATCAGGTCAGAAAAGGTTAAACCTATACTGACTGGACGGTCATTCAGATACTTTTATGAGCATGAACGAAACCAAGTTTTCTCGACAATCTTTTCTTGATGAGAAGGCTGGAAAATAGCTTAGCGACAACCCATGGTGAGCTTTTTCGTAAAGTTTGGCCCCTTTTCTCGAGAAAGCATAAAAGTATGTAGAGGGGAACGGTCTTGGATTGAATGTGCCAAGGTGGTCCTTTTCATTTGATGGTCTACATAGTCCACAAAAGGAGATAAATGAGGCGATGTAGACGCCCTTTCCTATACTTTAACGAGCAAGAAAGGAAGCAGCTGTGCTCTAAAATCTTTTCATTGTTTTAGGATTTAGAAAAGAGCTTAAAAGAAACTCCATTATGGTCAACTGATCGAGGGGGCACTGATGGTGCCCCCATGTTGGGACAATCGATAGTGGTCCAAAGGTCATCCATGCAGTATGGATGGAGCAGGTGGCTCTTGGACATACATGGGATAGATCGTGACAGAGGAACATGAATCAGTGTGACAGAAGCATGCAAACCGAGGTGGCTCTCAAACAGAGGTCAGGAGAGTTGTGTGTGAGTTGTAGTGGATGGACTTGAGTACATCTGATGTGAGTGCAAGTTCGGAGGTAGTTATGTGCCAAATTCATGCAAAATAAATGATCTATCCTCCAGGTGGAGGCCCGAAAACCCTCGTAAGGTGTAGTGGATGGATTAGACAGTTATATGCTGAAGTAAAATGATGTGCCTTCCGGGTGATGGCCCAGGAACCTGCATGATTAGCGATAGGCAAGTGTAATGCAAGTACAGGTTTGGAGACACTTACATCACAATGTGGTATGTGAATCATGGTAACTCTCAGGAAGTGGCCCTGAAAATTTCTTATTAAACATGAGATGATGATCTCATTAAAATATAGAGGGAAAAATCTTCAGCCAGGAGGTGTGAGAGGTGTCTCAAATAGATTTTGGGTGACTCTACCTTGCAGCTAATGGTGCTTCCCCTAATGGAGGTCTCTGATTTGTAGTAAAAACATTGCAAAACAAAAAAGGACAAGACTATGTTACAAGCTGAACAACCGTCACTTAAAGAGGTGAAGTTAGAGGGAAAGTGGTTTGTATTTCCAGGGGATCATTATTCATTCCTTTGTGTGACACGATGAACCCTAGGAGATGACCCGTTGGCACACAAAAAACACACTTGAAAGGGTTCAAGTGGATCCTATACTTACGATACCGTAGGAAGGTTTTTCACAAGTTGTCTATGTGTTATGCTTGCTTCCGTGGCCATGCAATGAGGTTTTTAAGATAGACCAACATGATGTGGATGAGGTCGTGGAAGCAGTGTGTCATGGCATGCTGGAAGGTGGCTCTAGCATTCTTCAGACCAAAGGGCATTACTCGATAGGTGAATGTGCCCCACAGGGTTGTGAATGGATTCTTGTGATGATCTTCTTTCCGGATCTGGATTTGGTTATATCTGAAAAACATGTCCATGAAGGAAAAGACCTCATGTCCAGCACATGCATCGATAATCTGATTGATGAAGGGTGTTGGGAAGTTGTCTTTGGGACATGCCCCATTTAGATCGTGGAAGTCTATGCAAACGCGGATGGCACCCTATTTTTTATTCATAGGAACAATATTAGAAACCCAAGTGGTGTACGCAATGGGGTAAATGAAGCCGGCTGTGCGCAGCTTCTCTATTTTGGCTTTGACCCCGGCCGCTTTGGAAGGATGGATGGGCCATTGCTTTTGGTGCACGAGGGCCACATCAGGCCATGTTTTGATGTGGTGTTCCATGATGGATGGATCCAACCTAGGCATTTCAGTGTAAGACCAGGAAAAGGTGTCGTGGAATTCTTGGAAGAGAGCTTTGTAGGCAGTGACTTCCTCCAGGGAGCAGGATTCCCCCAACATGATTTCTTCAACAAACTCAGGATTAGTTGAGATGTTGATTTTGATGGTTGGCAAGATGTTGGCCATGTTCCCTTATTCGAAGGCGTATGGTGCTAGAATGGGATTTTTGAACCAGTCGACTTCCCATGAATGAAATCTTTGATTTCCATGGAAAACCGGTCAGACTGCGACACAAGTTTTTCGGGGAGGAAGAACAAGTGATGGTGCATGTCATCCCATGGGTATTCCATGGCAGTTAAGGCTTCATGTATCTCCTCATAATTTTGGAAGCAACAAAGAGACAGGTCTTATGGACCTTCATTGGTGGTGGAGACAAGAGGGTCGGTAGAACTGGACATGGTGTCTGAAGAAGGAGGTGGGGGATGAACTTCTTCGATTAGGGTGATCTCAGATTTAAGGGAATGTTGTCAAAGGTTGGCTAAAGCCATTCAAAACTCGGACAAGTCTTGGAAGTGTTCAGAATAGTGTCCATACAAACTATAGAGGGCACAAGCATGGTTTGTTCTCAATGACTTGTTTCTCAATATTGGCCCACTTGGAAGTTCAACCACGGGGAGGTTTTCCGTTGTATCCATGGCATCCAAATGCACGCAGATTATGGGAATCTCAGGGTAGTTTTAAGTTGGATGGATCTATTATTCATAGACAACACAAAGCAAGATCTGTCAAGGTTCAGCAGTAGCTTTCGCATTTTTGCCCCTGGCCCTTTTTAGGTGGGGTGGTGCGGGTGTGGGAGCGGTGGTTGGTTTTTGCGGGCCAAGTGGAGGATGAGATTCAACCGCAATGGGTTGCATGGGAGTTAAGACTACCTGGGGCATTGGTGGTTGAGATGGTGGATCGAGGTACCACACAGAAATTCCCAATGTAAAATTGGGTAAGTTTAAGGTAGCCATTACTGGCTTGCTCATGACGCTAGGCAGGGGAAAGAGGAAGGGAATTTTTTGGACTAGGGAGGAGAATAGATAACTCCCTGATGGTTGTATGTGGGGATGATGTTGTGGTCATGTATATGCATAATGTTGTGGCTACGGATGATGCTGCGGCTGCAAATGATGCTGCGGCTGCTGATGGTGCTGTGGCGGCTGATGATGCTGCGGCTGCAGTTGGGGTTGCAGCTGCAGTTTTTGTTTCGGTGTAGCAGTGCTAGATGAGAGCATGTACAAATATGTGGTCTCATTTGGTGTCAGTGGTGGTGACACTAAGGGGAAAGAAGTTGTCATGGTGGTATCGGCAAACAAACCAGGGCCCACATTCAATAATGGGGAGGCTGGTATGTTGTCAACCATGGTGTTGATTGCAGGGATAACATTGGCGTGTGTGCTTATCCCTTGTGGATCAATGGTATTGATCGTAGGGATAACATTGGCGGATCCCATTATCCCTTTCCGATCGTGATAAGTCAGTTGGTCAAGCATCACGATTTTCCCTTCGTGGGGAAACATCATGAGATGAAAAACAGTTGATGCTACAGCTCTCATGGTGTACATATAACTTCTTATGAGGAGAAGGTTATAGTCCAATTGAGAATTGACAACCTCTATGTCAATCAGTACTGTCTTCTCGGCTAATGTGATGGGGACATGGGGGAGGATTCCTTGGGCTTTAGTGGGATGGCCATCATAACCCCACATAGTAGTAGACGATGGTTGTATAAATAGGGATCCAAGCTTTTGCCAGACTAGGGTAGACATAACGCACGTGGATGCCCCCTCATCCACTATGCACTGGTGCATGGCCAAATTCTAGATAAACATTGGTATTTGGAAGGCAATGGTTGATGGCATCCACGGTTCTCCATTCTCTATGTCGAATGTGATCAACTTGGAGTCAGAGGGGTCCACGGCACTAAGGGAGGCTAGTAAGGCTTTCCGCTGCATTGGTCATGTTTTGAGTACCTCAAGAGCAGACATGGTGGTAGGTGTTTGGACCAAATTGTCCATGATGTTGTAGCTGAAAAAAACTCTAGATGTGGCATTGTTGGTAACCCGGCATATGGGGGGGCATGGGAAAGGGGGTAACTGAAGAGGTGCATTGGCTGTTTTAGACATAGATGCCACTGATGTGTCAATGGGTTCGGTGTTGGTTCTGTACTGATTTCGTATGGTTTGTAAATTGACCTCTTCAGTTGTCATAGCTAGCAGGTGGTGGAAACATGTTTCTACTATGGCAGGTGCCCCCGGAGCGTTGGGATTGGGTTGGGGAGGGGTTTCAATTGCCACCAATCCTTGGACTAGTAATGGGTTTTGGAGCACCATAGGAGGCAGTCCTAGTGGTGTCAGATTGGATTGGGCTTGGTTTATTATATTGGTGGCATGTTGAACTTCATTCATAGTGTCCTTCTTAGCATGACCCATGAAGGGACACTCAAATGTGTAGTTCCCGTAGGCCTCGCATAATGTGCATGGTTGGTTTGTACACAACGGAGCATTGTGTCTTGGTGCATTTGGTCATTGAGGATTTTGGGATGCCTGGTGTAATGTCCCCGATTTTGACCCCATTTGCATGATGTATATAATGGAATTAATCATGGTGAGGAGCTAAAGGCAAAATCCCCACCATCGATTTGTGTGTGTATGATTCGGCAATGGGTATAGTTGCCGATGGTATATCGTGCTGTTTGGCACATTATAGTTGGAATCATGTAAACACGCACATCAAATGAAATAAACCACAACCAGCTACGACAGTGCAACATTGAATGAAAAGGGCGTGATTCCGAAGGATAAGGGGTGGGGGATGTCAAACCTTGGTTATGGGGGAAAAACCCATGTGTTGCCATCTTCCCTTGTCAACCTATTTATTGTTTTATCCAACCACCTTCATGGAGAATGGCTGGTGGTGGTTGGGGTAGTTATTGTCCTTGGGAGTGGGGTGGCAGGGCTGTCAGTCCCTTTCCCACACGCCCACTCCACCCACGACGACATTCACTCCACTCTCCCACTGCTACGCATCCTCACGATTGTCTGTTCGTTCTTCCATTTTGGTCTATTCATCCGCGTGCTTAGGCTATGTCTGTTCATATTCCTCATGTAGAGGTTAGTACTGTTTTCCATCACGCGCTGGTCGGCTCATCCTGACGCACAGAGAGTTGTTCTCTCTCATGTAGGGACACGTAGGAAGTTGGCCTGGTCTTCATTCTCACGGTTGTGGTCTGCGGAAGTTTCCCCTTCACGCAGGGAGTGTAGTCTTCCTCACGCACAGATCGGGAGACTGTAATTTCTTCCCAGCACGGTCTGGGTAAGCCTTTCTCTAGCGACTTCGACTGTGTAAACGGGGCTGTTGTTTTCCCCACGTTGCTGGTAATGTATGCTGATATGTTATTGGGATTGTTGTTTTCCCATGCTGGGAGTGGTATTTGCTGTTATGCTTGGGGGCTGTCTATTGTGGTCTGCATTGAGTTTCCCATGGCTATGGGGAGTGCTGTCATTATCCATTGTGGACTGTGGATTGTTGCTATCATCCATTGTGGGGTTGTGGTTGTTGGTGCACCCTGGTTTTGGGTGGTTGTTGAGTTGTTTTGGCCATGCAAGGGCCAAGAACAACTCTGGGTGGCCTTGTGGCTTGAGCTGTGTGTTATCTTCTGTTTGGGACTATCCTCGGTTGTCTTGGCCTTCTTCACAGGGCTGTGAATGAATGGTTTTACTGCGGGTATGTAGTGGTTGTCCCTTGGACTATGCTGGCTTGGCTGATCGGTTGATGGTCTGATAAACCCAGCTGTGTTGGTTTGATCGATTTGTGTCCCCTGGCTATGTGTAAGCCTGCATTGACCCTTATCCTTGGAGGAATCATGCCCATCTGGGGGGTGGCAGCGTTGTTGAGAGATTGATGAGCATGCTGGCCTATGGTTGGGTGGAACGTTGCAGCGACCTAGCTGGTTGCAGGGTAAACTCTGCGTCAAAAGATAAGTGCTGCTGGTTACTTCATCTCTGCAATTATATCTATTGCTCTATGGATTATGATGAACATGTTCAATGCTGGAAACGTTGCAGCGACATAGCTGGTTGCGGGGTAAACTCTGCATCAAAAGATAAGTGCTGCTGGTTACTTCATCTCTGCAATTATATCTATTGCTCTATGGATTATGATGAACATGTTCAATGCTGGAAATGTATGTGTTGCTTCCGCTGTATATTGATGTCATAGGAATTATGAATCTTGTATGCTGGATTATGCATCTACTTGTATGTTTATGCATCCCATATGCATTATGTAAGTTTTCATTTCAGAATGATGGTTTGTTCATGTTCATGGGGCTGTTTGCCTGTGTTTGTTGTGTTGGTCGCGTCCTCCTCACCGGTTTAAGGGATGGGGACATGACAGAATGGTATCAGAGCAAAGGTTGCAACAGTGGGCCTCTATGGGCCATGAAGGATGCAGTGACAGAAGGTAGAATTACCTTCTATGTCCAGCAGAACAGCAACAAACTTCAAGAAAATCGCCTAAGTGTTGACAGTTGGAACATTTAGTGGTTTAGACTTCCGATGTGGCAGAAGGATTTAGCGTCTAATGGCCCGCCGTTGCGGCTATCGAAAGGGCTATATCGTCGACGCGGTAGTGATCCGATTGCTGATAGGTGGGAAATTCCAAAAATAAATGTGGTTAAGTGTTGATAGTCGGCTTGTCGGAGCACTAAGAGGATTGACTTCCGATGTATCGGAAGAGTTTAGCAGTTTTTCGTCCGCCATTGCGGCTGACGAAAGGACTAAACCGCCGATGCAGTAGTGGATCCGATTGCCGACAGAGGGAAATTTGAGAAATTCGTCTAAGTGTTGAGCGGTCGGTCCACTAACATGAAAGACTTCAGCCATTGCGGAAGAGTTAGCGAAGTGGACTTCCACTGTTGTGGATGGCAAAGTAACTACACACCCGACGGAAAAGTCCTCCGATCGCCGATGCCGAAAGTTAAAATTTCCCTAAGTAAAGCATGGATCAGAAGAAATAGTTGTTTGGCGTGCCACCATTGCAGAAGCCAAAAGCACTAATCTTCCAAAGTGCAAATCCCACCGACGCCCGAAGTTAAAATTTCTTTAAGAAAAGCACAACCAATCGGAGGAGAAAATGGTTTGTGCGCCACCGTTGCGGAAGCCAAAGCACTAAGGCTTCCGACCAGGAAGGCCGCCGACGCCGAAAAGTTTAAGTTTGTTCTAAGTAAGTGCCGATCGGAAGGGATTAGTGTTCGTGCACCCGCCGTTGCGGAAGCCAAAGGCACTAAGCTTTCGAGGTGGAAAGAGTGTCGACGCCGGAAGAAGATATGGTTTTTGCGTGCCACCATTGCGAATGGAGGAACAGTTAGGTGTCCGATGGGTAAGTTCCTCGACTGCCAACGCCATGGAGAAGTTTGAAAATTTTGGCTAAGTGTTGAAATCATCGTCCAATCGGAAGCAGAAAGTGGTTAAGTGCCCGTCGTTGCAGAAGCCAAAGCCACTAGCCTGCCGATAAGAAATACTGCTGACGCCGATTAGAAGGAGAAAGAAGACTATGTTCCGCCGTTGCGGCTATGGAAGGGACTATTTCACCGATCAGGTTGGGTAGCCGATGCGGCAGCCAAAATCAGAAGAAATAGAGGTTTGATGTTCCGCCGTTGCGGAAACCAAAGGCACTAGCTCGCTGATGTGAAAATCCTGCCGACGCTGATCTGGTTGTGCCGTCAAATCGGAGAAAGATTGAAGATCGCGTCCGCCATTGCGGCTGTTTAGTGGATTGTCCTTCTGATGAGAAGTGCACTCGACCGTCGATGAACTGCGGAAGATTAGTTGAAATGAGGCCTGAAACGGTGGAAGGAGTAGCTGTTTGATAGCCGATACATCTGATGGATAGATGAAGTGAGAGCCGATTCTGCAAAGGAAAAATTGAGTTTCTCAAAGGGGATTTCTCAGTGGTTTTTAGTGGGATTTCCAGCAGATTTCGACTGCCTTCCAGTGGGATTTTCAGCTATTTTCCATGATTTACAGTTAGCTGAAGTTGGCACCTAGTCCAAAAGCAGTGAAGTGTAAAAATGCAAAGATTTGGTGGAAGTCTTCATTCTTAGAAGTGGTGTGGTTTTCACACCCGAGGTCGGAATGAAGCATGTGGATAGGCGTTGGAAATCTTATCCAGTAGGGAACAAGGATAAGTGACCAGAATCTGAGCATGGAGCAGCAAAGTGCTAATGATGGCCACTGCTGTCAAATGGACAAATCTGGACAATTGCATGCCAGAAGTAGTAAGGACTATGAAGTCAACCAACTGTTGCGTGGAAGAGGAATTCCACGTAAGGATGAGGGATTTGGAAAAGGGAAGTTTTCCTTAAAACCCTGTATTGCTAACTATGTTACATTTCCTAAGTTTTATAGCTGAAATGTATGAGAATATGTTTTGCATGCATAGAATATTGGGAATCATATAATTATAATGAACCACTAATGATAATTATTGCCTTAATGTTGGCATTAGTGGAAAAACCAACGATGACATGGACCCGGATGAATGTGTTGCTGATGCTGACAATTGTGATTAGCAACCCCATGGAGAAAGGGATAAGGCAACAAGTCCATAGCAAAAGTTGGTGAGCAAATGCTGCAATCTCCTACAAAGGACCAACCAAATTGGTCATGTCAAGGGTGTAAGTAAGACCCATGCAGGTAAGAATTTTCTTATGACAAATTCCATGGATTGGTACAGGTAAGAGACCTCATACCATGTGAATATTGGAATGTAGAAAGGTGTCATGTCTATATATGTTGATGACATTGATTATAGTAATGCATCCTATATGAAGTGGACATGGTTAGGCCATGCATGGTATGTTGAATGCATTGAGATGAATGCATGTGATATTATGAATAACTAATGACTGAAATGATGAATTGATGGAAATTCAGGAACCATTTCAAAGGCTGTTATGAATGTAGGATAGTCATGATCAATTGACTGCCAGAAATGTTCTATGGAAGAGCAAGGTGGTATGAATGATACACTTGTGGAGTAAGGAGTATCTAAACACTTCATTTAATTGCATGAATGCTGTGACTATACCTTGCAATGATAATATGATAATGATTACATGAAGTAAATGAGCTTTGATAACATTGATGTGACTAACAACTGGGAGTGTTCGAATTTTATAAATTCTGAAAATGCTTCAGTGATGGTTGTAGCAATGAAAAGGTTATATGCATCCAGACTTACCAAGTGTTTGGTTGATTGAAGCTCATGTTTCAGGTAGATTATTTCAAGCATGGAAGTGAGAGGTAAGACCTTGACCAATGCCAGAATCTACCATGTGAAAAAGCTTATTAAATTTGAATTGTGAATTTCAAATTTAAGAAATTGCTGACAACTACTAGTCACTACTGGCTTGCATAAGCTTGTGTTTGGATGATTGAAGCTCATGTTTCAGGTAGATTATTTCGAGCATGGAAATGAGAGGTAAGACCCTGACCAATGCCATAATCTACCATTTATGAGAAGAGTCTCATGGTTGTAAAAATAATTGGCATGCATAATGGGTTGTTAAATTTGAATTGTAGAATTCGAATTTAAGAAATTGCTGACGACTACTAATCACTGTTGGCTTGTGTAAGATTGTGTTAGGTGGACGCATGGTAAGTGGGTATTCGTGTTATGTTAGTAAGCATAAATTATAATGGGCATAGTAGTGCTGCTTACAAGAAACCCACAATTGAGCAAGTCAATTTCTGTGATAGATAGAATTGCAAATTCTTATTGAATTTGATTACCAATGTCATTGCTTGGTTATGGAACGATCAATTGGATTGCAGTATCAGGTAATGATTAACTGTTTGGCTATTTGATGAATGTGTCAGGGGTACAAACTGCAGGAAGATCATATGTGATGACCTGCAAGAGGCAAAATTCATGGGAAGGTTTTCCCTTGGAAATGGGTTTCGAGTGAAACGCCATGGAACATTTTAGAAATGTCTCGTCTGCACTGCATGTTTGGTAAACAACATGAGTGAGATGGTATAGATTATGTCGGTGAGACATGTGTGGATATGAAACGTAAAAAGGAAGTAGGGATGGGGGCTTGGTTTGCTTGATAACCTGGTGATTGGAAACCACACAGACAGAGCTAGAGGGCTGACTTTCTTCTCCACAACCCCGTAATAGAACTGGAAGGGAATGCGGGGCCTGAGGGACTATGTAGCAGAGAAAGGACTGATTCCTTGTGCTGGGTGTGTGTGGGTGTCTAGTGGTCAGGCTAGTTCTGGTGTAGGTGTTCCTAGCTCTGCAATGAGCTCACTAGCGTAGCATTCATCCATTCCCAACTCCTTGATGGCTTGACTGTGCTTGATACACATAAAAGGAATACTGTGATGGCAAATGGATAAGTGTTTGTAACCCTTGCTAAGAATATGCATATTTAATTGTTGAATTCCATATGCAAAACATGTTTTGATTTATTTCCATAATGACCGATTGCTTGAGTCATGAAAGGGTTTCAATATTGATTACACCCTAGGGAGTGGACGCACTCCTGGTGTCTCAATACTTGATGGTAAATGATATGAAATGTGATTACCATTTTAGAGCAATAACACTGATGAGTTTGCTTGTATTGCTTGTGTTGCTTGTGTTGGCAGGGAAAAGGTAAATGGTTGTTGTGAGGGGTTGCGGAGTAAGGGGTATTGTTGATATAAGTGTATGTTGATATAAGTGTACTGTTGGTATAAGTGTATGTGTTATTGCTGACATGAGTGTATGTTGGGCTGTGATATGCTTGAGGATCCATAGTAGATCCTAGACCTAGAAATGGTCATGGTAAAGTTCCAAGCCCAGTCGACATGAGTGTGTACTGGCTGGACATTAAATATTTGATGTTGTGGAGCAGCCGGTGTGCTGACCTAACATCTAAGTCCATAGGCGATCCCAAGGCTTGCAAGGCGAAGCAGGATCCTATGGACGAATGAGGAAACGCACAATACCGATAAGTATTGGATTATTTTGCTTATGAATATGCATGTGTATATGATTTGGTTATGGTGTTTTAAGCTCTTGTATTAAGAGATAGAAACTGATGAGAATAAACTAAACATGTGAAGTTATTCAATGTTTGAATATAGGTATCACTGGAAGCGAGGACTATGATAGCATCCTACGGGTGCATGTGGGCATGTGACTGTCCTGGAAAGCTCAGAATGAGCGGCAATGAAAAAGGGTGCTAGTGAGACCATGAGGTTCCTAGCAGTTGAGACAAGCCATGTGGAGAGATTCCATGGTTTAGAGGTATAGAACGGACTAGAATCACTAAGTGTCATGACCAAGAAGGATTGGTCCATCATTCATGGTGAAGTGAAAGAGGCTGAGAGCATGAAAAGCCACAGTGATGGTGTGGGTTCCAGGATGGAACAAAACAAAGAGGGAGAAACTCTTGCTGCTCTCTTTTGCCTTTTGATTATATATATATATATATATATATATGTTTATGCATTGTGAAAGCAAAATATTGTTTAGTGCATGTATGATTAAAATGAAATGTGTGTATTTGCTTAAGTAAATTTGTGAATGTTGGAATAGTTAATTCCCTGCCCAGGAATGGACATGAATGAGCTCATGTGCCTGTTGGGGGAAGGCATGGAAAATATGAAAGTTTCCTTGATGAAACTTGGACTGTCATGCCAATTGGGTAATTAACTAACTAATTTTAATGTCTATATTATGCTTGGTCTGATAAAATTTCAATGGTGCATTTCACAGGTGAGAAAAGTGAAACCGAGTGGTGCACATTGAATATGGCAGCAGATCAAAAGTTGTTGGACTTAGCTGGAAGTCTCCTTCAAATGATTTCCAAGACCCAAGAAAATCTTGGGGAGATGCTCAAGATACAGAGGAGGCAGAGTGAAATGAACCACCAGATGTTGCAAGACTCTATTGGTTTGCAAAGGGAGGTGAAAAGCCTTCTGGGAGCAACCGACAAAGGAAAGGAAGGTGGATTAGCAATGGGACATTCGTCCAAGCGACCCGATAAGAAACGGTCCAGGCATGAAGACTCAAAAGAAATTGAGCAGGTAAAGATGAAGCAGCCAATGAGAAGCTGGAGATGCGGAGGACATCATTTACGCCGGGACTGCCCAATGAGGGAGCATGATGAAGGCAATAGCTGCAAAGTTCCTAGACTTCGGGATCAGCTGGAAGCTGAGAACCAGCAGGAGAAGTCCATGGAAGTCGAGGGGCTTGCTCTTGAACGTTCAAAGTAAATGATTGAACGTGGGACAGATCTGCAATTTTGAAATTTTGATGTGCAAATATATATGTATTGTATGTATGTAATGGAACACCGAGGACGGTGTTATTCCAAGGGGGAGGGGAATGTAATGTCCCCGGTTTTGACCTCGTTTGCATGATGTATATAATGTAATTAATCATGGTGAGGAGCTAAAGGCAAAATCCCCACCATCGATTTGTGTGTGTATGATTCGGCAATGGGTATAGTTGCCGATGGTATATCATGCTATTTGGCACATTATAGTTGGCATCATGTAAACACACACATCAAATAAAATAAACCAAGACCATCTACGACAGTGCAACGTTGAATGAAAAGGGTGTGATTCCGAAGGATAAGGGGTGGGGGATGTCAAACCTTGGTTATGGGGGAAAAACCCATGTGTTGCCATCTTCCCTTGTCAACCTCTTTATTGTTTTATCCAACCACCTTCATGGAGAATGGCTGCTGGTGGTTGGGACAGTTATTGTCCTTGGGAGTGGGGTGGCAGGGCTGTCAGTCCCTTTCCCACATGCCCACTCCACCCACGACGACATTCACTCCACTCTCCCACTTCTACGCATCCTCACGATTGTCTGTTTGTTCTTCCATTCTAGTCTGTTCATCCGCGTGCTTAGGCTGTGTCTGTTCATCTTCCTCATGTAGAGGTCAGTGCTGTTTTCCCTCACGCGCTGGTCGGCTCATCCTGATGCACAGAGAGTTTTTCGCTCTCACGTAGGGACGTGCAGGAAGTTGGCCTGGTCTTCATTCTCACGGTTGTGGTCTGTGGAAGTTTCCCCTTCACGCAGGGAGTGTAGTCTTCCTCATGCACAGATCGGGAGACTATAATTTCTTCCCAGCACGGTCTGGGTAAGCCTTTCTCTAGCGACTTCGACTGTGTAAATGGGGCTGTTGTTTTCCCCATGTTGCTGGTAATGTATGCTGATATGTTATTGGGATTGTTGTTTTCCCATGTTGGGAGTGGTATTTGCTGTTATGCTTGGGGGCTGTCTATTGTGGTCTGCATTGAGTTTCCCATGGCTATGGGGAGTGCTATCATTATCCATTGTGGACTGTGGATTGTTGCTATCATCCATTGTGGGGTTGTGGTTGTTGGTGCACCCTGGTTTTGGGTGGTTGTTGAGTTGTTTTGGCCACGCAAGGGCCAAGAACAACTCTGGGTGGCCTTGTGGCTTGAGCTGTGTGTTATCTTCTATTTGGGACTGTCCTCGGTTGTCTTGGCCTTCTTCACAGGGCTGTGAATGAATGGTTTTACCGCGGGTATGCAGTGGTTGTCCCTTGGACTATGCTGGCTTGGCCGATCGGTTGATGGTCTGATAAACCCAGCTGTGTTGGTTTGACCGATTTGTGTCCCCTGGCTATGTGTAAGCTTGCATTGACCCTTATCCTTTGAGGAATCATGCCCAGCTTGGGGGTGGCAGCGTTGCTGAGAGATTGATGAGCACACTGGCCTATGGTTGGGTGGAATGTTGCAGCGACGTAGTTGGTTGAGGGGTAAACTCTGCGTCAAAAGATAAGTGCTACTGGTTACTTCATCTCTGCAATTATATCTATTGTTCTATGGATTATGATGAACATGTTCAATGCTGGAAATGTATATGTGTTGCTTCCGCTGTATATTGATGTCATAGGAATTATGAATCCCTGTATTCTGGATTATGCATTTGCTTGTATGTTTATGCATCCCGTATGCATTATGTAAGTTTTCATTTCAGAATGATGGTTTGTTCATGTTCATGGGGTTGTTTGCCTGTTTTTGTTGTGTTGGTCGCGTCCTCCTCGCCGGTTTAAAGGATGGGGACGTGACACCTGGTTTACCACGGCATTGTTGGTAGGATTTCGTTGTTGACCACCTCCCTGCGGTTGATTATTGCCTTGGTTTCGGGGTCGGTCATTCCTGGCTTGCCCTTGTTGGTTATTGGGGGCTAGCTGGTTGGGACGGTATTGTTATGTAAACACCTATCCCAATGGAGCAGGTGGAGCTGGGGCGAGGGCTTGGAAAGATTGCACCGGTGGTGCATAGTAAACTTGGGTGGGTGCTGGTGCCACAAATGTGAAAATTTGTCTCGGGTATTGTTTTGTTGGCCAAGCTAATGCCTAGGCCTGCTACGGTGGCACAGGTTGTGCATAAGAAGTTGTGGCTCTAGACTAGGACATCATTCTTGCATAGTCTGGAGTTTGGTTTTGGTAGGCAACACTAGGGGTGTTGCTTGGTTGTGGTGGTATTACAAGTGGTGTCAGATGGTGCTGCGGTTGGTGAGAGATAGGACCTATGATGCCATCTGCAGCATGGGATTCCCTCGGTGCATCCCAGTAAGAGGTGTCTACGCGGGGAGTGTCTAGAATGACTGTGTAAAGGTATCCAGACTGTGCATAGATAAGATCAAATTGTTGGGATTTTAAGATGGCCTCCTCTTCATATTGGGGACGTTTGGATGTGACGTCCTTTTCTATAGGTGGTAACAAGGTTTTTAGGAACCAATCCAGGAATATCCTGTCATCAAGTTGAATCTTGCACAAACTACGGTGTCGATGCCACTCATGGATGTGGTTGTTTATGTGGGTCGCAGTATTCTAGAGGTAAGATAACAATATCTCCACCCCTTTGTTATATCTAACAGGGAGTTGGAAATATTGCAGGAACATGAAAGACAAGGACTTGAAATCCAGGTACTTTGCTTGTGGTAGCTCAATGTACCACTTGGCTGCAGCACCTGTGAGGGTGTGTTGGAACAGTCGGAGTCTGATCAAATCATCTATGATGTTATTTGATGAGAACCATAGATTAAATGTCATGATGTGGTTTTGGGGGCACTCCCCTGCCTTCCCTTCAAACTTGGGAATGTCTGAGGGAAGTTTGGTTGGCATGGGAGGCCAAAAAGTTTGATGGCAGATAGGGTCATTTGTTAACTGAGCCAAGTCAGGCAAGTTGAGATGTGCAATTAAAGGAAGGTTTGACCCAAGGTCGATATGAGATGGGGCAGCAGTGGTGATGGGGTTTGCAGGGACATGATGCACTTGCATAACTGGGGGTACTTGTGGCACCGTTGTGGATGGGTCACTGCCCCCAAGTGTGGTAAAAAGAACTGTGTGAGTGGAAGGTCCATTGCCCCCAGGCATGCCAAGTGGGACAGTGTGAGTGGAAGGCACAGTGCCCCCATGTTTTACTAGTGGGACAACTTGACTGGTCAGTATGGGTGCTGGTAGCTAGCTTATGATAGTTTGCATGACCGTGCTGGGGCCACCAGCAGAGGTGTTGGTTGGGTGTGGGGTGTGGACATGGGTCCACTGCTAATCACTAAACCGAAAAATGGATCCAGGTTTACACCAACCATGGGGCTAAATGGTGCAGTATGCAAGTCTGGCTCAAATTGGTATGATTCCGAGTCTGAATTAGAGGTTGTGTGGCCTTCTGAAGGTGTAGAAGGTCACCGAGAATGGTCTCGATGATATTGGTTTAATGACCCAAACTGTGGTGGTTTGCCTCTTAGGCGTGAGGAAGAACATGGGGGATCAATCATGTCTTATTTGTGTGTAAAAAATGTTGAAACATGATGATGGTTTTTGGACCTCAATTTTAATGGATTCCTATGGGATTCAGGTGGTCACTCAGCCACCAAGACTTCGAGGAGACAGCGCTTGACTTTTTCCTCATGGGAGTGTTATTCAATTGGTGGGGGTCGTTTCCCATTTCGCATGGAAATTCCTCTCAGCGGCCAGCTACTTTGGGGTTTCCATGGTACTCCTCACAATGAGTTTCTGGTTTGAGCCCAATTACTTCCCATGGTTAAGGAAGTTAGGGACTTATGTCCTCAAAGACTGCAGATGTTTGACTTAGTGTAAATTATAAATTTTAATGGCTCACTCAATGTCATGAACTGAGTTGGGTTGGTTTATATGGTATGGTTTGTGTGTATGTATTTTTTATTTTTGTTATTCTTAGTGGCTACTTAAATTTTTTATGAATATTTCACAGAGTTCATAACATTGTCAATGCAAGAAATAAATGATAATTAGAAATTTACACATGTACCATTTGTGAACCTAAACTATGATAGCCTAACTAGGTGACTTCCTTGCACCTATATTTCTCTTCAACCAGGAAAGGGCAATGGGCTCTCAATGCAATGGGACTAATACCATCCTTAGATCCACAGGTCACCCTCTGGATGCAAGGTTAGTCAACAAGGAGGACATTGAGTGCCGTGAGAAGCCCTCCTTCTCTACCCCCTCTACCTTCCAAGTCACCCATTTTTAGTGGCTTTGAAAAATGATAGGTGAAGTGCCTATTACTATACGAGCTTCACCCTTCGTCTTATCCTAGAATACCCTGAAGGGTGATGACTGGGTAGAGGATGAAGGGCTGGGCAAGATGTTGATTTTAATTACAGTAATTTTTAATCAAGCTTTGATCATGTTCATTAATCCATTAACCATTTCATTTATCATTGATTTAAACATGTTGCAACTAAAATGAACAAATATTGAATAGAAATAAACACAAATTGATGGACAGAGACGGCTGAGCCGCACTGACAGTCCCAATAGAAGCAAACATTCAAGCCCAGAAATGGGTCCTGCACCTGTAAAAGACCTATTTTGTGAAGTGGATTGTGATCAAACCATGAGGAATTACCTCAAATGGTTGAAAACCCACTTTGGAAATGGGCCCTTTTAACCATAATAATGAGAATATTCACAAATGGATCAACTATTTGGGTATAAAATGAGCTCGAACACAGGTGAATTTTCAGAAATTCGGTTCAGTCATTTTTGCACAGTTGAGCATTTTGCAAATCACAGAAAGGCCAACAGTAACTCGTACTATGTCCAAAACAATAAGAAAAATGAAATAAAAATATCAATCAACCTAAATAAGAAAAGTATAATAAATAAAACCCAGGGATCTAGTGGGATCGACCCGATATGGTCGCTAATTCTGTAGTAGGGATTTCTCCCTTACTATAGGGCAGGAATGGATCCCTTTCATCTATAGGATGGAAGGGTAGAGTTCTTGATGGTGGATGCAAAGAAAATAGAAAGGAAATAGACTAAAATAGAAATGAAGAACATAAATGAAAAGAAACAAAACCCCTATGCACACAAGGTTATGGGTTACGCTCCAAGACCCTGCATACACCCTGCTTTGCTGTTAGGAAAGCAAAAAAAACCCTGCAAGTAAACAATGGAAACCTACAATAATATGTTAAGCAATGAACCTGCAAACAAATATTGTTAGGAAACAACTATCTATCAAAGCATAAACAAAAACACAAAAACAATTATACCTTTTGGTTGAAATGGGCCACCATGCCCTAGCTTGGGGGAGCACCTCTCTTGAAAGGGGGAGCTATGGCTCAATGGAGAGATGGATGAGGGGGAGAATGAATGGCTTGAGAGGAAAATGGTCTCAAGGCACTGACTTAGATATGGAAATAAGGAATGTTATGAGAGTGACCCCCACCCCTCTATTTATACTTTTTCTCAACACTTTTAGGGTTTTAAGCCCCTCGTTAGGGCTTTAGCACTTTTTTTGGTGTTTTAGCCCCTTTCACTCAATATTTAGCTCTTTTGGGGGTCTTAAACTCCTTTGAGGGGTTTTAGCCCCTTTTTGGAGGTTTTAGCGCTAGTGAGAGCTATTTTGGCTCTTTTTAGGGGTTTTTAAGCCCTTTTGCACATTTTTAAGCCTTTTTGAGGGTGTGGGGGTCAAATGGGGTCAAATGAGGGTCACATGTGGGTGTCCTTGGGTGGTGTAGTCCATGTAGATCTGGGTGAGGGATTTTTGGGTTAACACCCATGCAATGCTTTGAATGGATTCACCCCAACCACTGACTTGTAGGACACGCTATTCTACAAATAGAAAGCACAGTCTACTACTTCAGACCAAAGAGAAGGAGGTAGATGTTTGGCATGGAGAAGGCATGTTTCCATATTTTCCAGTGATATGTTCTCCTCTCAGCCACACCATTTTGTTGTGGTGTGTATGGAACTGAGTGTTCCATTCGAATCCCCTCTGATTCATAGAAATCATGGAAATCTCTTTCGATATATTCTCCTCCTCCATTGGATCTTATTGACTTGATATTCTAATTGAAACTATTCTCAATGATAGCTTTAAAGCTTTTAAAAGTCTCAAGAACTTCTGATTTTTGTTTCATGAAGTAGATCTAGCAGTACCTAGAACAATCATCAATAAAGGTTAGGAAATACTTGCAACCATTAATGGAGTTTATGGGAATAGGTCCAGCTACATCACTGTGTATCAAATCAATTGTATATACAGCTCTATGTGACTTCCCAACATCATTCTTCTTTTCTGGATGCTTACCTACCAAGCACCCAGCCTATACTCCATCGAAAGTTTGCATGGAGGGAAAACCTTCAACCATGTTATCACTATGGAGCTGCTTCAGATATTTTAAATTGATATGGACAAATATCTCATGTTAGATATTGCTAGTGTTGTTAGCATGTGACAATAAAGTTGTAGGAGGAGAAACAGGTAAGAAATTTGAAAACTCATAAGCTTTGGTAGAGTGATTTGCAATGCCTTTCACTACAAGCTTTCTAGTGGATTTTTTTGTGATCTCAACTGAGTCTGAATTGAATATGACCCTCTTGGGAGAGCCTGTATGAGCCATATGGTAAAAATATAATAGGTTAGTAGCAAGGGAGGGCACATATAAGACATTCTTGAACTCACAATGCTTCACTCTGACTGAACCCCTTCCTTCTGCTGGAATATGGGAGTCATTTCCCATGTGAATATTAGGCCCCTTTGATAGTGAAAGAGTAAAGAAGGATTCTTTGGAGGAAACCATGTGGTTTGAGGCTCTAGAATCTATAATGTATGCTGAGGATGGAGAGAGATTTTCTTTCAAAGCATGACACCTTTCGGTATATTCTGTCAGTGCTTCTTCACTAGGATTCTTTGCTCTTGGAGGAGCAATTTTGTGCTTCTTGAGAAGAGAAGACATCTCATCAAGTTGTTTCCTCATACATTGTTCTTCAAGATGGTATCCCTTTTCACAATAAAGACATAACTTTTTTTCAAATGTATTCTTCTTAGAGCTGGAGGCCCCTTCGGAAGCTTGTTGAATTTGTTTAGGCTTCGAATCATCTGCCTTTGGATCCTTCTTCTTTGATTTCCCCTTTGCTTGCACTTTGGAAGAGTCAGTAACCAATATAGCTTGATCTTTGGAGGTCTCGATGACTCCCATTCGAATCAATTTGTCGTGTTCCTTGATTAAGGACTCGGAAAAAGAATTTAATGAATGAAGTTTCCAATCAGGAAAGCTTTCCCACTTGGAATGAAACATAGACACATATACAAAGTACTTAGGGCCTATTTTGCTGAGTATGGAAAGTAGATTCTGCTCATCCTTTCTCTCTATTCCGCACTGTCTGTATTGCAGCACTAGAGACTTGAATTTAGAGAATAATTTCTCAATAGTATCAAAACTGCTAGGATGTAACAATACCAACTCATTCTCTTGAATGTGTCCCCAAAGCTCATATTGTTTGTTAAAAAAGATATCAAGATTCTCCCAGGATTCTCTGGGAGTCCTCAATCCTTCTAGATGGAAGAGGAGATCTCTGGAAATATAAGTACATAAGTACCCAAATGCTTCATCACAATGGTTTAGGAACTTGTTCTGCTCTACCGTATGATGAGGATCAGCCTTCCATCAACGTATGAACCTGTGGTTTCCATGCTTGTGCAAGGCCAGCTACATATCAATCCTCTAATCAAGATAATTGGAAGTTGTGAGGATCCATGGTTTAGGAGTTTGAGAACTCATAATTGCTCTGGCTGGAAGACTGCAAATACTTCTCACAAGCTATGTAGCACTTGTCAATTTCACTACAATTGCACACTAAAACATATAAACTGTTAGAATCATGCTTTTATTCCTGACATGAACATGTTTTCATGGTCCGTCACGCCCTCTCCACTGCTCTTAATAAATCCAGAGCTAGCAAATTTTCATAGGGGACTTCTGTGGAAACCCAGCTACTTCTGATGTTCAATGGGGAGAAACAAGCATGAAAACTGCCTGAGAAGACTCTGATACCATATTAGAATTAGAATTCTATTTAGATCTTCAAGCAGATAGTTCTAATAATTTTTTTAGAAAAATAATGGAGAATGAAGATACAAACTGAACAAAACAAACCACACATGAAACGGACAAGTATTGCTCACGAATTTACAGTATCATTCACAATAATAATATCTGGTGTTACAATATTTCACATAGGTAGAATTTGGATGCATGGGATATGAATTTGAATCCTCCAAGTGGATATTATTGTATCTAACTGAATCTCTAACTCAAGGTCTCCCAATAAATATCAGAGTCCAAATAGACAACTCCTTGATGATTAATCACTCCAACAACCACTAACATCTAGTTAACTTAGTGAAAATGAGTGTGGTAGGTAGGAAAGGCGCTCCTCCCCATGCAACCATGCATTATCCATGCATTGGTAGTGCTAGCTTAGCTGACTATGAAGTAATTGAATGTAACTGGGGGATAACTAAGAATAACTAGTAATAACACCAACTGACAAAAGTAGGTTGGTGTCGGGACTCCCAGTGGCTCCTAAAATGTAGGGATTGGTCTAGGAGGTGCCCAAACTTATGCATGCACATGTCGTAAGTGGTAGTTAACCTCTAGTAGTGTTCCCCACACTGTAGTGACTGGTGAATGTGGCCCCATTAGGCCAAGTGGACCCAATTGTACTAGTGGACCCAATTAATTAATTTAAAGTTCCTAAGTTAGGAAATAATTAATCTAACAGACATTTGACCAAGGGAGGATTAATAATACTAACATTCACACCTTATCGACACCCCTAAACAACGTGATACCCTTAAGCACTGGCCCAGATAGGTTTTAATCCTGTCTAGCAACACCTGTGAAGAAGATGAAGTCTCACCCAAGATTTTTGAGGGAGAACTGTTGGAACCAATTTTTCGTAGTGAGGAGGATCTTGCACAACTACATTTCTGCTATCTTCTTACTATCACAACATGAACAAGATATTCAAGAAGGGTTTTTATTGTCACTTATTCATGTTCAGTCGTGTCGATAACCATTTTTATTAGATCGCAACATTGTATTTACTCAAAAATAGATCGACAAACATGAGATCATTCAGTATACAGAGACATCGCATCATTCAGGAATCAAAACCATACTGCAGCAATTACTCATTCATATCGCATCATTAAAACATTAAAAACAGAAAAACACAAAACAAAGAGTTTCCATCAACATCCATTCATGTCATATTACTTTGTGCATCAAAACAAGTTCCCAAAATACATCACAGAGTTGCAAGACAAAACAGACACATGGATCACTCTTCCATAGATTTTCAACAGATAATCTCAGACAAAACTTCCTCACTTTGTTTACCAACTTATTAATGTCTTCCTACTACACTTCTAATTCTATATATAGGCTTGGGCCTTTACAAAATGGTCCACATTAACCGACTATCTAAATGACTTGGACCAAAAACTAGAAAATTATGACCAAAAAGTACAAAACCTATGACCAAGCCGACTCTTTGTCGACTTCTTCATCTTGCGCACTATCCTTTGTCTTGTGCGCTATCCTTTGTCTTGCACACCTTTATTCATCTTATGCACCAAAACCACCTACCAATAGGCCCCCAACACAATCTTGTGGCTCGTCCTCGAGCCACGTCAACTAGAGATTGTATACTCATTGATTTTTATCTTCAAATCTTTGTATTGTTGCTTGACTTCCTCAACTGTAGCGTTTTTCTTTTCTCTGATCATTGTGCATTCTTCCATGTCCTGATCAGATGGATGTTCAACAAGTTTAGTGGTCACTTTCTTCAAACTATCCTGCACTTCTTGAAGTGAATTCACTGCCTTAAGTGCTAACTTCTCACCAACATCCAGGAACTCATCCAGTTGAGTGGTGTGACGCTGATGATGCTCTCTTTCCTTGGTTGCTCACTGCTATAATGCTTTCAATTCTGCTTCCTTAGTTACTTTCACGAAGAGGGGCATCACTCTAAGTGATTCCCTCATCATTTTTAATTGTGCCTCTTCTTCATGCAACTGCGTGCTCTACTGCTCATATTGAACCACACTACCCCAAAATTGTGTGGTTTCATCAGTGATTAACTTAGCTTCCTTCTCGTTTTCTTCCTATTGTTTTGCTGCATCCTCTATGGTTCTTTCACTTGCTACAACTTGCTCTGGTGGCGTGCTCAGAGCTGCATGCACTAGCAATTATTCATTGTCTCTTCTTAAGTCTGTGATAACCTTCCCTAACCACTGAATGTTAGCTTCCAAAACCATTTCATCTATTATATCCAGGATTTCTTGACAGGTGAATGCAATGGCCTTCTCCATCCATGCCCTATCATCCCAAATTTTTGTTTTTTCCACAAAGATTACGTCTAGTGCCCTCTTGAGGCACTCTATATCTTGCTTTGCCAATGCTTCCTGCTCCTGCGACTTTAGTAAGTGGTATCCAATGATTTTATCTCTGTCGACAAGTTCATGACTAGCCAAATTCTAGATCTGCACCAAAGTGTGGGTTGGTAATTCATTAACATCCAATGCGATTGTATGAAACTACTGAAGTGACGTGTCAACATCCTCACTGTTGGTCTCCAATACTCATGGTTGAATCTATACTATCCAGACCCGCTTACCTGTGCTCAACTGGCCAGTCCTATGCAACACATTGGCTTCTAGTACCTTCTCCAAAATAGACTTAATCAAAGACTATAATTGATTTGTTACCTCATGAAATCCTTCTGTCAAATGTTTCCTTAGCTGAAACTCACTTGTAGTGGTCCCCATGGTGATCATCATTATGATGCAATTTTCTTACTCATATACCATCTACATAGTGTTGCTCAATTCTCCTTGCTCCTGCCTTCGCTTCGTCCTCGTCTCTTCAAACTGGAGATTCATCTCAAATTCCATCAGACTCTTTGATGATTCCTCATATGATTTTTTCTTGCTCTCTTGTGCTTGCTCTTGATCTACAGGGGCATCGAGTGGAGGACCCACTACAGCATCTGACAACTCTTCAGTGCTGATCGACATTCTCCACTCAACAAGCCAATCATCCACTATCATATCAATCTCCTCATATGTTAACTTGTATTGATTAGTCAGCCACTACTTGTCCTTGTCTCTTCTTGCTTGGATATGAATCATGTGTGGGCTTGTCGAAAACAGTGCGACCCACCTATACTTTGTTGTTTCCTCTTCAGACAGTCGCAAATTTTTTTTCTCTATGATCCAAAGTGTATCCCAATACATCCAAAACTATATTGTGCAATCATTCAATTGGTCCTTCTGGTTGAGATACCAAATATTTTGGTATCTCGTGCCCTTAAAAACTTGGAAGATCTCAACTTACATCCCTTGATAGTCCCATGCAACTAATGCAATCAATATCAATAACCAAGAGTAAGTGAATGGTCAATTTCGTTATTGAACTAGCATCGCATCCTCCATTAACTGGTTGAGTAGAAACAATGACCAATTCATCTAAACACCCTCTGCACATTGCTCCATGCATGTGATCACCCCATATGTACATTGATTAGGGAATTTTTTGCGCACCACTTTAACAGCCAAAATCTTCACCACAATGCGAACTTATTGATCATTTATAGTGTTGATGAATGTTGGGCACTCTATATGCTAATTAATTAAAACCAAAATACATAATGTTCAATATAAATTGTCAACCTAGGCAAGTCTTTTTATTGCAAATATAATTCACACTGTCTATGCTTAAACACTAAGTAGTTGATGCTATTGAATGAACTACCCTACCTATCTATTCAACCCAACTCTTCCCATGATTAATCTAATCTAAATCACTTTCCTAAGAATGCATAATTGCAATTACCTTCCTACAACTTCAATCTGGAAATGAACAATTCAGGAAATAGACATCTAGATTTAATTTTGTAGAAAGTTAAATCCTAATTTACCAAGATATATGAGGATCCATTATAACTATCTCAATTCAACTTAATCTAAGAATCAGAAATGCAGAAATTGAACTCAACAATTATAACTGCAAATGGACTGAATTAGAAAAAATCAAGAAAGACAGCAATTGAAAGAAACAATGGATGATCTTGGTTGTTACAGCTATCACACAAGTGCATAAAGGAAATTAACCTACACAGTCGACTGTCACACCACTGTGATACAGGTTATAAGAAATTCAATTACTAATCATTCAAGGAAACACACAATGAATCATTATTGTTGCAGCTATTATAAAAGAATGCTTCTATTGTAATATCCACACCATAGGACAGAAAAGATAAATACCTAATTAACTTGACAATCTCTGTGGGAAGGAGGGCCCAGCCTTCAAACAGAGACGTTGGAGACTAACACAAGTTAAAACACAGAAATCTGAAGAATCCTGCTCCTTGTATTAGATGATGGAATGAAAGTACAGTCTCTGTCATAGCTTATGCAATATGATCAATTATTTTCCAACCGTTGGCTCTGAATAGTTCCTAATATTTATACATCAATCTTCATAACTTCCACCCACTAATATCGGGCAGCCTTGAAGATCTATGATCTTCAAGCTGCCCTATTACAATGCGATGTTACATCTGTAGGTGAAACAGAAGCAGGGAATATAGGAAACCTATTGCTCGAGTCAATGATGAAGTAACATAACCCATTTAAGAGATAATTTATCAGTTGCAGCTACCCTTGATCATCAGCACACTGCTGAAGCTGAGTCTATTGCAGTCGTTCCTATTGCATCCTGCATGGGATGAGGACCTTTGACTACATTTCAAATGTAGAGATGGATTAGTGGGTAATAGTTGGTAATGAATTTTCACTTCTTCTAGAAACCACCCAGCCTGCTACACCTGTATTCTTCACATCTTGAATTATCTTCATAAAATCTTAATTTGTTAGCATAAGCCAAGAGGCAAAGCCCCTAATTATAGGAATCATAAGTATTAATAAGATAAAACAATAAATAATCATACCTATAAGGAATCAGGGCTCAAATGAAGGAAGAACATCTAATTGGTGCATAAAATGGAGTAAGATAAGGCAAAAAGGGTATGGTGAGTATGGTAAAAAAGGGGTCACTTCTGCGCCCAACATCTTCCCCCAACTGTCATGTTGCATGTCCCTATGCAACAACCTCCACTAGTCTGAATCTGAATCTGGCCTTGTACTTTGTTCATGGAGAGAGGAAAAGTTATAAGGGAGTTCTGGTGATCCCTATTCTTCTAGAAATCCATTATAGGCAACCCAATATCTCCAACACTACTTCTCTTCTGCCTTTGTCAAAAATAAATCTTCCCTGTATGGTTTTGCTGGCCACCAGATAAGAGGAAATTTGAACTTGAGTCCCACCCAATTGGCTCCACACTTCCTTATACACTCTGCCTACCCCTCGACCCTTGAAAGAGCATTTTTAAAGTTCTTGAAATAGTAAGGTTCCCAATTTTGCAATGATAAGGGAGTAGCTTGCCATCTATGCTTACTGCCTTCCAAATCTGATTGTTGTTGCATGGAAATTCGACAGACACAATTAGAGATGATCCTTTCTTGAAGTTCAACCATCTGCTGGGTCTTGATGGAAGATGTAAGTCTTTGCCATTGCAAAGCAAGGAGAAGGTGAGGATATTGAGGCTCACTTCGAACCCAAATATTAGTGTTAGCCTCATTATGAGAATAGGTTTGGAAAGATCTCTTCCACTGTACATGATTGCTAAAAAAGGAGGCAAAAACCCTCAGCTGAACATCTCCTAGGTAAGGGGTAGGGTTTGAATGGTGGTCCAAGGGACAAGCCATTTCATGTAAATAAAGTTCATAGAGAAGGTTTTGCTCAATGAAATTACTTTCCATAAAATTTTCCATAAATTTGGCTGAGGTTGCCATTTCATAAGGTCTCCTCTAATTTACTACTTTCAATTTAAACCAAATAAATGGTTCAAACAAAAACATAGGGTAAGAAGGATATGGTGCTCTAGTGCTTAACAATTCTTTGGAAAGAGTATACAGTTGGTCCTTCTCCACCTGCATAGATTTGAACTTTTTCAGTTCCTTCAATTCTTTCTGTATTTATTCCCATCGTAATTTCTAGAACATCAATTCTTCTACCCATTTCTCCCTCAATTATCTGATAGTATTCTTGTGATCAGAGAGGGGAATCATTCCTTCTTGGTACTTGTCCACCTACCTCTTCCATTTCTTTATTTCTATTTTTAACAGTGAGAGCTCTTTGATCAGCCCCTAGATTCTCTCATCTCCTTCATTTTCCTCATCATCAGAATCCAGATTGACAAAGTACTGGGAAAATTGAGTGCATACCTTTCCATCTGATGTTTCAGCTTGAACATTCTGCACTAGGGTTGCAACACCTTCCCTTACTATCAAAACTTCAGCAGTCTCTACCTACATGGGTACTTCTATAATTATTTTAGGGGATGTTGGTTCTTGTGTAACAGCATCCTCTTTTTGAAGCTCCCATTTAGCAACTTCAGCCTATGTGGGTACTTCTGCCATTAATTCTAAGGGTGTTGGTTCTTGTGTGACAGCATCCTTTTCCTGCAACTCTCTTCAGCAACTTCAGCATTCAATTGTGAAGACGTTGGTTCTTGTGTAATAAATTCTTCCTGAATTTCAATTTCAACATCTACCTGAGTCCTAGCTACATCTACTTGGATTTCATACATGTATTTGAAAGGGAGATGCAAGACTACTGTCTCTTGTGTATCAGCGTCATGTCCCCCCATTTCTTCATGCTTTCAAAATTGCTCTTGAGTTACTTCCATGTCTCCCAAAAGATGAAATTGTTCCCCAAATACCTCAGTATCCCCTGATGATTGTGACTACATATGTTCATCTTCTCCCAGCTCCACATCAGGTATTATGTCCACCTCAGGATCAGTTGTTCTTGGTTGAAATGGAGTTTCAGTAAGGATTTATGAGGATGTTGGTTCTTGTGTAGCAACATCCTGATTGACTTCAATATATTCCTGTTGCTGGGACTCCTCCATTAGCTCTATATCCTGAGATGTTTTTGGGTCACAGTCAAGAAATCTAATTTTGAGTCAAGAATTACCTCAATCTCTGGTTTACCTGCTTCTTCTTGAATGACAGTTTCGACAAAAATTTCTGAAGATGCTAGTTATTATGTGATAGCACCCTGATTGGATTCAATATTCCTTTTATTAGGATGATCCAACAATTCTAATGGTTGAGGCTGTAGTTGCTCAGCTTCTTCCAATTCTATATCAGGGATTAGTCCTACCTCTCATTCTTCTTCTTTCCTTAATTCAACATCAGGTGCTTCTTTTTCTTCTTCAGCTATTGGTGCAGGATTTTGGGTCCCAAATGAATGCACTATGACTATGTAAACTGATTGACTAACAATTTCCCCACATGCCGGACAAACTACTTTCTCCACTTCTTCATCCTCCATAGCAGGAGATGATCCTTCTAGATAGTATGCAGCTTCTACCAGTGTGTGCGGCCTTTTCTCTACTTGTTTCTTACATGCCTCGTTCCAATTCTCCAATTATTTTCGAATAAATTGCACTTCTTCCTTCAGTAACCCATTTTCATATGGAATCCCCTCAATTTGAGTTTCTTCTGCAACAGATTCCCATGGATCATTGTTTGTCCTAGGTATCAATATGAGAAACTCAATATTCGATTCAATCTTTTCCCATTTTGCTCGCATTGCTTCAGCTACTATGACTAATCTAGTTCTCCTTCTCCTCACTGGTCGAGATGCTTGTATTTCTTCTCTTGACCTTATTCTCTTCCTTTGAGATATGAGGGTTTCCAACCCTGTAGTTGATGTAGAAGGAATATTTCCTGTTGCAGCGTCCTCTCTTTCCTCTACCATCTTTGTTTCTTCTTCAATTAAAGTTCCCCTCCACTCAATAGAGGATTCAATGGTGAGGACCTATGCTTTCTCTTCTACCATCATAGCTCCCACAACTTCATCTTCAAATGTCGTAGCATCCAATGCTGCTCCAGCTTTAGCTTTTGCTGCTAGAGCTCCCAAATTCTCTATCCCCTCCATAGGGTTTGCTACTGCTACATCCTCCACTGATTCTTCCTCTTCTTCTAATCCTGTCTCATCTCCCCCCCCAACTGAATTGGAGGGACTTCGGTCCTCCTGCTCTTCTTCCAATTGAACACCCAACAGAAGTGTAGGTACCCTTACTTCCTCTCTGATTGGAATCTCAGGAAAAAGTATAGGTACCTGGGTTACATGAGGTTGGACAGTAAATTTTTTCCATGTTTGGTTTCTTTGACATAAGGCTCTTAAGATTAATAGTTTGATGAGGCCGTGATGGGTCAGGGAAGAGTATGGATGCTTAGTTGATCTAACAAATCCTACCATATGATGTAGGTCTTTGAATTGAAAAAATGGAACATTAAGTAGATTTATGTGGCATAAGTGAGATAGCAGTGAAAACTCAGAATAATAGAAAATCCAGTACCTACCTTCACAAGTGATATAATTTTTTAGGAAGACGATGAGTTGATCCCACAGGAATTGTAGTGATATTCCCCGCCCTGATGGACACAATTGTTCACTTGCCACCAAAAAGTCCTGAACTTCGGCGACATTGGGAGTTCTTCTCCCAAACCAAGCTCTTCCTACCTACGAGTGGCTGGTAACCTCAGCCACAATCGCCTCAAAAAATTCTATCCACAAACCCCTGATCTCTGAGTGGGATTCTGTAAGATTTAAAGAAAACTACAGAGCAGTTTCTTGATGAAAACCATTGAGACGTTGGAAAAAATCAATCCATCCCGCTGCTTCAAAGATAGCAAAAAATTCAGAATTCTTCCACAATTCTTGCATGTTTGGAGGTTCATGCTGGGCTGGGATATGCATGTTATCCTTCTTTCTAAATTCCGGTATCAACTTATTAAATTACAGGCCCCAACAATGGAGGTTTAAGCACAGAACATGCACAAACTGCCGAAGTTGGAGTTGGGAAAATTTGGAAAGTTTAGATAGTCGTAAGCATAGAATCATTAATAAGATTTATCCCCAAATTAGGAAAGGGAGGCGGTCATGAAATAATCTTGAGTAGCCATTAGATCATGGGAACCAATAGTTAACGAAGCACGGGTGTACCGATAGGTATGAAAAGGTAGGTATGATTAACTTTGTCAAATCTACTTAATGCTTAATCATGTAAATAACCAGAATCGTACCTTAATAATTATGGGATGAACTGTGAATTCTCGAAATAATAAAGCATGCCAATGCAGCCTTCAAATTTAAACATTATTGGGTGCGTGCCACCGTGATCCTTCTCCCAGCGAACCAAAAACTGTCTTGTCGATCTTGATGGAATCATAATAAAAATTGTGAGGTGAGTCGGAATTAGCAAAATCATGGGCGGTAGAAATTCTGGATGAATTTGGAGGAGTTGCAGCCCGAATGTGGATAAATCTGGAGGATTTACAGCCACAAGCCATAGGAAAAGTTATCCAAATTAGCAGAGTCGCATCCACTAGAAAGAGTAGAAGTGGAAAATTTTTAACGGAGTCACAACTACGATGAATGGGAAAATGGGCAACAATTTAAGGAGTTGCAACTGTAAGAGACAGAAAAAGGGAGATATCTTACGGCGCTGCAGCTATGATGGAATAGAAAAGTAGGCAAGGCTTTACGGTGTTGCAGCTACAATGGAACGGGAAAGTAGGCAAGGCTTTACGGTGTTGCAGCTATGACAAAACGAGAAAATAGGAAAGGTTTTACAATGTTGCAGCTGCACAATGAAAAAATGGAAAAGGTTTTACGGTGTTGCAGTTGTGGAATGGGAAAATAAGCAAGGTTTAATGGTGTTGTAGCTGCGATGGAACAAAAAAAAGGGCATATTTTGCAGAGTTGCAGCTGCGCAGAACAGTTTATTGTTCAAATTTTCTTCTATAAGGAGCTCTTTCAGACATAGGAAATTAAAATAGGTGCTCATGGTCGTCAGGCCCTAGTCATGACCATCACACCTTAAGTAAATTCCTACACAGATTCTTTAAAAAAAAACAAACAAGCGTAAAAGAAAACAAAAAAGGAATAAAAATCAATTTATTTATGTACAAAAAATTTTGTGTGGAAATTGCAACGACTTTCTAAAGATTGATAGGGGTAGAGAAATATTCTTGCCCTTGCTCCAACTAGTATCCCAGATCAACTACAATCTGTGAAACAAACGTGTCCCTCGAAATTGGGTTATGATACAATTGCAACTTGTGAACGTTAGTGAATAATGGTGCACGATTCTCATCAATGGTGACCAAGCGAACTGTACCGTTGTTGAATACTTTTTCTATCAGATATGGACCCAACCATATTGTGATTGTCTTACCCTTAAAGTCCCTTTTGAACCTTGAATCATATAATAGAGCCGAGTCTCCCTCACATAAGACTCGCTTCTTAATGAACTGATTGTGCCAATTGGATCTCTGTTGCTAAATTAATGCTGTCAGATGCATAGCAGCTATGCATTTTCCCTCAATTTCATTCAATTGATTCGATCTATTCCTCTGGGCTTCAGTTACATCTAATTTTACCTCCATGGTTGTCTTCAAGGTTTTGATTTCAAATTCAATTGAAAAGACAATGCTCTTGCCATACACAAGTCATAAGGAGAGAAACCTGTAGTATTGCACCACGTAGTGCGATACTCCCATAGTGCTTTCAGAAATCTATCAGCATAATCTCTGCAATGGCTCTTGACTGTTTTGGTGAGGATAGCTTCAATAAATTTATTTTTACTTTCCACCTGGCCATTGGCATGGGGATGGTAAGGTGAAGTTATCCTATGTTGAATATGGTAATTTTGTAGCAAAGCTTCAAATTTATGTGACACAAATTGTGGTCCTCCATCTGTGATTACTTCCTTGGGTATTCCAAAACAAGTAAAGATTTCTCCATACAGGAAATCTATTGCATCCTGGTCATTGTCTTTCTCCAAAGCCACAGCTTATACCCATTTTGTCATATAGTCGGTGCAAACTAAAATGTAGGATTTCTGTTTTGAATGAGGATTGATAGGCCCAACAAAATCTAAGGCCCATGTTTCAAAAGGTTCCACCACTAACTATGGTAGAAGAGGCATTTCGTCCAATCTATTAGGTTGGCCCATTCTCTGACAACTATCACAAGATTGGGCATACTTCTTGGCATCCTTGAAAACTGTTGGCCAATAATAACCCATTCTCAGCACCTTATGACCTATTCTCCTATTTGCAAAATGCCCCCCACATGGCTCATCATGACAAGCCTTCAAGATATGGAAGACTTCATCCTCCCTTACATGTCTCCTAATCTCAAGATCAGGGCCTGTTTAGAAAATATGACCATCTAACCAACAATACCTGGCACTTTGTTGAATTATTTTCATTTTCTCTCTTTTTTACAAGTGTACTGGAAGCTTACTTGCAGCCAAGTAGTTGGCAACATCTGCGTACCAAGGGGAATGAGATGAAACTACAAATAAGTGTTCATCTGGGAAAGAATCTTCAACTAGAAATTTGTCATCAATGTTAGTAAAATGAGATAAAAAATCAGCAACAACATCTTCTTTCCTAGGCCTATCAACAATGGTAATATCAAACTCCTGTAATAGTAACAACTGTCTAGTTATCCTAGCATTTGTAACTGGTTTGTTCATTAGATACTTGATGGCTGAGTGGTCAGTGTGTACAAAGGTGGGGTATCCAGTAATGTAGTTTCTGAAATTGTTAATGGAGTAAACAATGGCTAAAAATTCCTTCTCTGTAATAGTATAATTAAGTTTAGCGGGCACCAATTTTTACTGATGTAATAAATTGCATATGGTGCTTGACCATCCTGCTGACCTAACACTGCTCCAATGGTGGTGCCAAAGGCATCTGAAGAAATGTGGAAAGGCAGAACCCAATTGGGCCCCCTTAAGATAGGAGTTGTAGACAGCCTCTTCTTAAGTTCATTGAATGCTGTCTGGCATGCATCATTCCAAATAAACTGTACATCCTTCATCAATAGGGTAAATAAAGGAGAAGCTAGTTTGGAAAATTTCTCTATAAATATTCTATAATAACCAACATGCCCTAAAAAGCAACATACCTCTTTCTGTGTTCCAGGAGTGGGTATGTTTTCAATTATCCTAATTTTGGATGGATCTACCTGGATACCATTAGCAGAGATAAATTTCCCTAGAACTACACCCTCACTCATAATCATGTGGCACTTCTCTGTGCTCAAATATAGTTGGGTTTGCTCATAGTGTGTTAAAACCTTCTCCAAGTTTTTCAATGGCTCTTCAAAGTCACTACCATAAGGGGTGAAATCATCCATGAAAATATCCATACTATCATTAACTATTTATGAAAATATGCCAATCACAACTCTTTGAAAGGTGGCTAGTGTATTGCATAAACTGAAGGGGAGCACCCTGTATGCAAAGGTACCCCAGGGACAGGTGAAGGTGGTTTTGTCTTGGTATTCAAGAGCAATATGGATTTGATTGTACCTTCTAAACCCATCTATAAAGGAGAAGAACTTCTTCCCAGATAGGGTATCAAGTACTTGGTCAATGAAAGGCAGAGGAAAGTGGTCTTTCTATGTTTCCTTATTCAGCTCTCTGTAATCCACACAGACTCTCAATTTACCATTCTTCTTGGGTACTATCATGAGTGGAGAAACCCACTCGTTGTCTGATATAGGGTATATAAACCCTGCTTCCAAGAGTTTTTGAATTTCCTCCTTCGCTATGTCCCTAATATTGAGGTTCATCCTTCGTTGTGGCTAGCACATAGGCTAGGAGTCACTCTTGATATAAATGTGGTGGGTGCATAGATTAGAAGGGATACCCTTCATGTTTGTGTAATCCCAGGCGAATGTCCCCTTATGCTTTTCCAAGAGAGTGATCAAGCATTCCCGTTGATCAGGAGTGAGATTGGGATTGATATTCAGGGTTTTTCCTGGCTCTATCTCAACTGGAACACTTTTCAAACTTTTTAGCACTGGAATTATGTGAGTTTCACTGACTAATGTCTCCTCTGTGAGATTTTCTTGCTCTTCTTCACCTAGAGTACTATTCAGGATCTGATAAATTTGTTTGTTGATAGAAGTGGGCTCACTGATGAAATTATTAACAGGAAACATCCTCTGTTTCATCCTTAAAATTCAAGGCCTTCCTTATCGTTAACAGTGGCTAAATGCCCTCCTCTTCCTCTAGCTCCATCCACAATGGACTATCAAGTTCTATACTAGGTTGAGCTAGAGGATACAGGGTAAGGTTCTTTGTTTCGGTCCCATCTGATTTGGTCATAGTCCCTAACCGACAACTAATGCAAGCATCTGCTGTAGCTAACCAGGGTCTTCCTAGGATCAGCGGGTGTCCTCCTAGCTGTGAATTAGGTTGTAAAATCAAGAAGTCAACAAGGTACTCCCATGAATCAACTGAGACAATGCGGTCATCCAGGATTCCCTCAGGTTTTGTAGTGGACCTGTCAGCTAATTATAGAATGGTAGGGGTTGGTTGAAGATTGGTGAGCCCAAGTTTTTGTATAGTTTCTATGGTCATAACATTAATAGAGTAATTTTTAAACCTGTGCAGAGAAGCAAAGCATATAGATTCTTTTAAGAAAAATAGAGATCACAACACATAATTCACACATAAACACATATATTTGCCCTAGAAACCCTTAACCGGGAAAACCATAAAACCTTGGAGCCACACCTCCTATTTTCTCTTCATTACATTATGAAATCCTCGCTATGCAAAATATAGGTATTCCGCAACATCCAAATACCCTAATCCGTTAACCCGGATTAGAAAAATACTCCAATCCCTTAACTGGGATTAAGTTACATATTTTTAGACAAATTCTAAAAATAGCCACAAACAGCCTTTGGGATCGCCGAGCTGCAGTGCTGACATGCACACCTCCCCTCCATACGCACATGCTAAGAATATAACATATACCCAACAAATAGTTGCACCTATATCTACCAACACGTTTGGTATCTATGTGTTCCCAATATGCATGGTGAGAGTAGGGTTCCCAGGGTCATCATATTTGGCTAGGAGAGTTTTTCCCATTATCAATTCATATAGTTTCCCTAAGACATGGACAGTGGGAGGATCTCTAGGTTTTCTACCTAGTTTTCTTACACACAGGTCTCGGACTATTTTGGAGTAAATAGGCACATCGTGGAGGGCCTACGGCAGTGGAATTTTTACATAAATATTTTTCAACTCTCCTAAGAGGTTAAATTGAGGTTGTTCCACTGCTTTCTATACTGTCGGTCTTTCAGGATATGGCGGTTCTCGAATCAATTGTGTAGGCTGCGTTTTAATAGCTATTTCTCTGGTTGTTTCAGTTGATGTCTCGGTAGGACCTTCAACATCCTCAATAATGGACACTATTATGTGGGATGAGTACTATTGGTTCATCCTTTCTTCAAACACAGAGGATGGAACATCCTCAATGACTAGAGGTTCCACTACTCTCCTTGATCATAAGCATATGTCATTACAGGGAACTGGAGTAATGGAGTAAGTGGGCATGTTGGCAGTCTCAAATAGGTGGAATGCTTTATTTTTTAGGTTGGGGTTAGGTTGATGTTGCAGCTCCAACGTTTTCCCAAAATTCAAAAAAATTTCAGGCCCCTCCTTTAACTCATTTTGGCTTGACTTTTGAGTTTTGGTATTCCGCAGAAAGACTATTTTTATGCCAAATGTTTCACTACTTGTTTAAGTTTTACCTTGCAATCGGAAGGATTTTGATGTTCAAATTGGAAATCTAGTCATCTGCGCACCCGCCGTTGTGGAGAAGTAACAAGAAACCAGGACTGATTGTTTTCTCCGATGCCTTTATTCGCTTGTTTGTTTGTTTGTCTCAATCGGCTGTCGGTTGGAATCCTGTCGGGACATATTGTCTCTAAGTTTTCCGCAGTTGCGGATAGCGTATCACATTAACTTTTTTGACCCTGCCGTTTTGTTTCGTTGATCTTTGAGTTTTCGGCTTCCTCCGTTGCAACTTTAGAAAGCATTGTCTTTCCGGTGGTTTGATTTTAATTTTTCGCGGAACCGAGGTTTCTTGGTTTAAGTTATGTTGGTTTTTTCTCCGATTGTGCCAATTTGCGGAACTCGATGTCTTTTATATCTCCGTCGTTGCGGCTATTCATCCTTCTATCGTTCTGATGTTTTAATATTGTGAGCTCTGATGCAAGTATCATTTGGTTTCTTTCCAATGCCTCGGTGGTTCTCCCAGCTATTTCATCGCCCGACGTTACGGGAGGCAATGTTCATATGCTCTCTGATCACGTGTTTTTTACCGCACGATGATTTTTTCCTGCCGAGTATGGTTGACCGGGGATATATATATATGGGGTTGGGTAGATTATTATTTTATTGTTATTTTGGACCGTCTCTGCGCTGTCATTTTCACTCGAGCTAACCAGGACTCCCATTGTCGGTACCCTCATTCCTAGGTGGCTCCACCGTGGGAACTCAATGGTTTTCCTCCCGCCAGTCGCGCAGTAGTTCCAGGTAGGCTCTTGTACTCATTATCCCATTCCATTCAACTGGACATTTTAAATTTTCGTTTCCGTGGTTAGGGTTTTCACTCAGTTTCCCGTTGTGACATGTATATATGCGGAGGCGAGTATTGTCACTATTAGTATAAGAGTTCTTTGTAGCCTACGGGGTGTTTTTATTTCGTGGCCGTTATGGCCTTTTACCCTGCACTCGATGGTTGGGAAAACTGGCGCAAATGGCCGTTATGCTGTCTACACCAGTTTGCCCCATTTTATGTTTGGTCGTTCGGGGAATATTTTCAGGGCTTTCCTGGGGAATGTTGAAGTTTTTCCACTAATCCGGTCACCCATGTCTTTCAAACCGAGACCTCATCATTGTTTTCAGTTTGCTAGCAACCTGGTTCATGGTCGAATTCGAACCCAAACCGGTTGGGCGTAGTATAGCGTCGCCCAGTCCAAGATGGACCATAGAATGCATGTACAGTACTATCTCCTGAAGTGTCCTCTTTGAGTTGCTAAAATAAGTGCCTCCGGTGTTTCGTGTAACATTGTGGTCATGGCGCCCACAGAAAGCCCCAGATTGTTTCATTTGAAACATAGACCTTGTTTTCCCGCACTTGAACTCTGTTAGATTAAACTGGTTGCAGTTTTAGACAAGGGTGTTTAGTTTGAACATGTTTTTCTTATTTGTATTAATTGCAGTCATGTCTAACGTAGAAGAGGTAAAATATTTATATATTGTTGTCTTAATCTTTGAAAGTTGTTTGAAACGATCTAGCAGAACCTAAAGTATCTTTCTGTACATGACAGGGAAATTCTTTGGACGTTAAAATGTCTAAGCATCAAAAGAAGAAGGCTCCCACAGTTGAAGAAATAACCCGACGTCGAAGTCATCACCAGAGTGGAATATGTTTATGAAGACACCAAATGCATAATTGGTACAGAGCCCGAATATCAGTGGGGAGAAATCTACAGATTGATTACGTACCGAGAGGTGCCTAACATAGGCTTTGAGGAAGAAAACATTTATGTCAACATAGAGAGGTCTTCATTAATGAAGATTGCTACGAGACTTGAACTCTTTCCATGCTCTGAAGTGATTGGGTGGATTCTGCCCAGGGAAGACATGACCACCATGATTCTGGAGAATGTTGACAAATAGGGTTATGCTTCCTATAGCCCTGGCCTACCACTTGCCAGAAGCACAAACATATCTAACTCAAGACTAGCAGAAAAGCATCAGGATGGATCTCGTTGAGACACTCAAAAGGATGCTCATGCCTGGAAAAAACTTTAGAACCAGGCCAACTGGAGAATATGACACCACAAGCCTAAGAACCCCTTACAGGTTCATTTCCTTGATGCTTAATAGGATTTTTGGGAAAGCCCATGGCAGAAGCTTTAAATTGGAGTGGGTGCCAATCATTTTTTATGTTGCAACACATGGGACCATTTTCAATTGGGCTAATATTGTGTCTAATAGCCTCTCGGCCTGCATGGCATCAGCATTAGGAGGGGTGTCCCAAAAGAAATCAGAGTTCTATATGAGCTCCATACTGATTGATTGCATACTATGCAATCAACCCTTCCCTAACCTGAGATGCATCTGGGACAGGGAAATATCACCCATTTACTTAGCATACAAGCCACTATGGACCCATAAATACCACAGTCACTACAGGGAGGTTTGTGAGCATTTCATTATGCCATTATATACCCTTATTTTCTTAAAAGAATGTGACTGCATGTCGGAAGAGGCATTGCAGGTGATTGAAGAGTATGCTGATTATTACTTGACTGAGGATGGGCTCTATTTCAAAATGTTTGGAGGCTCTAGAGCACCCTCATTACTGCCTAAGTATGACACCGACTATGTGATTCACAAAGAGGCAGTTAGGCAAGTGTTTCTAGATGGCATAGGAAGTTTCTTATTCAAACATAAGAAGGTAGCATACCCACCTTTGCCTTTTAGATTAGGGAGTTACAATTTCACTAGAGTAAAGAAGGCCGAGGAATTCGTAGAGGAGTTGGAGAAGTTCCATTTTGGGGAGATTCCATTCCACAGGAATGACTCCCGTAATAAGGTTGCAGAGCACTACAGGGAGGCTAATGTCCATTTTGAGTACACCAGGCATTGGGATAGAGAAGAGTCCATTTTTTGTAGTGCTCTAAACATAATGGCTTTAAGGAGAAGATTTAAAAAGAAAATTACCACCAAAGGTGGGAAGGGACAGGACGATCAGACAAAGTCCGAGGAAGAGGAAGCCAGGAAAAGAAACGAAGAAGCTCAAAGAAAAGAAAAGGATAGTAAAGAGAACCGAGAGGAAGGTTGAAACTGAGGGGTTGTCCGGAAAGATGATTAATGATACAACCATTGTATACGGGACAGATAGAGACCCCAGGTTCACTATTAGAGCAGGGGCTGCATTAATCCATGCTTCAGAAGACAATGTAGATAAAATAATGACAGATCTAGAGCAGTCAAAGAAGTCTTCTTCTCAATTAAAAGATACACTGAGAAAGGAAAGGGAAGAAAACAATAAGTTCAAAAGAAAATTTGAAGACATACAAAAAGAAATCAAGTCTTCAAAGGCTGAACTTCAGGCTCTCCAAATAGAGAGAAAATCGATGGAGACTGCCCAAGAATGTCTGGAGAAAGTACAACAGGAATATCAAGAGTTGAGGGCAGAGAAGGAACATCTGCTATATAGGATAAAATATCTAGAGTTGCAGAAGACTACCTTGAAGATGAATGAGAGGCGATCTCAAAGTCAGGAGGAAAAACTTCAAGAGCAGATTGCCTCACTGATAGCAGCTTTAGAGGAAGCCAAAGAGCAAAAGTTTAATCTCCAACCTTTCAAAGAACATGTGCTGGCATAGAGAGCCAAGATGCTTCAGCTGCAGGTGTCCATAGAGGAGGAAAGATGCAGGGTTTTGCAGATAGACAGCTGGTTGGAGGATATTTTGGAGACTTCCTCATATTTTGTTGACAGATCTCAGGATATCCTGGAAGTCTTGACAGCAAGGATAGCAAGACTAGAAACCAATGAAGAAGCTCCTACAGAGCTACCCTCAAAGGATCAACAGGCCCTTAGGCAGGACTACGACTTATTGGAATTTGCCATCAACACAGCAGAGGAGTTCAAGAAGGCTATTAGAAAGACAAAAGGGACATGTACAGAATTCTTTAGAAGACTTCTGATTACTTATAACCAATGCCAGGTAGAGGATGAACAAAGAATAGATGCTTTTTCGGACCACAGTTTGTTTGTGGAAATTTCACAGAAAAGGTACCAAGAGGATGAAAGAAGAATACAACATATTAAGGATTTATATGAACAGACCTTAAGGAATGAGGTAGATCATTCCGCAGTCAGTATGCAGCTATTAGAAGATCAGTTTCGCTTGAGTGCAGCTAGAATCGAAGCCATCAAGAACCAGGCTGCAAAATTTGAGATAAATATTTGGTTCTTGGAACGTTCTGAATTTGAAAGTATTGCTTTGGAGGCTTCAGAGTGGAAGAAATTTCTAAATAATCAAGCGGGGCCCTCCTCATGAACATTTGTTCACTTTTGCAATATATTGTAATTTTGTAAACTTTTAGTGAAAGTAAATTTTGGGAGGCGAAGAGTTGGGGAATCCCAAGAGTTATTTGTGGGCAGCCCAACAGTCTTATTCTTTTTTTTAAATATAGAGGACTTAGAGGGGAAAGAGGACTTTTTTCCCAGTTAGATAAGTAAAGAGATATTGTAAGAAGAACTACTTTTTTTGCAATAAAGAATTATTGTTTTCCTGTCGGAGTAAGTTTGGTGGGATGTTCAAATTTTATGCTATGGATTGGTTGAAGAGGAACTATTTCATTTTCAGCTTTCTGTCCGTTAACTGTGAGATTGTTCTAACTCTTAGGACCTATGTTCTTGTTTGAATGATTTCTGGTTTATTCTGTGAAATTACCACCATGAGTAATGAATGCTGTTCATAAGCAGTTGGCTATCTGATCGTTTAAATATCTTTAATTTTTCATGTGTCTTGTGAAGAAATATCAGCTATCTGTAATTTCTCTTTATAATGCACACACAGTATACATTACTCATTAATAAGTTACAATTTGGCTCCCTGGGGATAGGTAGATAGTTAGATTTACTTTATTACTGTGAATGTGATTTAGATGCTTGTGAGTTATAAGATGAGAGGTAAGAACCTGCGCATCACTTTGTGAATATTCCAGGAATCCTTTATCAAGTATGCATGTTAAATAGGCACTTGCATATCATACTTTAAGTCAAAAATACAAAAATATATACGGTGGATCGGGCCGCAACCGGTAAATCCTTTTATTTTTGTTACTTGAAATATGGTAGCCGGACCGCAAACCGGATGGATTCCATACACCAAAAAGTCACGGGCTAATTGGGAAAGTTGACTGGGGGGAATCCCTAGCTGTTGCCACCTGCGAATTTCCAGGCATCAACAGTTTTTGGTGCTAGAAGGAGGGCCGCCAGTGCATGGCTGGCCAAGGAAACCCATTTTGTCCCACCAGTGATATTTTGGAAGCATTTTTGTGACCTGACCCAAATACTTAAGAAAAGATGAGGGGAAAGACCTTCCTGTATTGAAAAACTCAATGTTGTTTAGAGTTGGACGAACTTGTAGAAATGACCTGGTGGGGAGTGGTTTAACCTCGGAAGCAAATAGGCCCGGGTATACCTTACTGTTCTCTTTTTCAAGCTCATGTGCTTTCACCTCCTATTTTTTCACTCATGGCTGGTATAAATGTGAATCAACCCAACCCACCGCTGGCTTGGAAAGCCAGATCACCTTTGAACCTAACACCTCCATTGCGTAACCTACCTCAAGCTTTTGAGAAGTTGCTACCTAAGTTTGATCCCGATGAGAAGATTTCCGTTGACGACCACTTGCAAAGTTTCTATCTGGAAATACAAGGGTTAAGGGATGGGGAATACGAGGATGTTGTCTGTAGATTGTTCCCGCATACCCTTAAAGAAGCAGCAGCATCCTAGTACTTTGGTTTTCCTGCAAATTCTATCCCCAATTGGGACACCTTTGAAAGGATTTTCAGAAGTAAATATGCAGCCCAAAAGACACATGCATCACTAATGAAAGGTCTGGGTGCTTTAAAAAAAGAAAAGAATGAGAATGTACATCATTTCACTCAAAGTTTTTCAACTTACCTCAAAGACTTCTCTACAACTGATAAGCCTTCTGATAAGGTTCTGAATGAGTACTATACCTCAGCTCTAGGCCGTGACTTAGCTATGTTCACAAAAGCTCAGGTTAAACCTACATTAGTTGAAACTTATGAAGAGGCTGAAAGAGTAGAGGCTGAAAAGGAAAGTATAGAAGATTATCTCAAGCTACTTGGAGAGAAAACTGCCAGGAGAAGAGCCTTATTGCTGTCTAAACCTAAAGAGGAGCAATCACATGATTTTGAGGGAATGCTAAAAATGATTAAAAAACTCTCCAACAGAATAATAGATCTGGAGAAAGAAAGGGAAGTTCAGAAAACTTATAAACCCTACTACCAAAAAAAGGAGGATAACAACCAATTGAAGACCCCTCCACATAATTCAGCATCAATGAATCTAACAGAGGTAGGGGGGACAATTTTTGTACTTTTCACCAATAACCCCATTCGGAAAAGAATTGTCCTCAATGGCTAAATTTGATGACATTGGTAATGAATCAACTGTTGGACTCTAAATTGACTAAGTACAATGGTGAAGAGAAAAAGAGTTTTCAGACCATAGAAAGACAAGATAATGATACCATGTTTTTTGTTGGGGCGCGCACCTTAATGGTCCTTAATTTTGGTAACTCCGTGGTTTTTGTGGAAGCTTGTAAGCGGAGTTGTGACTCAAAATAGTCTTAGGGGTGTCGGGGTTGAGTCAAAGCCCTCTTTTTGTAATTAACCCATGGTTTAAGTCCAGGGTTTAGGGTTCGGGGTGCCCATGGTTTAATCCCATGTTTTTGTAATAAGTGCACTTGTATAAATAAGAACTTTTGTAAAAGAGTCAAGTTAGGCTTTTGATGTAAGATGATTTGATGTGAAGCTAAGGCTAGTTTTGTAAGAAAGGTTAAGTCCCAGCTGTGTGTGTGGATGACCTCTGCAGCTGTGTGCGCAAAGGGTTTTTGGGTGATTAAGAAGATCTGTAGCTGTGTGAGTAGAGATCTATAGCTAAGTGCGCAGCTTGAGGAATTGAAGGGATCTGCAGCTGACTGTGCAGATCAGAACTGTGGTTTTTGTAAAGAGTTGAATAAAACACAGTTTTGTGGACGTAGCCCCTAAACTGGGGGTGAACCACGTTATATCTTGTGTTGTGGTTATTTTGTGTTGTTTATGTTATGTTCTTTTATGCATTGATAAGTAGATAAATGATAAGTAAGATCACTACTAAATACTGACTTCACCGTGAATTCCCAGTTAAGGGTTAAGAAAGACACTGTTGTTTATCTAACTGCGAAGCTATATAAGTGACTGTCAAAGATCTGTATTGTATGATTATTATTTGTTAAAGGATAAAGCTACAGTAATATCCCTCTTCTGCTTGTAGAAACTTGATTCTGCGGAACCCCATAGCTGTTTCGGGTGAGACTGCAACCTGTTCGCAGGTTGTTGCTAAAAGGGCCAACACTGTGGGTCTTTTGTTGGTGCAAAGACAAAAGTATAGAACCCGGGTTTTCCCTAAGCCCAAAAAATTGGTTCCATTTCTGGTTGAACTCAGTATCTGCTCAAGAGGGGTTTATGTCGTACTTAGAGGGCTATGTTTTGGAGACCCTCAGGGAAAGAAATCGGTGATTGGATTGAAGAGACTTATCTGAAATTTGCTGAACAAGAGAACAAAGATCCACGTCACAGTTCAGATACCTTTTTACAAAGGTACATTTTTTCTGATGTTTATGAAATTTTCTTTGGTAGTATCCACATAGAGTTGCACCAGTGGTTATCCAGGTTGACAGAGAGAAAGACGAACTTCCAAGAAGGTCAGTTTTCTATTTGAACCCCCGCAAGAATTAATATATTGAAAAGAGTGAACAACAAGATATCCCGAGCTGTTGATTTTTGGACAACGCAAACCCTTGAAGCATTTGTGATGGAGTTCGTCATCGACACAAGTACTTCCTTCAGTGAAGCTGAACGGTAGTTTTTCAAAGGACCAAGGGGTAAGTACTTAAATCCATTTAATTTGAAAATTAAAATGCTATTGGATGAAAAAGGTATATTGCTCATTGAATCAGACTGTTAGATTTAGTAGTACTAACTTATGTTTGGAAGTGAAAGTGACTTCGATGAGCAAAGTGGTTTGCTGCGAAGTGGTAAAAGATACAAGAGGAATTTTGGATCCTATACCCTATGTTAGAATACCCAGTATACCCTTGTAATTTCAGCAGACCCGATGCCCGACGAAACCCCTTATGTTGCAAACCCTTCGGTAACCCCACAGCGAAGCCCTATTATCCCTGAGAATCCGTCACAGTCTGAAACCAACCCTAGCCCGAGTATTCCTGTCGTGGGTCAGTCTAGCCCTGTAAGTTCCCCCCTTGCCTACTACCAGCCCCCCTCCCTCCCCCACTAGATCCGCGATGGCCCATATGAATGATGACATTAAGCTCCCAGTCTTTAAAGGAACTGGATCAGAGGATCCAGAACAGTTTTGGTTCTTATGTGAAGCTGTGTGGACTTCCAAGAACATTACGGATCAAGATACAAGAAGAGCGCAGCTGGTTACTTCTTTTAGAGACCGCGCTTTGACCTGGTTCAGGAAGTTTTATAGTACTCAGAACCATGTCTTGGCTGATATAAAAGTGGCAATGATAAAGGAATTTAAGAAGCATAAATCAAAGTCGCAGTGTATCACTGAACTAAAGGAAATTCAGCAGAGGCGAGGAGAATCAGTGTGGGACTTTGATCAGAGGTTCAAAGTTCTACTAGATCAAGTCAATTTCACTATTAGACCAGCGCAGCATAAGGAATGGTTCATTGCAGCTTTGTTACCACATATCAGGACTCCACTCATGCAACAGAAGGTTGCTGATCAGCAAGAGGCTTTGGAAATTGCTATGAAGCTTGAAATAGCTCCTGTCGAAGATAGTTCTGGTATAGCTCAAATACAAGCGCAGTTAGCAGAAATGGCCTTGGAACTACACAACATGAAGAAAGGAAAAGATGTTCGAGAAGAGGTTTGGTGTACACGATGTCGGACAGAACGACATGACAAGGAACAGTGTCCTGCGGTAAGAAATTACCTGAATTCTGGTGCTCCAAACCCATTCAATCCTAGTATTCTATATTGTGAGATCTGTAGGACAACTGGCCAGCATCGACCTGAAGACTGCTATCTACTGCAGAGATATGTACAAGTACCTAAGAACCCCTATTGCAAGTTCTGTAAGTCAGTTGGACACAACGAGGATGAATGTCTCAGTTTTGACCTCATGAGAGAACGAACCTATGATGCTTATAGGGTACAAAATGATGGACAAGGCAATGATGGATATGGGTACCATGGTAGTACCTCAGGTCGAGGTACTTTCGGAGGTCGTGATTGTGGTGGTATTCCTGGAAGAGGTCGAGGCCAGGTGGTGCACTATAACTGTAATCAGGCAGGACATCTAGCTAGAGACTGTCGGAACCCAACTACGACATGTCGATATTGCAGAGCAGTCGACCATGTGATTGAGCAATGTCCGCAGCTGATAGCGAAGATACAAGAAAGAAATAGCGCTCCTACTCAGAATATTCAGATGATTGCTGTAGAGCAAAAACCTGTTCCAGCCATTAATGTTGTTACAAGGAGTGGTGCCACAACGCAAATACAGAATAGGGAGAAACAACCTGATGAGGCTTGGGTTCGTAAGGCCCCAGATAAAATTCCAACCTTCGATGTGGGAAGAGAAAAAGAGACATTTCTGGTAGACAAAAAAGACTTTGCTGATCCAAGCACACCAGTAGCACCTGCGCAGCAGCCTCAGCAGCAGTCACAGTCTCAAGAAGCTTCGACGGATAAAGTAAGTACACTTTCTTCATTTTTACAGAGTTGCATGAAGCTCTTAAGAAATCAGAATGCTTTAAATGAGTTACAGAAAGTTATTGCTTCTTGCGAACCTCAGTGAAGCTCTGGTAAGGAAAAAACTGTTAATAGAGTTAGAAGAACTAGAAGAGAAATGAGATTGCATGCTCAGATAGGAGAATATGACATGACTGATGTCACTCTGGACCTAGGATCCGAAGTAAATGTCTTAACTAAACAAACATGGGAACAAATGGGAAAACCTACCCTTGAATGGTCTCCTATATAGTTGAGATTAGCCAATCAGCAGAAGATTGTGCCCCTAGGAAGGTTCCCTAGTGTCCTAGTAGATATTGATGGGGTCAGTACTTTAGCAGACTTTGAAGTCATTGAGATAATTGATGATAGCAACCCCTACCCAGCTTTTCTAGGAATTAAGTGGGCAATAGACAATGCTGCAGTCATTAACCTTAAGAAGAGACAGATGACTTTCGAAGGGAAAGGTTTGAGAGTCATAGTACCACTGGACCCTTCTCAAGGATAAAGGTACACAGAACCACTCAGAGATGAAGACCAGGTTGTTTTGGACCATATCTACAACATCACAGCTAAGGAAGAAGATTATGTTGATCCTACTGCCGAAGGTATCATGGATTGGGAGTGTGACAGTTCTTGCATGAAGGATTCAGATGATGGTCTAGAGAATTGGCAGAATAGACTTTATGAACTACATGGACATCTATGTGCAAGAATTACCAAGTCTCTCAGATGGCTTGGTTCACAGACAAGAGACTTGCCTACCTTTGATGGCTTGACAGACCCAATAGATTTTATTATACAATTCTTAGAGAAGGTACCGGATTCACAGAAAATGGAGATTCTAGATTCAACATTCAGAGCCATAGCAGCCAGATGGTGGAATGGTCATAAAAAGTATATTCATAGTTGGGAAGCGTGCCAGAAGTCCCTTTGTCTAAGATTCAGGGATCAACCTCAGGAGGTGCGAAGCAGGTTTAATGGTAAGACTAGTCCTCAGGGACACTTGGAGCAATGCTATGACACATGGAAGCATGTACCTCATGAAGAATGGGTACATATGTTTGTGCACACCCTGGAACCTATAGCAAAGAACTGGTATGCAGAGGTCGAGCTTTGCCATGGTACTGTAAGTTGGGATAGTCTTGTTGATAGTTTTGTGCTGACATTTTCTATTAATGAGGTTTGTCCTGCTTTGGACGCGGCTATTAGGTTAATCCATACTAAAGTGTTTGATGATCAAGAAATAGTGGAATACCAACCTGATTGGAAGGAACAAGAAGAAAATGCAGTAGAATGTTATAACCTCGCAATTGACGAGGATGATGATCCACGCAACATTAACATTCCTGAGTTAGAAGGACACTGCGAAGCACATGGACCAGCAATTGAAGCACCTAAAGTGACTCAGCCCTTGAAGACGTGGAAAGTAAACATTGGATCAGAAGAAAAGCCTAAGTATGCTATCATTGGAGATTATTGGGATGAAGAAATGGTGAGCAAAGTGACCCAAATTATCCATGAGTATCAGGACCTATTTTCGACGAAGTTTTCAGAGATAAAAGGTATCCTTGGTGATATAGGAGTAATAAAGATCCCTTTGAAACCTGATGCGAAGCCTGTGAAACAGCGCCCTTATAGGCTGAACCCTAAGTATAAAGAAAAAGTTAGAATGGAGCTCGATAAGATGCTTGCTGCAAGAATCATTGAGCTGGTTGAAGAATCCGAATGGGTCAGTCCTATGGTGGTGCAAGAAAAGAAGACTAAGGGAGAAATCAGAATCTGTGTTGATATGAGGAAGCTGAATGATGCCTGTTTACATGATCCTTTCCCTACTCCCTTTACAGATGAATTTTTAGACAATGTCGAAGGTCAAGAAGTGTACTCTTTTACTGATGGATTTTCAGGTTACCATCAGATTAGAATTGCTCCAGAAGATCGACATAAGACAACCTTCACTACAGAAATGGGATCCTTTCAGTATACAGTTATGCCCTTTGGATTGAAGAATGCACCTGCTATGTTTTCTAGATTAGTCATCTCTTCATTTAAGGAATTTATACATAAATTCTTAGAAGTTTATTTTGATGATTGGACTATCTTTGGGTTACTAAAATACCATATAGCTAGTTTAAGACTTATGCTGGACAAGTGTAGACAGCATCAGATTTCCTTGAACTTGAAAAAGTGTACCTTTTGTGCACCTTTTGGAATTCTGCTAGGTCATATTGTATGTAAGCAAGGACCGGTGATGGATCCTGCGAAGATAGCCATTATTGTGAACTTTCCACCTCTGAAGTCTGTTAAACAACTTCGCACTACACTTGGTCATACTGGATATTACAGGAAATTCATTAAAGGATATGCTCAGATCACAACCCCTATGGAAAAGCAGTTGAAGAAATATATTAAGTTTGAATGGACACCTGAGTGTCAAGAAATCTTGGATATTTTGAAGGAAAAGATGGTAACTGCACCTATCTTAGTATTCCCTGACTGGAATAAGGAGTTTCATGTGCATGTCGATGCATCCTCCATTGCTCTGGGTATAGTATTGGCTCAGTTAGGTGAAGGTAATATTGATCATCATATTGCTTTTGCAACTAGAAAATTGTCCACAGCAGAAAAGAATTATACTACGACAGAACAAGAAGGTCTAGCTATGGTTTATGCATTGCAGAAGTTTCGACACTATCTGTTAGGATCTCATTCTAAGATGTTCACTGACCATTCTGCTTTGAAGTATTTGGTTAACAAGCCTATGCTAGGTGGAAGGATATGCAGATGGTTGATTCTATTTCAGGAATATGACTTTGAGATCATAGTCAAACCTGGAAGACTTAACCTAGGTCCTGACCACTTGTCGATGCTCGAGTCAGGAGAAGAGCCCATTAGTTTGGACGAAGGTCTTCCTGATGCCCAGTTGTTTTCCATCCAGATGGTTGATGACTATTTTCAGGATATTGTTCAGTACTTATCTACAGGTTTTGCACCCGTCGAAACGACAACACACCAGAAGAAGCAGCTGGTGGTTAGAGTAGCTGACTTTACCTTAATAGCAGGACAACTATATAAGATGGGACCAGATGAAATACTGCGGAGATGTGTCCTGGAGCATGAAAAACCATTAATTTTGGCTGAGGCACATTCTGGAGCAGCAGGAGGTCATTACACAGGAAAGGCTACAGCACAGAAGATTTTGACAGCCGGATTGTGGTGGCCCACATTTCATAAGGATGCACGAGAGTATTGCCACAACTGCGACATCTGTCAGAGGACAGGAAAACCATCCAGGAGGGACGAGATGCCTCTAGTTCCATAGGTAACTTTACAAGCCTTTGAAAAGTGGGCTATTGATTTTGTTGGACCTATCAATCCCCCTGCGAAGAAATCCGGAGCAAGATACATTATTACAACAACTGACTACCTTATTCGTTGGTCCGAAGCTCAACCGGTCAAGAACTGTAGCGCTGCTACAGTTGCGAAGTTCATCTTCGATAACATCTTGTCAAGATTTGGGTGTCCTAGAATTCTTATGAGTGATCAAGGATCACATTTCCTAAACAAGACTATTGAAGTATTGACTGAAGAATTTCAAGTATATCATCAGAAGAGTACTCCCTATCATCCTCAAGTAAATGGAACTGTCGAAGCCTTTAACAAGATCCTTGAACATGCTTTGACGAAGGTTTGCAATGTTAATAGAAATGATTGGGATCTTAGAATTCCAGCAGTACTATGGGCTTATAGAACCACCTGTAAGAAGTTGACAGGCCATACACCTTTTAGGTTGGTTTATGGACAAGAAGTAGTCATGCCCATGGAGTACATTGTTCCTAGCCTAAGAATATCTGCTTTCACAGAGATGGATGATCCAGCTATGATGAAAGAAAGGATGGAAAATATACTAGAACTTGAAGAAGACAGATTCATCGCAGGGTCCCAGCAGCAAGTACAAAAATACAGAGAAAAAGCATGGCATGATAGACACATTAAGAAGAAGCAGTTCCAAAATGGTGATCTTGTCCTCTTATATGACAGTAAATTCATGAAATTCTCGGGTAAGTTGAAGACACATTGGAAATGACCAAACATAGTGCAGAGAGTTACCGATGGTGGCGCAGTCCAGCTAGCTAAATTGAATGGAGAAATTTTACCTTCCATGGTGAATGGAAGTAGGTTAAAGAAGTACAGGGACAAGACGAGACCCCCTAATCAGAAGTAACAGCCAGAAGGACCGTCTAAGTACCAAGAATAGCTGGAATTGGGTACTAGACTATAATGAAGCTGTTCTCAAAGCTACGAAGTATTGAAGACTGTCAAAGTTTGAAGGTTGAAGTTTGGTTGCCGCTTGGGTCAGGATGGGTCAAAGCCCAATATTGTGTCGAAGGTACTCATTGAGGTGAAGCTGAAGTTAGTGGTTATGTCAAAGAAGAAAGGTGTGTCACAGCCTAAAATGTGACTGATGGGACAAACTAGAATTGACGGCGCCGGCATGTGAACTGCCTTAACAGCCGTAATGATGAGATCTTGGGAAAATCTAGTGCCGTGTGGACATGATTTACCGCCGCTCCAGCAGATTTGGTGTCATTCATGCACCATCATGACATATTTTGTTGCAGGATTCTATAAGAAGCCACACAGGCCTGTGAGTCCTGCATTGCACATTTCTTTGAGTTTACAGTTAGCACCATGTCGAATGATCACGAAGTCTAGGAATTGTTACGAGAATTTAGGGAGAGAGGTCTGCAGAACCTTATGAGCAATCCACCCTGTGAGGAGGCATCTCTAGCTCCAAAGCAGCCAATGCAGATATGATCAACCAGAAAGAAATTTAAGGTAGAAGTTTGCTCTAAGCGGAACGAAGAAAGGCACAAGCCCTCAGGAAGGACTCTGGAGGATCCCGAGATGTACCCTCCTGGCTCAGCAGAATGGAGGCATGCTGCTTGTCTTATGCAAAAGTACATTGGCATGCAATCACAGGAGCCCTATCTACTAAGGACCTAAAGTTGTGGATGGTCAAATGTTTGATAGGACATGAATGGGAGGCAGTTCGAGGGATGGAGTTGCTGATAGCTTTATAAGGCTCGACAATTGCCATGACCATCATAAATCTTGTGAAGGAAGACAACAACATAAGGAACATCGGCAGTCTACTAAGAATGAAAGGATGAAGAATTAAGCAAGCTGTGGCCATGGTAGAAGTATCAGAAAGGATGACGATGATGACAGGCATACAAGGGAGCAGGAGGGAAGCAAAATTAAAGCTGATGGTTACAGAGATGCAGATGGATACAGAGCCTAACAGAGTGCGTAAGGAGATCATAAAGAAGGAGCAAGCAGCCGAAGATACCATTATACCACCAGATGAGCAGCTGAGTGTCCCGAGACGGGACACTGGTGAGTCTTAGGGGCTTGTTGGGGCGTGCACCTTAACGGTACTTAATTTTGGTAACTCCGCGGTTTTTGTGGAAGCTTGTAAGTGGAGTTGCGACTCAAAATAGTCTTAGGGGTGTTGGGGTTGAGTCAAAGCCCTCTTTTTGTAATTTACCCATGGTTTAAGTCCAGGGTTTAGGGTTTGGGGTGTCCATGGTTTAAGCCCATGGTTTTGTAATAAGTGCACTTGTATAAATAAGTACTTTTGTAAAAGAGTCAGGTTAGGCTTTTGATGTAAGATGATTTGATGCAAAGCTAAGGTTAGTTTTTTAAGAAAGGTTAAGTCCCAGCTGTGTGCATGGACGACCTCTGTAGCTGTGTGCGCAGAGGGTTTTTGGGTGATTAAGAAGATCTGCAGCTGTGTGCGCAGAGATCTGCAGCTAAGTGCGCAGCTTGAGGAATTGAAGGGATCTGCAGCTGAGTGCACAGATCAGAACTATGGTTTTTGTAAAGAGTTGAATAAAACACAGTTCTGTGGATGTAGCCCCTAAACTGGGGGTGAACCACGTTATATCTTGTGTTGTGGTTCTTTTGTGTTGTTTCTATTATGTTCTTTTATGCATTGATAAGTAGATAACTGATAAGTAAGATCACTGCTAAATACTAACTTCGCCGTGAATTTCCAGTTAAGGGTTAAGCAAAACACTGTTGTTTATCTAACTGCGAAGCTATATAAGTGACTGTCGAAGATCTGTATTGTATGATTATTATTTTTTAAAGGCTAAAGGTACAGTAATATCCCTCTTCTGCTTTCAGAAAGCTAATTCTGCGGCACCCCATAGCTGTTTCGGGTGAGATTGCAACCTGTTCGCAAGTTGTTGCCGAAAGGGCCAACACTGTGGGTCTTTTGTTGGTGTGAAGACAAAATTATAGAACCTGGGTCTTCCCTAAGCCCAACATTTTTATGGGATTGTGTCTCGATGTTCGATATAGAAAAGAGTACTGCTAAACCTGAGAACATACCAACAGCAACAAAAGACATGGATCTAATAATTAAAGATGATGCAACAATCTAAAATATTAAGAAGTTGCAACAGAATGTCAAGAGATAGTTAAATGACAATATTGAAGATAAAATACCCAAAGTTACTACTGTCAGCTAGGAAACAGACCAAATCAACGAGCATGCAAAAATTATGGAAGGACAAGTAGATGTTAACAAAGGAAACACTGAAAATACTGAGGAGCCTAAAAAAGAAGTACCCACTAAAAACCAACCGGTGGAGGAAGACGTTGAACCAATTTGGGAAGAAAAGGCTAAAACCCCACCTTTCTTGTTGACTCTAGAAGTGCTGAATCATAATGTGCATAATTGCTTGGTAGATTCTAGATCATCGGTAAATGTTATGCCACTTGTAGTTTGCAAAAAGATTAATGGGTAGCCAAAGCCCACAGCCTGGGAAGTAGTTCAACTAGACAGAACACGTGTCAAAGTAGTGGGGAAATGAAGAATGTTCTCATTCGTTTATCTGCCAATAACATGATATGTCAATTTATTGATATTATGGTGGCTGACATACCGGATGGTTATGGTTTTATTTTGAATCGAGATTGGTCTGCCAGGCTAAAGGGGTATTTTTCCTCAGATTGGTCTCATTTATGGTTACCTCGTAAGGATACCCCAAATCAGATCAAAATTTCAAGAGAACCTTACATGAAACACACTGTCACTAAGTTGGGAGAAGGAAATGAATCTGCTAATTCTGTTCTGGGAAATTATCTAACGGAGCTTGAAATAAGATATCATGCCTCAGGAAAAGCCAGTTCTATGATTGACACTCAGCCTGATCTCCTTCAACTTCCTTAGGCTAATAAGGATGACTATAGATCAGTAGACATGGTTTCAATTTCAAAATAGTACAATTAGACCATGGATAGGTATTTCACCTATAATACAGCCTAGCCCCTTGACTCATTAGATTGAAGAATTTTTAGGGGTGGGAACACAATTTTCTTTTTCTTTAATGTTTTGTACATAAATAAATTGATGTTGTTTTGTTTTGGTGTAACGCTTTGTTTCTAGTTATTTTGGTTTTGAATAAAGAGGCAAAATTTTAGTTGCATGGGAAACATCAAGGTTCTTAATTAACTGAAATATTGAGGAAAAGACTTTGCTTTTTAAATAATAGAATGTCTTCTAGTAGGAAGTGTTCCTAATTATCCATGCATTCATTGAAGCCCTACTTAACCCCTGTAAATAACTCATAATTAAGAGGTCTGGAATGCTATTTCGAGGCTCCATCCATTTCACATCTAAGGTGTCCTAGGGAGTGATGGCGAAGGGCCCACGGAGAGGAAGCAAGGTAAACAGTTTACTATATATAAATGATCCCATGCCATGATTTCAGAAAGCCTAAAGGCTATCAAGAGTCAAAACTCCTTAAAGAAACAATACATATCAAAGCAAAGTATCAGAAACATAAATTTCAAATTGCCAAAAGTTCTTCTCCATCTGTGAGCTGAAAAGTAAATTCTTCTCTCACACAAAAGGACATTATGGATAGAGGAGCCTGAATAAAATTCAGAAAGAAAGGCAGATGGAGGACTCAGAAGAACAAAAGTTTGAACAACACAAAAGTGCAATTGGCATGGGAATGAGGAACAAAGGAATAGTGTTGTTTACCATATGTTATGATCCTATGGTGTCCAAGCTAGAAACTACCTAAAGATAGAGGTAAAATAAATATCACTTATTAGGCCTCAAAAGAGTTATCCGGACTTTCAAATATTTTGAGTGTTCCCATTCCCCAAAGAATGGACTACTTTTCAATGATTTAAATGCATAGGTTTTCCAGCTTAGGAATACAAGCATCTAGAAGAATTCATCTTTTGAGCTAGACAGTATTTTACTGGGAAGAAGTTAAGTCAGAAATCTAGGGTTCACCAGCTAGTTGCCAATTGTTGCAGCTGCAACATTTTCCCAAAATTCAAAAAAATTTTGGGCCCCTCCTTTAACTCATTTTGGCTTGACTTTTGAGTTTTGGTATTCCACAGAAAGACTATTTTTATGCCAAATGTTTCACTACTTGTTTAAGTTTTACCTTGCCATCGGAAGCGTTTTGATGTTCAAATCAGAAATCTAGTCATCTGCGCGCCCGTCGTTGCGGAGAAGTAACAAGAAACCAGGACCGATTGTTTTCTCTGATGCCTTTATTCGCTTGTTTGTTTGTCTCAATCGGCTATCGGTTGGAATCCCGTCGGGACATATTGTCTCTAAGTTTTCCGCAGTTGCGGATAGCATATCACATTAACTTTTTCGACCCCACCATTTTGTTTCGTTGATCTTTGAGTTTTTGGCTTTTGTCGTCGCAGCTTTGGAAAGCGTTGTCTTTCCGGTGGTTTGATTTTACTTTTCCACGGAACTGAGGTTTCTTGGTTTAATTTATGTTGGTTTTTTCTTCGATTGTGCCAATTTGCGGAACTCGATGTCTTTTATATTTCCACCGTTGCGGCTCTTCATCCTTTTATTGTTTCGATGTTTTAATATTGTGAGCTCCGAAGCAAGTATCATTTGATTTCTTTCCAATGCTTCGGCGGTTCTCCCAGCTGTTTCATTGCTCGACGTTATGGGAGGCAATGTTGATATGCTCTCTGATCCCATGTTTTTTACCGCCCAATGATTTTCTCCCGCCGAGTATGGTTGACCAGGGATATATATATATATCGGGTCAGGTAGATTATTATTTTATTGTTATTTTGGACCATCTCTGCGCTGTCGTTTTCGCTCGAGCTAACCAGGACCCCCACTGTCGGTACCCTCATTCCTAGGTGGATCCACTATGGAAACTCAACAGTTTTTCTCCTGCCAATCATGCAGAAATTTTAGGTAGGCTCTTGTACTCATTATCCCATTCCGTTCGACTGGACATTTTAAATTTTTGTTTCCGCGGTTAGGGTTTTCACTCAGTTTCCCGTCGTGACATGTATATATGCGGAGGTGAGTATTGTGACTATTAGTAGAAGAGTTCTTTGTACCCTACAGGGTGTTTTTCTTCCGCGGCCATCATGGCCTTTTACCCTGCACTCGATGGTTGGGGAAACTGGCGTAGACGGCCGTTACGCTGTCTGCACCAGTTTGCCCCATTTTATGTTTGGTCATTCGGTGAAGATTTTCAGGGCTTTCCTGGGGAATGCCGAAGTTTTTCCACTAATCCATTCACCTGCGTCTTTCAAACCAAGACCTCATTGTTGTTTTCAGTTTTCTAGCAACCCGATTCACAGTCGAATTCAAACCCGAACCAGTTAGGGGTAGTATAGCGTCGCCCAGTCTAAGATGGACCATAGAATGCATGTATAGTACTATCTCCTGAAGTGTCCTCTTTGAGTTGCTAAAATAAGTGCCTCTGGTGTTCCATGTAATGTCGTGGTCATGGCACCCACAGAAAGCCCCAGATTGTTTCATTTGAAACATAGACCTTGTTTTCCCTCACTTGAACTTTGTTAGATTAAACTGGTTGCAGTTTTAGACAAGGGCATTTAGTTTGAACATGTTTTGCTTATTTGTATTAACTGCAGTCATGTCTAACACAGAAGAGGTAAAATATTTATATATTGTTGTCTTAATCTTTGAAAGTTGCCCGAAACGACCTAGTAGAATCTAAAGTATCTTTCTGTACATTACAGGGAAATTCTTCGAACATTAAAATGTCTAAGAGTCAAAAGAAGAAGGCTCTCGCAATCGAAGAAGAAATCGACATTGAAGTCATCACCAGAGTGGAATATGTTTATGAAGAAACCAAATGCATAATTGGTGTAGAGCCGGAATATCAGTGGGGAGAAATCTACAGATTGATTACGTGCCGAGAGGTGCTTGACATAGGCTTTGAGGAAGAAAACATCTATGTCAACATAGAGAGGTATTTGTTAATGAATATTGCTACAAGACTTGAACTCTTTCCATGCTATGAAGTAATTGGGTGGATTCTACCTAGGGCAGATGTGACCACCATGATTCTGGAGAATGTTGACAAACAGGGTTATGCTGCCTATAGCCCTGGATATGTAGCCCTAGCCTATCACTTGCCAGAAGCACAAACATATCTAACTGAATACTGTCTGAAAAGCATCAGGATGGATCTCATTGAGACACTCAAAAGGATGCTCACGCCTGGCAAAAACTTTAGAACCAGTCCAACTGGAGAATATGACACTGCAAGCCTAAGAACCCCTTATAGGTTCATTGCCTTGATGCTTAATAGGATTTTTGGGAGAGCCCATGGCAGAAGCTTTAAATTGGAGTGGGTGCCAATAATTTTTTATGTTGCAACACAGGGGAGCATTTTAAATTGGGCTAATATTGTGTCCAATAGCCTCTCAGCCTGCATGGCATCAGCATTAGGAGGGGTGTCCCAAAAGAAATCAGAGTTCTATATGAGCTCCATACTAATTGATTGCATACTATGCAATCAACCCTTCCCTAACCTGAGATGCATCTAGGACAGGGAAAGATCACCAATTTACTCAGCATACAAGCCACTGTGGACCCATAAATACCACAGTCACTACAAGGAGGTTTGGGAGCATTTCATTATGCCATTATATACCCTTATTTTCTTAAAAGAATGTGATTGCATGTCAGAAGAGGAATTGGAGGTGATTGAAGAGTATGCTGATTATTACTTGACTTAGGATGGGCTCTATTTCAGAATGTTTGGAGGCTCTAGAGCACCCTCATTACTTCCTAAGTATGCCAATGACTATGTGATTCACAAAGAGGTAGTCAGACAAGTGTTTCTAGATGGCATAGGAAGTTTCTTATTTGAACATAAGAAGGTAGCATACCCACCTTTGCCTTTCAGATTAGGGAGTTACAAGTTCACTAGAGTAAAGAAGGCCGAGGAATTCATAGAGGAGTTGGAGAAGTTCCATTTTGGGGAGATGCCATTCCATAGGAATGACTCCCGTAATAAGGTTGCAGAGCACTGCAGGGAGGATAATGTCCATTTTGAGTACACCAGCCATTGGGACAGAGAAGAGTCCATTTTTCATAGTGCTCTAAACATAACAGCTTTAAGGAGAAGATTTAAAAAGAAAATTACCACGAAAGGTGGGGAGGGACAGGACGAGCAGACAAAGGCCGAGGAAAAGAAACGAAGAAGCTCAAAGACTAGCCCAAGAAGCCGAAGGATGGCTAAAGGGAGAGGAGGAGGAGAAAAGAAGAGCTGCACAAGAGGTAGCCAGAAAGGTAGAAGAAGCTACCAAGATTGAAGAAGAAGAGAGAAAAACGAAGTTGGATGAGGAACTGAAGAAGTAGGAGGCAGAGAAGATGAAGCTGACCCAAATAGTGACAGAACAATCAGCCTTTGATGCAGCAGACATTTAGACCCAGGATGTGGAAAACCTCGACATTCAAGATCCTAAAGTACCAACTACTGTCAGCCCACTAGGACAGTCTATGGTCCCCACCCTTAGAATAATCCCTTTTGAACAGAAGAAAGGGGAAGAAGTGCCTGATTTTAATACTATCTTTTATGATAAAGAAAAGAAAAGGATAGTAAAGAGAATCGAGAGGAAGTTTGAAACCGAGGGGCTGTCTGAAAAGATGATTAATGATACAACCATTGTATATGGGACAGATAGAGACCCCAGGTTCACTATCAGAGTAGGGGCTGCATTAATCCATGCTTCAGAAGACAATGTAGATAAAATAATGACAGATCTGGAGCAGTCAAAGAAGTCTTCTTCTTAATTAAAAGATACACTGAGAAAGGAAAGGGAAGAAAACAATAAGTTGAAAAGAAAATTTGAAGACATACAAAAAGAAATCAAGTCTTCAAAGGATGAACTTCAGGATCTCCAAATAGAGAGAAAATTGATGGAGACTACCCAAGAATGTTTGGAGAAAGTACAATAGGAATATCAAGAGTTGAGGGCAGAGAAGGAACAACTGCTAGATAGGATAAAATATCTAGAGTTGCAGAAGACTACCTTGGAGACGAATGAGAGGCGATCTCAAGAGCAAGAGGAAAAACTTCAAGAGTATATTACCTCACTAACAACAGCTTTAAAGGAAGCCAAAGAGCAATAGGTTAATCTCCAACCTTTCAAAGAACATGTGCAGGCACAGAGAGCCAAGATGCTTCAGCTGCAGGTGTCCATCGAGGAGGAAAGATGCAGGGTTTTGCAGATAGACAACCAGTTGGATGAGATTTTGGAGACTTCCTCATATTTTGTTGACAGATCTTAGGATATCCTGGAAGTCCTGACAGCAAGGATAGAAAGACTAGAAACCAATGAAGAAGCTCCTGTAGAGCTACCCTCAAAGGATCAACAGGCCCTTAGGTAGGACTACGACTTATTGGAATTTGCCATCAACATAGCCGAGGAGTTCAAGAATGTTGTTAGAAAGACAAAAGGGACATGTACAGAATTCTTTAGAAGACTTCTGATTACTTATAACTGATGCCAGGTAGAGGCTGAACAGAGAATATATGATTTTCTGGACCACAGTTTATTTGTGGAAATTTTGTAGAAAAGGTACCAAGAGGATGAAAGAAGAATACATCATATTAATGCTTTAGATGAACAGACCTTAAGGAATGAGGTAGATCATTCCGCAATTAGTGTGTAGCTATTAGAAGATCAGTTTCGCTTGAGTGCAGCTAGAATCGAAGCCATCAAGAACCAGGATGCGAAATTCGAGATAAATATTTTGTTCTTGGAACCTTCTGAATTTGAAAGTATCACTTCGGAGGCTTCAGCGTGGAAGAAATTTCTAAATAATCAATCGGGGCCCTCCTCATGAACATTTGTTCACTTTTGCAATATATTGTAATTTTGTAAACTTTTAGTGAAAGTAAATTTTGGGAGGCGAAGAGTTGGGGAAGCCCAAGAGTTATTTGTGGGAAGCCCAACAGTCTTATTCTTTTGTTTAAATATAGAGGACTTAGAGGGGAAAGAGGAAATTTTTCCAAGTTAGATAAGTAAAGAGATATTGTAAGAAGAACTACTTTTTTTTGCAATAAAGAAGTACTATTTTCCTGTCGGAGAAAGTTTGGTGGGATGTTCAAATGTTATGCTATGGATTGGTTGAAGAGGAACTATTTCGTTTTCAGCTTTCTGTCCGTTAACTGTGAGATCATTCTAACTCTTAGGACCTATGTTCTTGTTTGAATGATTTCTGGTTTATTCTATGAAATTACCACCATGAGTAATGAATGCTATTCATAAGGAATTGGCTATCTGATTGTTTAAATATCTTTAATTGTTCATGTGTCTTGTGAAGAAATATCAGCTATCTATAATTTCTCTTTATAATGCACGGACAGTATACATTAATCATTAATAAGTTACAATTTGGCTCCCTGGGGATAGGTAGATAGTTAGAATTACTTTATTACTGTGTATGTGATTTAGATGCTTGTGAGTTCTAAGACGAGAGGTAAGAACCTGCGCATCACTTTGTGAATATTCCAGGCATCCTTTATCAAGTCTGCATGTTAAATAGGCACTTGCATATCCTACTTTAAGTCAAAAATACAAAAATATATATGGTGGATCGGGCCGCAACCGGTAAAGCCTTTTATTTTTGTTACTTGACCTACGGTAGCCGGACCGTAAACCGGATGAATTCCCTACACCAAAAAGTCATGGGCTAATTGGGAATGTTGACTGGGAAGAATCCCTAGCTGTTGCCTCCTGTGAATTTCCAGGCAACAACAGTTGAATAGGTAGCTACGGTCATATAGGCATGTTAGGTGCAACACTATTCTAGAGTTGCAGTTGCGGCTGCTGGTACTGTTTTTATGGCTGAGGGTATTGTTAAGGAGGGTATTGTTGGTGAGGAAACTGTTGATGTGGAAACTGTTGAGGAGGTTGGATATAGGGAAATTGGTTTCCTGGATGGAAATTCCTCCACCTAAGAGGCCAAGAATTATGTTGGTTTGGTTGCTGAGTCCACAAATTCCATGAGTTGAAATTTTGCATAGGAGGTTGAGAAGGATGCCATTGATGGTTGGAATAAGATGAAGCGAATTGTGTATTAAAGTGATGTATATTATTCCAATTATTCATATTATTCGAAAATGGAAATGAGTCTGGAGTCATACCTTGGTTTCGAGGTTTCCAAGGACTTTTTTGGGAAATGAAGTAGGTTGGTTCCACATCTAGAGTTTACGCCTACAGAACTTCCTTCACTTGAGGTAGTGAGGGGCACTCCTTTGTATCATGGTTCAGTTCATAGAGCTGACACACTTCTACTTTGTCAAGTGGGAACTCCTTCAGGGGATGTTTCTTCCTACATTTGGGGCAAAATACACCGAGTGTTAGATCATCTACTGCTTGTTTCTGCCTTTCCCTCAGGACATCTCTTTCTGAGGAGATGGAGCTCATCATTTATATTTTGAAGTTCTCAAGAAGGTTTCCTATTTATGCTCAGGTATCTCCTCCATTGGATGAATTTTGTGTTATGTTGAAGACATCTCGTTCTAACTTATCCCATTTTTTGTTCTTGGAAGACCCTCTAGAATACCTTTTGCATAATTCGACAATATTTTCAAAGGATTCCTTTGAGATATCCCCCTTTCCTAGCAGGTTTAACATACCTAGGAAGTCTTCTCTAATCCCATGAAGTAGGATTATCTTGAGCACATATAACACCATATTAGTCTATCCATCTCTCTGCACACTGTACAAGAGCCTCTCAACAAAATCTTCCAAGCTTTCTTCGTCCCTTTGTACCATCTTGAAAAGATCTTCTCTTTTATCTTTGGTGTTGCAGTACTCCTAGTATTTTTCTAGGAACACCTGTTTCATTCGGTCCCAGGTGGTGACAGTTCCACCACCCAGGCTCATGAACCAATGTAGCGCATTATCCTTCAAAGTAGTAAGGAAAATTTTTAACTTCTGCTCACTGGAAGTGTAGTCATAGTTGCAATAGAGGATGTCAAACTCGGAAAGGAATTCATCCGGATCCTCTGTGTATTTTCCATGAAAATGAGCTAATACTGATGGTGATATGTTTTTCATGAGGGATAGTCCCTCTAGCTGTTGAATGGGGAACTGAAGTGTGGAAACTATTCCATCAGGTGGGGGATCATATTCATTGTGATGATTTCCCCCCATCACCTCTTCATAATCTTATGGCTCGCGTCTGTTATTCATATTTTCTTCTTCTCTATCCTCTCTATGCTTCCTTTTATTTTCCTAATTTTGATGGAAATTTGTCTACTCCTCTTTTGTCACCACCTTCCCGTTAATGTGATAAATCACGTCTCGATTAGCTGCTCCCACAGCACTAATTATGTCTTCCTCCGCGAGGACACCTGAGGGTGTCGCAGATTCTCTTGTGTTCTCCACTGTGGAAATGGATGCATCCACCCTAGGGTTAATTCAGATTCTTCTGACGAAGTACCCCTAATGGAAAGCTCTGGTAGAGGAATTGGTTCTGGCAACCAGATTGTCAATGAATGTTCTTCTTCCCAGGGCCGGATTTCTTCCACGACCTCTTCCACCTACAATGTTAGTATTATGGGGAGTTCTGGGGGTTATAGGAATGTCACGCTATACTCTTCTTGTATTCATGCAACCCAAAACATCCATACTTAAAAAATGAAGAAAAATGAATGGATGTAACTACTATGGTGTCTAATAATTATCTTCCTCGGCAATGGAACCAAAATGATGGGCACTCTATATGCTAATTAATTAAAACCAACATATAGAATGTTCAACATAAATTGTCAACCCAGGGAAGTTTTTTATTGCAAAGATAATTGACACTATCTATGCTTAAACACTAAGTAGTTGATGCTGTTGAATGAACTACCCTACCTATCTGTTTAGTCCAAATCTTCCCATGATTAATCTAATCTAAATCACCTTCCTAAGAATACAGAATTGTAATTACCTTCCTACAACTTCAATCTAGAAATGAACGATTCAAGAAATAGACATATAGACTTACTTTTGTAGAAAGTTAAATCCTAATTTACCAGGCCATATGAGGATCCATTATAACTATCTCAATTCAACTTAATCTAAGAATCAGAAATGCAGAAATTGAACTCAACAATTATAACTGTAAATGGACTGAATTAGTAAAACTGAAGAAAGACAACAATTGAAAGAAACTAGGGATGAGCTTGGATGTTACAGCTATCACACAAGTGCATAAAGGAAATTAACCTACACATTCAACTGTCACACCACTCTATTGCAGCTTATAGGAAATGCAATTACTGATCATTCAAGGAAACAAACAATGAATCATTACTGTTGCAGCTATTATAATAGAATGTGTCTACTGTAACATCCACACCACATAACAGAAAATATAAATACCTAATTAACTCGACAATCTCTATGGGAAGGTGGGACCAGCCTTCAAACATAGACGTCGGAGACTAACACAAGTTAAAACACAGAAATCTGAAGAATCCTTCTCCTTGTATTAGATGATAGAATGAAAGTACAGTCTCTGTCACAGCTTATACAATATGATCAATTATTTTCCAACCCTTGGCTCTGAATAGTTCCTAATATTTATACATCAACCTTTATAACTTCCACCCACTAATCTCGGGCAGCCATGAATATCTACGATCTTTAGGCTGCCCTATTACAATGTGATGTTACAGCTGTAGGCGAAACAGAAGCAGGGAATATAAGAAATCTATTGCTCAAGCTGATGATGAAGTAACAGAACCCATATAAGAGATACTCTATCAGTTTTAGCTACCCTTGATCATCGACACGTTGCTGAAGCTGAGTCTATTGCAGCCTAGGTGGAATGAGGACCTTTGACTACGTTTCAAATGTAGAGATGGATCAGTGGGTAACAACTAGCAATGAATGTTCACTTCTTCTGGAAACCACTCGGCCTGCTACACCTATATTCTTCAAATCTTTAATTATCTTCATAAAATCTCAATTTGTTAGCATAATCCAAGAGGCAAAGCCATGATTATAACAATCATAAGTATTAATAATATAAAACAATAAGTAATTATACCTATAAGGAATCAGGGCTCAAATGAAGGAATAACATCTGTTTGGTGCATAAAATGGAGTAAGATAAGGAAAAAAGGGTATGGTGAATGTGGTCAAAAAGGGGTCATTTATGGGCCCAACAATGACATATGCCCCCTTGTCATGGTCCACTCCATATTTCTTCTTCAACCTAGTGGCTAACCATTTTTCATTATCCTTCCTGCAAAAGTATTGCAATGCATTAGGCCCTTGCATGGGAAACCCAGTGATCTATCAAATTAACTCCACCGTGGTTGGTACCTTGGTGTCCAGCTAAAAGTAACCTCCATGAAAACACACCAATGGTTTCTTTGTGCGCGCATTGGTTTCCACTAACTTGCCAAAGTGTAGCATGTGTGTGAGGCCTAACAACCCATATTTTTGTAGTCTCAACACCCACTAATGTGGTGTGCGCACCACTGGTCCACCATCCCTATCATCTTGTGACTCAAATGGATCCATTGTGAATTCAGTGTATGCCAATAGATCATGATCGTATTTCATCCTTGTCAGACAAGGCACAATATTGAATGTGCAATGCATTCCCATGGGAACTGGCAGCATTCGAATTGGGTATCTCTAGTTATTCATCAAATTAGGCACGGTTGCACCAGGATTACATGGCAGAACAAACCCAGGGATGTCTACCATTATTGCCCCATTTATTTTCATGCAGCCTTAAGCTATAGTCGTCGATGGCCCAACCTGTGTCGTTGCTTCTGCTCTTGCTCTACTTGAATTTTTGGTAGTCTGTTTCTTTTGCAAGGGTGACTTGGGCCGATTGGCCCCCCTCTTCTTTCACGGAATCCATGGATATTTTTTCTTCATGCTGACCCCCTCTTCCATAATCGATGTTTCGATAGGTGTAGAATCGTATATTCCACCACTCAAAATCACTTGCGCCATTGTTGCAGTCTAGTCGCTCATAAGCTCTCAACTATGTTGTGTAATCACTTTATGCTCTGTTCACTCAATAATCACAATGGTTCATCCAAATCGCTCCTCTCCAACTCTTATAGTGCGAGATCATCTGTGCCAAAATATTTGCAATCATCATGACCAAATCCACCACTTATCAGTCGAATGTACCACCGATACTCCCTATCTAACAGTCGGATTCTCCATAAATGTGTGTCTCGTCCATCGACACCACCACCGAACTGGTTGAATTGCTGCATTAACTGCCTGATTATACCCTATCACGTCTCTACGGATGTCACCAAACATCCTCCTTTATGCGACTCAATCCATTTCCTTTAGCGCAGCCACCAGTTTCTAGTGCGCCAGCCTCCTTTGTACCACCTCTTACATTTTTTTTCATTGTGCAGTTCCTTAAGAATCGCATCGCACCTTGCTATCCTGGTAGGGATTTAGTTGGCTTCCATTCATTAACTTAGGCAGCATCGCGCCATCTAGTTGCTGCAATGGTACCGCACCTCCGTTAGTATTGAAATTGATTACATAAGGACCTAACCAATGCATTTTCAACTTACCTGGATGTTTCACAAACTTACTGTCATAGAGCAACACCATATCTCCTTTCTAGAAGTGCTTGGTTTTGATGTGTCGATCATTCCATGCCTTCTGGCAATCCTTCTCGACTCACTAATGAAAACCTGTGACAAACAGATCTTCTTCTCACTGCAGCAATTTTGTTAGGCATTCTTCCAGCTCTCTTTCGTCATCCATCCCTATCGTTGCTATGATGCATAGGCTTGGAATAATATATTCCTTTGGAATCACTTCTTCTTGGTCATACACCATGTAGCAGGGATTTCTCCCTTGCTACAGGGTAGGAATGGCTACCTTCCGTCTATAGGACAGAAGGGTAGGTTCCTGGTGGTGAAATGCAAGGAAAACGGACAGAAAATGAAGCAGAATAGAAATAAAAGAAATGGATGGAAACCCCTCTGCAAACACTGTTAGGGTTTAGCTCTAGCAACCTGCATACAACTATTAGAATCAAAATACCTACAAAAACATGTTAAACAATGAACCTACAAACAAATAATGGATTAGATGAAATCAAATAAACAACACAAAGCAACAAGTTATACCTTCTCTTGATGGAATGGGCCACCATGCCCTAGCTTGGAGAAGCACCTCTCTTGGATGGGGGGAGCTATGGCTCAATGGAAGATGGAGAAGAGGGAGTGTGCGTGGCTTCAACTCGGGAAGCATAATAGTATACAAGGGAGAAGTGTTTTTAGAGTGACCCCCACCCCTCTATTTATAGCTTTTTTGGGGATTTTTAGGGTTTTAAGCCCCTGGTTGTGGTTTTAGCCCATTTTTTGGGCTTTTAGTCCCTTCTACCCTATCTTTAGCTCCTTTGGGGGTTTTTATCCCCTTTGAGGGGTTTTAGCCCCTTTTTGGAGGCTTTAGCCCATAGGAGAACTATTTAGGCTCTTTTTGGGTGTTTTTAAGCCCTTTTGCTCATTCTTAAGCCTTTTTTAGGGTGTGGGGGTCTAATGGGGTGAAATGAGGGTCATGCATGGGTGTCCTTCAGTGGTGTAGGCCATGTAGAGCTGAGTGAGGGATTTTTTGGGTTAAAATATTGCCCCCTGATGTGTGACAGAAGGATCTCATTGTATGGCCGATGGACATCATAGGATTTTCTACGGAGAGGTGGTGCTTCTTGGGCTGGGGCATGGTGGCTTTTGGTTTTTGTATTAATATGGTTCCCATCAATGGGTGAGATACAAATAATGTGTGACATGTATATGGATGAGGTGGGAATCCCCATGCTTGTGACAATGTCAAAACAATAATGTGATCTATGCTCTATAATACAAGATCTGATCATATACAAATGATGATACATAGTGGTTGCCTCAATGAGAGGCTGAATACAATATTGATCTAAAGAATTGCTACATTGGAACCATGGCATTCTCATGGAATGCTATATATCCATGACTAATATCCTACTAGATCTGGGATGGTACATAGTTGTATGGACTCACTGATGGAGAGTTAGAGTCTCTGTGGTACAAGTATGCTACATCAATCATAAATCTATATAGAAGCACTGCTGGGGCTTCTGAACAATGTCTCCAACGTAACCCAAAAATCACAAGGGACATAAACCTATTTAGGTCCCTCGAATAGACTCATCAATGTGTTAGAGTCAGGTGACATCCAGGGTCTTCGACCACATATTGCACGGACCAATACCCTGTATGAATCTCGACGGTGCGATGATGTAGCTGGAGTCAAGCACATGAGAAACAACCATCTCGAGAGGCACTAAGGACTCCTCTCAAGTGGTCTGAGGAACTCATCAATGAGGTTAATGAAACCAAGATACAAGGACCTCTGGATCTATGCTCTGGAATATGTGTGTTGTCATCAACAGAGGGAGACCTACCCCAAGTTAAGGCAATGGTGTTTCCTTGACCAGAAGCGCGAGGGAGATAACCGAAAGATGTGAGTCAATTTGCAGATTGACCCACTGAATGGGGTGGGGGGAGGGAAAGAGTTGAATAGGGGTAGGGGGAGTGTAGTAGACTCAAACTTCCCTTGTTCAGAGTATGACGGTAAGGCAGACCAGGCAGTAAATGAAACTAACTCAAGGGAAACGAATCATAGCTGTAATACTAGGAATGTCACTGCAGATGGAAAATACTTGGGGGAGGTAGACACTTTTGATATTGATGGGATCCAAGGAAGACCCAAGGAAGACACATTGCAGAGTACTCTGAACAAAGGCAACCCAAAGTGGGAATGCTGCCAAACTCTTTTCTATGGGGTGGTGTCTAGAGACATCGTTGTGGTATGATCTCATGGATTTTTGGCGAGCCCAAGAAATTAAATGCTCGATGGTGCTTTCAATTTTAGAGAGTCTGAAAGCATGAAGAAGACTCCAGTGGGGGCTCTTTTTTGTTGGTAGTCTCCTGTGCCCGAAAAAGGATAAAAGTATACATAGGAGAGCTCGCCCATCCTGTAGGGGATGAGAGACTTTTTTATCGTTGGTATTCCAATCAGGCCAAAAAAGGTTAAACCTATACTAACTGGACGATCATTCAGATATTTTTATGAGCATGAACAAAACCAATTTTGCTCAGAAATCTTTTCTTGATGAGAAGGTTGGAAAAGAGCTTAATGACAACCCATGGTGAGATTTTTCGTAAAGTTTGGCCCTTTTGCTGGAGAAAGCATAAAAGTATGAAGAGGGGAATGATCTTGGCTTGAATATGCCAAGGTGGTCCTTTTCATTTGATGGTCTACATAGTCCACAAAAGGAGATAAATGAGACAATGTAGAATCCCTTTCCTATCCTTTAATGAGCAGGAAAGGAAGCAGCTGCGCTTGGCAATATTTTCATTATTTTAGGATTCAGAAAAGAGCTTAAATGAAACTCTAGAATGGTCAACCAATTGCGGTGGCATAGGCGGTGCCCCATGTCAGGATGGTGGACAGTGGTCCAAAGGTCATCCACGTAGTATGGATGGAGAAGGTGGCTCTCAAACATACCAATACATGCATGGGATAGATCGTAGCAGAGGCACGCAAGTCAGTGCAGAGGCATGCAAACCGAGGTGGATCTCGAACAGAGGTCAGGAGAGCTATGTGTGAGTTGTGGTGGATGGACTTGACTACATGTGATGTGAGTGTAAGTCCGGAGGTGGTTATACGCCAAATACATGTAAAAGGAATAATTCATCTTCTGGACAATGGTCCGGAGATCCGCATAAGGTGCGGTGGACGAAGTAGACGGCTATATTCTAAAATAAAAATGATGTTCCTTAATGGGCGGTGGCCCGAGAATGTGCATGAGTCATGGTAGGAAAGTGTGATGCAAGTATAGGTCTGTAGACACTTGCATCACCATGTTGTGGCTCGTAAATCGAGGTAACTTTCGGGGAGCGTGCCCGAAATTTGTTTGCTTAAATATGAGATGATGGTCTCATAAGGAGATAGAAATTTGTGCCTAGAGGTGTGAGAGGTGTCTCAAACAGGTTTCGAGTGATTTTAGATTAGTAGCTAATGGTGCTTCCCTCGAATGGGGGTCTTTGATTTGTGGTAAAAACATTGCAAAAAAAAAGGGAAAAAACTATGCTATAAGGGAATCATAGTGGTTATATTAGGTATATACTCTCTTGAGGTGGATCCCATTGCGCGGCTTCTTCAAGATTCAACCATCTGAGTCAGTGAAGAGGTATGCCCCCTTGCCGATACGAAGTTCATTGGCAAGCCAGGATGACAGAATATGGTATTTTATGGGAAGAACCGATTCCACACTATGGTTTAAAGGGAATGGGCTAAAATCGAAGGTGTTCTTACATATATCTCTGTCATCACATAAGTGGTGCCAAGATAGATGAGGTGGATCTTCCACAGCTGTTGAGACAGAAGGGAAACTAGTGCTAAGATTGTGTAAATGGTATTGGTTGTGGTTTTTGTGGCCTTGCCCCCAGTCTCTATTGGAGGAAGAGGGGCAGGCCTGGAGATGGGAGGATTCTTTGATGGACCTGGAGGTAGGTGCAACATCATCTCAATTGGCTAGACATGAGTCAACACATCTTGGGGCCTCAGAGGTAGGGTAGGTGGTTGAAGGTACCACGCAGGAACTCCCAGTGTGAAATCTTGTAAATTGTGGGTTTCCAAGACATACTTGCTCACAATCCCAAATGGTAGGAAAAGGAAAAGGAAAAGGACCATGTTGAGTGTGAATGAACCCCACTATTTCCTTGGTAACTGAGGTTGTGGCTGTGGCTGGTGTTGCGGATGTGGATGGAGCTGCAACCATGGTTGGTGCTATGGCTACAGATGGCGCTGCGGTTGCGGATGGTGCATGTCATCCCATGGGTATTCTGTGGTGATTAAGGCTTCAAGTATCTCCTCATCATTGCGGAAGCAACAAAGAGACAAGTCTGATGGACCATCATTGGTGGTGGAGACAAGAGGGTCAGTGGAACTGGACATGGTGTCCGAAGAAGGAGGTGGGGGGTGAACTTCTTCAATCAGGGTGATCTCAGATTCAAGGGAATGTTGTCAAAGGTTGGCTAGAGCCATTTGGAACTCAGATAAGTCTTGGAAGTGGTGAGAATAGTTTCCATACAAGCCGTAGAGGGTGCAAGCATGGTTTGCTCTCAATGAATTGGTGCTCACTATTGGCCCGCTTGGAAGTTCAACCACAAGGAGGTTTTTCATTGTATCCATGGCATCCAAATGTGCGCGGATTATAGGAATCTTAGGGAAGTTCTAATTTGGATGGCCCTGTTCTTTGTAGACGGCGCAAGGTGGGATTTTTCAAGGCTCTATGGTATATTTCACATTCTTTCCCCTGGCCCTTTTTGGGTGGGACAATGCTAGTGCAGGTGCGGTGATTGGTTTTTGCGGGCTAGGTGGAGGGTGACACTTGACCGCAATGGGTTGCACAGGGCTTAAGACTACCTGGGGCATTGGTGGTTGAGCTGGTGGATCAAGATACCACATAGGAATTCCCAATGTAAGGTTGGGTAAGTTTAGGGTGGCCATTATTGGCTTGCTCATGACACCAGGTGGGGGAAAGAGGAAGGGAATTGTATGGACTGGAGAGGAGCCCAGATAACTCCCTGATGGTTGTATGTAGGGATGAGGTTACGGTTGTGGCTACACGTAATGCTCCAGTTGCAGATGATGTTGCAATTGTTGTTGATGTTGCGGTTGTGGTTGATGTTGCAGCTATGGACGGTTTTGTGGTTGTGATTGGGGTTGCAGCTGTAGTTGTTGTTTGGGTGCAGCTGTGCTGGATGAGAGCATGCACAAGTCTATAGTCTCATTGGGTGTTGGTGGTGGTGACACTAAGGGGAAAGAAGTTGTCATTATGGTATCGACAAATAACCCAGGGCCCACAATCAACAATGGGGAGGCTGGTATGTTGTCAACCATGGTGTTGACTACAGGGACAACATTGGCATGTGTGGTCATCCCTTATGGATCAATGGTGTTGATGGTAGGGATAATGTTGGTGGGTGTCGTTAACCCTTGTGGATCATGATAAGTCAGTTGATCAACCATCACGATCTTCCCTTCGTGGGGGAACATCATGAGACCGAAGATAGTTGACGCTACCACTCTCATGGCATACATATAACTTCTTCTGAGGAGAAGGTTATAGTCCAATTGAGCATTGACAACTTCTATGTCTATCAGAACTATCTTCCCCACCAATGTGATGGGGATGTGGGGGAGGATTCCTTGGGATTTAGTGGGATGGCAATCATAAGCTCACAAAGTTATGGAGGATGGTTGCAAAATTGGGGATCCAAGTTTCTACCATACTAGGGTAGACATAATGCACATAGATGCCCCCTCATCCACTATGCACCGGTGCACAACCAAATTCTGGATAGACACCGGGATTTGAAAGGCAATGGTTGATGGCATGCATAGTTCTCCATTCTCCGTGTCGAATGTGATCAACTTGGACTCAAAGGGGTCTACGGCCCCAAGGGCGGCTAGTAAGGCTTTCCGATGCATTGGGCATGTTTTGAGTACCTCAAGAACAGACATGGCGGTAGGTGTTTGGGCCAAATCATCCACAATGTTGTAGCTGACAACAGCTCTAGCCATGGCATTATTGGCAACCCGATGTATGGGGGGGTGCGGGAAAGGGGGTAACTAAAGAGGTGCATTGACCATTTTGAATGTAGATTCCACTGATGTGTCAATGGGTTTGGTGTTGGTTCTGTATTGATTTCATCTGGTTTGTAGATTAACCTCTTGAGTTGTCATAGCTAGCAGGTGGTGGACACCTGTTTCGGCTGTGGGAGGCACCCCTGGAGCATTGGGATTGGGTTGGGAAGGTGGTGCGGTTGCCACCAATCCTTGGACTGGTAATGGGTTTTGGAGCACCATAGGAGGAGGTCCTTGTTGTGCCGAGTTGGGTTGGGCTTGGTCTATTGTGTTGGTGGCATGTTGAACCTCATTCCTAATGGCCTACTTAGCGTGACCCATGAAGAGACAATCGAATGTGTAGTGCCCATAGACCTCATAGAGTGTGCATGGTTGGTTTGTATGCAACGGGGCATTACGTCTCGTGCATTTGGTCATGGAGGATTTTGGGCTAGCCGGTTTGCCATGGAATTGTTGGGAGGATTTGGTTGTTGACCGCCTCCCTATGGTTGATTGTTGCCTTGGTTCTAAGGTCGGTTGTTTCTAGCTTGCCCTTGTTGGTTATTGGGGGCTAGCAGGTTGGGACGATTTTCTTGTGCAAACACCTGTCCCAATAGAGCAGGTGGATCAGGGGCGGGGTCTTGAACCACTTGCACTAGTGGTGCATAGTATATTTGGGTGGGTGGCAGTGCCACAAATGTTGGAATTTTCCCCACGTACTGCTGTGATGGCCTAGCCAACGCATGAGCCTGCCACGATGGCACAGGTTATGCATAAGAAGTTATGGCTCTGGACTAGGAAACCATTCTTACATAGTCCAGAGTTTGGTTTTAGTAGGCAACACTAGTAGTGTTGCTCGGTTGTGGTGGCACTACAGGTGGTGTTGGACAATGTTGTAGTTGGTGAGAAACCAAGCCTATGATGCCATCTGTAGCATGGGATGCCCTCGGTGCATCCCGGTAGGAGGTACCCACATGGGGAGCATCTGGAATGACAGTGTAAAGGTACCTAGACTGTGCATAAATCAGATCAAACTGTTGGGCTTTCAGAATGGCTTCTTCTTTGGATTGGGCACATTCAGATGCAACGTCCTTTGCTATAGGTGGGAGCAAGATTTTGAGGAACCAATCCAGAAAGATCCTGTCATCAAGTTGGATCTTACATGGACTACAGCATCGCCGCCACTCATGGATCTGGTTGGTTATATGGGTCACAGTGTTTTGGCGGCAAGATAACAACATCTGTAATCCTTTGTCATATCTGACGAGAATTTGGAAATATTGCAGGAACATGAAATCCAGGGATTTGAAATCAAGGTACTTGGCTTGTGGTAGCTCAATGTACCACTTGGTTGCAGCACCTATGAGGGTGCGTTGTAATAGTATTAACCTAATCGAATCATCTACAATGCTATTTGATGAGCACCATAGATGAAACGTCATGATGTGGTTTTGGAGGCACTCCCCTATCTTCCCTTCAAACTTAGGAATGTCTGAGGGAAGTTTGGTTGGCATGGGAGGCCAAAAAGTTTGATGGCGAAGGGTCATTTGTTAACCGAGTCAAATCAAGCATGTTGAGATGCACCATGAAAGGAAGGTTTGACCCTAGGTTGATGTGAGATGGGGCAGCCATGGTGGTGGGGTTTGCAGGTGCATAATGCATCTGCATAGCTAGGGGTACTTGTGGTGCCATTGTAGATGGGCCAATACCCCCAAGTGTGGTGGGAGGGATAGTGTGAGTGGAAGGGCCACTTCCCCCATGTATGACAAGAGGGGTAATGTAGGTGGAAGGGCCACTACCCCCATGTATGACAGGAGGGGTAGTGTAGGTGGAAGGGCCACTGCCCCCATGTGTTGCAAGTGGGATGGCTTGGGTGGTCAATATGGGTGGTGGAAGATAACTTATAACAGTTTGCATAACTATGTTGGGGACACCTGTAGGGTTGTTGGTGATAATTTGTGGTGTGGACATGGGTCCACTAGAAATTGCTATACCAAAAAATGGATCTGGGTTGGCACCAGCCATGGAGCTTGATGGTGTAGTGTGCAGGTCTGGTTCAGACTGATATGGGTCTAAATCTGAATCAAAGGCTATGTGGCCTTTTGATGGTGTGAGAGGTCATCAAGAATGGTCTCGACGATGTCGGTTCAATGACCCGAACTGTGGTGGTTCGCCTCTTAGGCATGAGGAAGAGCATGAGGGATCAATTGTGTTAATTTTGAATGTCAAACTGGTGGTAATGATTATTAGACCCCAGTTTCAATTTCTTCCTATTGGATGTAGGTGGTCACTTAGCCACTAATACTTCCAGAAGACAACGCTTGGATTTTTCCTCACGGGCGTGCTACTAAATCGGTGGGGGTCGTTTCCCGTTTCACTTGGAAATTCCTCTCAACAGCCAGCTACTTTGGGGTTCCTGTGGTACTCCTCACAATGAGTTTTTGGGATGAGCCTGAGTACTTCCCATGGTTAAGGCAGTCAGGGACTTATGTCCTCAAACACTGCATATTTTTAACTTAGTGTAAATTTGTAAATTTTACGGGCTCTCTCAGCGTCATGAACTGAGTTGGGTTGATTTACACGGTATGGTGTGTATGTATTTTTGTTTTTCTATTATCTGGTGGTTGCAAATGGTTTATGAATATTCCACATAGTTCATATCATTGTGGATGAAAGCAGTAAATCATAATCATAAATTTTTTAGACATATACCATTTTTTATCCTGAATTGTGATAGCTTGACTAGGTGACTACCTTACACCTATATTCTTCTTCAACCAGGAGAAGGTGTTGGGATCTCAACATAATGGGACTAAGCCCATCCGTAGATCCACAGGTCACCTTTCAGATGCAAGGTTGGTCAACAGGGAGGATGCTGAGTGTTGTGAGAATCCCTCCTTCTCTACCCCCTCTACCTTCCAAGTCACCTTTTTTTAGTGGTTTCAAACAATATTGGGTGAAGTGCCTATTACTATATGAGCTATTCCCTTCTTCTTATCCCAGAATACCCCAAAGGGTGATGACGAGGTAGAGGAGGAAGGGTTAAGCAAGATTGTTGATTTTAAGTGAGTTTTAGTCAAACTATATTCATTAACCCATTCAGTATTTAATTTACACTTTGTTATGTAAATGAAATTGCAAAAAACATAAACAAAAAAAGAAATAAAATAGTTTGAATGGATAGAGGTGACTGAGCTACACTGAGAATCCTTAATTATTAAAAAACCCAATTCTAAGTGACAGATCGCACTTTTCGGGTCAAATGTGGTGAGGGGATCACCAAATTTTTCCAGAAACAGGCAAGGGGGTTGCTCAGATTTTGCAGACATAAGTGGGATATCTTCTAGAAGGGGGTCACACCTTTCAGGGGTAAATAGGAAACCTGGTCGCACCTGTGAGGTCCAAATGAGTGACTTGGTCCCCTGTCTGGGCCCGATAAGTGTGACCTGCTCTGAAAAGTGAAATTTTTTTACCTTGAGTGAAATTTTTTTACCCTGATTTAGATCCTGCCGATAGTAACCTATGCTATGGCCAAATGGACTTGAATTTTCCTTGTGGAGGCTCAGCAGTAATTGAAAATGTAAACAAAGTAGAATCTAAGCTATATTTAACAGAAAAATTAACCTAGGAAAAAAAAAAACTAAAACTAAAGCTTTGAAGAATAAACCCAGGGATACTGTGGGATCGACCTAGTATGATCTCCAGTTCTGTAGAAGGGATTTCTCCCTTACTACAAGGAAGGAATGGCTACCTTCCATCTATAGGATGAAAGGGTAGGTTCCTGGTGGTGAAATTCTAGAAAAATGGACAAAAACGAAGCATAACAGAAATAAAAGAAATGGATGGAAAACCCTCTGCAAACACTGTTAGGGTTTAGCTCCAGCAACCTACATACAACTGTTAGAATCAAAATACCTACAAACAAACAATGAATTAGATGAAATCAAATAAACAACGCAAAGCAACAAGCTATACCTTCTCTTGATGGAATGGGCCACCATGCCCTAGCTTGGAGAAGCACCTCTCTTGGATGGGAGGGGCTATGGCTCAATGGAAGATGGAGGAGAGGGAGTGTGGGTGGCTTGAGAGACAAAGGGTATTAAGGCATCCACTTGGGTATCATAACAGTATGTAAGGGAGAAGTGTTTTGAGAGTGACCCCCACCCCTTTATTTATAGCTTTTTTGGGGCTTTTTAGGGTTTTAAGCCCCTAGTTGGGGTTTTAGCCTCTTTTTTGGGATTTTAACCCCTTCCGCCCTATCTTTAGCTCCTTTTGGGGTTTTTATCCCCTTTGAGGTGTTTTAGCCCCTTTTTGGAGGCTTTAGCCCCTAGGAGAACTATTTAAGCCTTTTTGAGGGTGTGGGGGTCTAATGTGGTGAAATGAGGGTCATGCATGGGTGTCCTTAGGAGGTGTAGGCCATGTAGAGATGAGTGAGGGATTTTTTGGGTTAACACACCTACTTGAACAGCGTCTACCCTATCAACCATTTGCAGGTTGTGTGATAAGCCCATAAGATCGTCGAAATCTTCAAGTCCTAATCGTCGCAGCTTGCATTGCATACTTTTATGAGTGCATGCTCCAATACCTTATTGAACGCTCTAACTCTCCCATTATCATGTGGATGATAGGGAGTGATCTTCTTGTGCTAAATATGGAAATCCTCCATTAGTTAATTGATAGTGCGATTGATGAAATGAATCCCCTGATCACTCATCAAAATATTTAAAAAATAAAATAGAGTGACAACATTGTCGAACATAAACCTTATTGCAGTCCCAGTAGTGCATTCTATCACTGGTGCAGATTTCTCCTGCAAACCCATTATGTTCTTCCGCTAATATCCTTTTATGTTAATGTGGTAAGACATATCAATGTAGAATCTCATCAGGTCCCATCTTATAGAGTTGTCTGATAATCAAGTCAAAATCCACAGCCCAAACAACCAATTGTTTCTTTTGACTTGTGGTGAAATCATCGAGCACTTTCCATGTCACAAAAAACTGGATTATTTGTTCATAATGGTCATCAACCATTCCAACCTTGAATAGTTGCGCATCAGGTAGCCCATCCTTGATGTTATTTGATTCTTTGTTTGTCTCAATTCATGACAAATGTTCAGGTCATGCATTCAACTTCACAATTATTTTGAAATCAAACTCTTGGAAGAGTAGCAGCCAGTGACATATCTTCCCTCCCATCACAAACTTGTTCACCAAGTATTTCAACATAGAATGATTAGTGAACATCTTGAATTGTTCTCCTAACAAGTAGTGGTGAAACTTATGTAATGCATAGACCATCGAAAACCATTCTCTTTCAGTCATTATGTAGATCCTTTCTGCAGATGATAGCTTTTGACTAGAAAAAGAAATCATATGATCAATATTCCCTTCACTTGGTTGCGCCAAAACCACTCCTAATGCAATTGACAATGCATCGACATGGACATGGAATTCCTTCATCTAGTCCATAATGACCAATATTGGTGTTGTGACCATCTACTTCTTTAAGGTGTCAAGACTCCCTTGACACTCGTGCTCCATTGGAACTGTGCATCTTTCTTCATCAACTTCTCCATCGACATTGTGATCACATCATATCCTCTTATGAACCTCCTATAACATCCCATATGTCCCAATGTCAGTCTGAGTTGTTTCACATTCGTCGATGGGGCAAGTTAACAAGAAGCGCAATCTTAGATAGATCAACCAACATCCTTCCTTAGAGACAACATGCCTCGACAAAATATTGATTGGAGCACAAAATATGCATTTCTTCAGATTCAGCGTGATCTGGTGTTGTCGACACTGCTCCAGTAGAAATCACATATTTGCGAGGTGATCCTTTACCAGCCCATAAACTATCCAATCATCCATGTAGACTACCAAAATTTTTTGAATAAAATCCTTAAACGCGGAAACTACAATCCTGTAGAATATCACATGTGTGTTCTTGAGTCCAAATGGCATCACTGTGTACTGAAAGCATCCCCACTCAGCTTCAAAATTTATTTTATGTCGATCTTCCTTTGCAATATTGATCTGATGATATCCTGAAAAGCCATCCATAAATGAGTAGATCTCCTTACCACCTACTCCTTCCAACACTTGATCAGTAAACGGCGTTGGGAACAGATCATGAAGGCATGTGTCATTGAGATTCTTCTTATCTTGTATGAATATTGGGCTGATCCATTCTGACACTTTGAATGGTTCAATGATTCCTGAATCCAACATTTTTTCAAACTTGATCTTCACTCTCTCCTTGTATAGCGGATTCGGGCGATACAGAGGCTACTTCACTAGCTTTGCATCTGACTTGAGTGGGATTTTCAATTCTCCCAAATCTCCTAAGATCCTTTTCACTTCAGAGAATTTAGTTAGAAATGAGTCCTGAAAATCATGCAATAGATCGATGATATTATCTATATTTTCATTATCCCAACAATATCCTATATTATTGAACTTCGATTCCTCTTATTTCCCAATGTTTACCTTCTGAATCTTCAACAGTTGCTGAACTTTGTCCGCCAACATCTCTGGTGCCGCAATATTTTGACTTCCTTCTAACTCTGGAATGTTGATGTTCCATGGGTCATCCCCATGGTTAGGTACTCATTTTAAATTATAACACTCCATCATCGACTGCATCATTGGTCCCTCATGTGATTGTTTAGGATATGCAACTGGAACTATCTCCAAGACGACATCACAGATATGTTGTAGTGCACTATGAATTATTGGATCAACATATACGAAACTAAAAGTGTGATTGAAACAGATCGTTAGTTATTCCTAGGTCATAATCTCCCTCTGGATCTCGGCTAATACATACCATTGTTGCGGAATTTCATCCAATGGGTGTATAAAAGCATGTACCCACTCATCCTTCGGTCGTGACACCCACATGGCCTAACATGCAATTAGATGATCATTGGGATAATTTTTCCCATCAAATTTCTCGACTTGATAGTGCTCTGCTTCGTTGAAATGAAATTCCATCAACCTACGACATAGAGAACACTGATTGATTTGTTTCTTATGTGTTTCCCACCAATGTGTTGGAGTGGCCTTCAACACCTTTTCCAATGCCAAAAGTATCTGTGGTTCTAAGAGCCTATCTTCGCAGTCATCAAGAAATTCGAGAAAATCAGGAAATAATTCTTATGTCAGTAACTTGACAACCACTATTACAACCCGACAGAGTGACTGAGTGATTCATCTAGACCTCCAAATAGACACCTCATGTAATCAATTCTGCCAATTTTCTACCACATCGTCATAATCTGATGATTCAAGGCTCGAGCTTCACCATCCCATCTCTTCGTCTGCGGTGGGATGGCCATAATCCTCCGAAATGTTGTATACATAGTCCCATCCTCCTAAAAGTTCTTCCTTAATTGGTTCAACATACCTTCTTCCTTCGCTTGGATCCATTAGGGCTATGACTCTAATGTCACAGTTCTCAAAAGTCATTACTCACTTCTTGAATTTGATCACCACCAAGTTGTGGTGATCATGACAAGCCTTCTATCGATCCTTCTCGACGTGCTAGTGGAATATTGTAATAAAGAGGTCCTCCTCAATCTGTATGAACTACTCCACATGCTCCTCTAACGCTGCTTCATCATCCATGCCCGTCACTGCAGCAATACGCAGGCTGGGAACAATGTACTCCATAAGCATGACTTCCTCTTTCCCGTATACCAATTTGAAAGGTTCCTGCCCTGTCAATCTCTTACAAGTGGTGCGATATTCCCATGACATTGCTGGAATATTCAAGTCCTATTCATCATGGTTAGCATTACATACCTTTGTAAGTGCATGCTCCAATATCTTGTTGAAAGCTTCTAATGATTCCATTCGCATGTGGATGATATGGGGTGATTTTCTTGTGTTGTATTTGCAATTCCTCCATCGGTGCGCTTACTGTGTGGTTGATGAAGTGATTTCCCTGGTCACTCATCAATATCCTTGGACATCCAAATTGCATCACAATGTTTTCAAATAGGAACCTTGTTGCTGCTGCAGCGGTGCAATCCACAACTAGTGTGGCATCCACCCACCACGTCAAATAGTATGTCATTGTGGTTATGTACCGCACACTAGTTCTCTTCCCAGGTGGGTTGATTGGACCCACAAAGTCCATGGCCCATTTATCAAATGGTTGCAATGTTACTTGCAGTTCAATGCCATATCATCCCTCTATGATGGTTTTCCAGTGCATTGATAAATATCACAACTCCATGCATAATTTGTCGCATCATTATGTAAAGTGGGCCACCAAATCCCTGCTCGAAGCACCTTTCTTGCAGTGGTTCATCCTCCATAGTGTCCACCATTAAATCCCACATGGGCCTCCTCTAAACTATTATCTTGTTCATGCAGTAGGAAACATCGTCGCAAAATATTGCCTGGTCCTAGTTTATATAGCTGGCCAGCATTCAACTAGAAATATGAAGCCTTAACCACCAACTGCTTCTTCTGACTTGTTCAAAATTCCTATGGTGTGACTCCCGTCATTAAGAACTGAATTATTTGATCATAACAATCACCTTCCATGTTGATTCTAAAAAATTGTGCATCCGACAGTTCATCTTCAATATTCGTTGGCTCTTCCCTTGTCTCAATCTGGGATAAATGATCAGGGCCAGCATTCAAGTGACCCAGCTTCACAATTATCTCAATATCGAACTCTTGAAAGAGAAGTATCCAATGGCATATATCCCCCCCCAACACAGGCTTATTGACTAGTTACTTCAAAGAAGAATGGTCTGTAAACATCTTGAAATGACTGCCTAAAAGGTAATTCCTAAAATTATGTAGCGCATATACCATTATCAGACCTTCCCTCTCTATGGTTGTATAGTTTTTCTCAGCAAATGACAACTTCCAACTAGTGAAAGTGAATGGTTAATCTAGGTCCCCTTATCCTGGCTGCACAAGCACCACTCCCAATGCAACAGACGATGCATCCACATGGATGTGGAACTCCTTGTTCCAATCTGAGAAAACTAGTATTGGCATAGAAGCCATCTTAGCCTTTGGTGTGTAGAAACTCCCTTGGCACTCTTAACTCCATATAAATGTGGCATATTTCCTTAATAACTTCTCCATAGGAGCTGTAATCAAAGCATAACCTATTATGAATTTGTGATAATATCCAGTGTGTCCCAACATTTCCCTAAGTATCTTCACATTCGTTAGCAGTGGAAAGCTCAAAATGAGTGCTATATTCACAGGGTCGACCAACAATCCTTTCTTGCAAACAATGTGACCCAATAACATCCCAAAAGGTATGCAAAAAATACACCTCTTTGAGTTCAACGTGATCTGATGCTGTCAATATCTTTCCAACATCATTCGCAAGTTTTCCAGATAATCCCTAATAAGGCCATACAATGTCCAATCATCCATATAAACTTGCAGGAACTTCTGAATGAAATATTTGAATGCAGCAACAACAACCTGAGAAAATATCGTTGATGCATTTTTCAATCTGAAAGGCATCACCGTTTACTGAAAACAACCCCATTCAGTAACAAATGTGGTTTTATGTCGATCCTCCTTTGCGATCCTAATCTAGATATAACCAAAGAATCCATCTGTGAAAGAGTACATATCCTGACCACTTACTCCTAGAACTTCATCTGTGAATGGTGTCAGAAATGGGTCGTGTATACATGCATCATTCAATTTCCTCACATCAACACAAATCTGAAATTCACCTATTATCTTGTCTTGGACCACCATAGGACTGATCCATTCTGATTCTTCCACTAGCTCAATTATTCCCGCAGCTAACATCCTATCAAGCTCGGCTTTGACCCTCTCTTTGTATCATGCATTCAATGCGATACGGCCTCTGCCTTACCGGTTTTGCATCTAGTTTTATTAGAATCTTCATCTCTCCCAAATCAACCAAGAGTCCCTTTCATTTCAGAGAATTTGGTTGGAAATAGATATTTAAATTCATGCAGTAGATCCGTGATCTTTGCCATGGTAACTTCATCCCAATAGTCCCCAACATTTCCAAATTTTTGGTTCTCCTCTATCCCAATGTTGACTTTTCTAATATTCAGTGACTAGTTCATGGGATCAATCGGTATATCGAGTGTTGTGACATCCCTACTCCCTTATGTTTCTGGAATATTGATATTTCGTAGCTCATCATCATCCTCAGGTCTTCCAGACACATTATAACATTCCATCATCGACTGCATGTGGAAATTCACATGTGGATCCACTAGATATGCGACTGGAACTACCTTCAACACCACATCACGTATGAGCTAAAGTGCATTACAAACATGGGGATTGGCATTCATGAAATGGAAGGTATGAGCAAAGAAAACTATTAGCTCTTCCCAAGTGGTTATTTCTTTGTGCAACTCCACTGATAAATACCATGATCTTGGCATTTCATCCAAAGTGTGGACAAATGCATGGACCCATTCATCCTTTGGTCGCGATTCCCACAAAGTATAACATTCCATTAGATGATGGTTGGGGTCATTCTTCCCATCGTACCTCCTAGTGTGATATACTTATTAGTTGCAAAATACAACTATCAGTATTCATCGACACTGCACCCATCCATTAATCATATTCTTATGGGTCGCCCACCAGCGTGCTGGAGTATCCTTTAGTGCTACCTTCAGTGGAAACAATCGTTGAGGTTCTGATACCTTCTCTTCAAACTCCATTAATAACACAGACAGCTTGGGAAGCCCCTTGCAAATTGGAAATTTGATAGTCTCAATCGCAACATGGCATAGCGACTGCATGATCAGACGGAAGTTCCTAAATGACAACTCGTGCATGCGATTTTGCCAGTTTTCTAATGCATCATCAAAATCAAAAGACGTAGAACTAGTGTTGCACCAAACAAGTTCTCCATCAGTAGTTGGTTGGATGTAATCCTCTGAAATGTTGTAATCATGATACCATCCCTTGACAAATTCATCCTTCATTAGCTTGATATACCTCCATCCTTCATTCAGATATATTGGAGCGATGAATCTGATGTCGTGATTTTCAAACGTCATCATCTGTTTCTTAAATTTAATTACTCCCATGCTATCATTGGCCCATCCAATCCCCAGCAAAGCGGGATAGGAAACTCCACCATCAACAACTTCAATCACATCAAAATCAACATTGGTATTCATTCCTTCAACATCGATGACCAGGTTCGACACACGTCCGATTGGTTGTACTTTATCCTGATTAGCCAATCGCAGCTGCACAGGGGACCAACCCAATCTAAATGTTCATGTGCATCTCTTTTCCCTTCTTTTTCTTATGCAAAGAGCTCATCATGGAGTCCTTCCACTCCTTACCCAGTCTATGTAACATGTTCTCAATCTCGGTAAGAGCATCAGGATCTCTTTCTAGCGAGAAGCAGCTCTCAAAAAAATTTGCAAGGTACCATGTTGTTGCGATGGTCCTTCCTCCAATGAAGAATCAAAAGCATAGAGAATTTCATAAATAGGTGACTTACCAGGATTTCTTTTGATCGCATCTTGCACTTCAAAGAATGTATCTCTCTCGGAAATGATGTCAAATGGTACCTTCTTCTTTCCATCCAGTCAAACCTACGGTCGGGGGATGTCCTCCCCATTCATCACATCACCACATGTGACAATAGCAACATCAACATCCTCTATTTTGGCCTCTATTGAGATCATCTCAACTTTCAACCCCTGATTCTAGTTCACTCATGGATTCTATATCATCGATGGGTTCTGGTTTGATGGTGAGTTCATAGGTTGATTCACAGTCTGATTCTGAAGCAGAATTTGATTCTGAGCCTAGTTTTGCAATAGGTTCTCGTTCTATAGCTGGTTTTGATTTTGTAATTGGCTCTGATTCTGCAACTAAGGAACATTTCCTTCCTACCATCTTGTTATTAGTTGTGGACAGTTATCGATAATGTGATCAATTCTGGCACATTATGTACACAAACACTGTAATTGTGGGCAATCTCTCTAACTACAGGATAGGTCCGCGACCTCATCCTCCTCCTCGACCCAAGCCTCCTCCTCTTCCTCGAAATCCTCCCTGCTACTGGTACTGTGGCTGAGCTAATTGCTACAGCAAGGGATTCAATTGCTGCTAAACATACTGCACTACTTGAACATACTGTGGTTTTTGCGGAGCCGTCGATGTTTGATTATATTGTGGTTGCGGTGTGAACTGTGGTTGCAATGTAAACTGTGGTTGTGGTGGTATAAATTGCATCTGCGGTGGTGGTGTATAATGTTGTTGAGGTAGATGTTGTACCACCTAAGGCTGCAGATGTGATTGTTGTACTGCTCGATGAACTTCACCCTTCACCTAGTATGAGTCATATGTCCTTTCTTGGAGTGGGTCATATTTGTGTAATTATTTATCTTCATGCCCCATAGATCGAAAAAATGGGCATTATAGGTTTTCCAACTTTGTCACAATCTTATGCATGTATTAACATTCTTCATGTCAATGAAAATAGACTTGGCATATGTGGAACCATGGAAAACTGCCATAGCTCAATGGGTTCGGTGCTCCAGATAACAGATAATTTCGGAAGTCAGGGCAAGTATCTTTGGTTTGTCCATCTATGCGACATCGAGTGCACAAAATATCTTCATGATGTTCTTTCCCCTTCTTGATATCTTGTAGCTGAAGTGTTAAGTTTTCTAGGTGCACCTGAATCTGTTTCATACCCGCTGCACTTTTTCCAATGGGTGAAGCCTCTAACTTCATTACAATCTATAGAACCTCTCTCTATGTCGCAATATTCTATTGCATCAGTGGTTTCTAGATATGGGATACTAGTGCTATGATGAACCATTATTTATGTTGAACATCACTCATTTCAAAACTTAATCTCGCCATTAGTTCCTTATGTGTTTGGTCAAATTCCAAAACATTTTCATTAGGAAATTGCTTAATCTCCTTTAATTATGTGGTGTACTATGCTTCAAACTTTGGTTTTTGTAATTCTTCAATTAGTCCTTTCCTGACTTCATCTAATGTCTTCACAGGAGTCCCCATAGGAACTTGTATAAATTTCATCAACCAATCTAGCGTACGACCCCGAAGAGTGTTTCCAATTGGCCCTTCTTGACTTCATCATTAGTAGTTTGTCTGACAATCCATATTGCCTCACATAAAAATCAGTACTGCTCAGGATCGTCAGTCCTATTCCCATGGGAAAAAGGTAACTTTGTATCATCGCACACCATCCTAGGCTTTCTTCCTACAAACATTGATCTACTACTAGAATGTTGCTAGCACTTTGGGCAAGTCTACGTGGAACTTGTGTTTCTCCATGAATGTGGAGTAGTTCACAGAGGCATGCATACGTTGTTGTTGCGATGGTCCTGCCTCCAATGAAGAGTCAAAAGCACAGGGAATTTCATAAATAGGTGACTTACCAAGATTTCTTCTGATCGCATCCCTCGCTTCGAAGAATGTATCTCTCTTGGAAGTGATGTCAAATGGTACCTTCTTCTTTCTAGCCAGTTGAACCTGTGACCAAGGGACATCCTCCCCTGTTGTCATAGCACCATAGGAAACAATAGCAACATCGACATCCTCTATTCTAGGATTTTTTGAGATCGTCACAACTGTTGACCCCTGATTCTGGTTTGTCGGTGGATTCAGGTTCATCGGTAGGTTCTAGTTTAATGGTGCGTTCATAGGTTGGTTCACAATCTAATTCTGAAGTGGAATTTGATTCTGAGCATGGTTCTCCAACTGGTTCTGGTTCTGTAGTTGGTTTTGATTCTATAACTGGCTCTAATTCTGTAACTAAGGAACATTTCCTTCCTGTCATATTGCGATTGGTTATGGACAGCTCTTAATAGTGTGATCAATTGTGGTACAGTATGTATACAAACACTATAATTGTAGGAAATGTATCTGGTAATGTCTGAATACCCCACAATTGTAACACCAGATAGGTCCGTGACCTCCTCCTCCTCCTCAACCAAAGCCTCCTCCTCTTCATCGGAATCCTCCACAAAATCCTTCCTACTGCTGGTACTGTGGCTAATCCAATTGTTGCAGCAGGAAATTCGGATGTTGCTAAACATAGTGCATTTCCTAAAAATATTGTGGCTGATGTGAAGTTGTCAGCATCTGATTATATTGTGGCTGTAGTGAGAACTATGGTTGCAGCACAAATTGTGGTTGTGCAGGTATAAACTGCATCTATGGTTGTGGTGTATATTGCGGTTGACATATAGGTTGTACCACCTGAGTCTATGGCTGTGATTGTTGTATTGCATGATAATATTCACCCTTCACGTAGTATGAGTCATATGTCCTTTCCTGGAATAGGTCATATGTGCAGCACTCTTTATCTTCATGCCCCACAGATCGAAGAAATGAGCAATACAGGTTTTTTGAATTTGTCGCCATCTTCTGCATGTATCCATATTCTTCATGTTGATTCCCATAGACTTTCCATATGTGGCACCATGGTACACTGCCACAGCTCAATGGGTTCGGTGCTCCAGATAATAGATAATTTTGGAAGTCAGGGAAAGTATCTTTGGTGTTTCTCTCTACACGACATCGAGTGCACCAAATATCTTCATGATGTTCTTTCCCCTTCTTGATATCTTGTAGCTGATGTGTTAATTTTTCCAGTTGCACCTGAATTTGGTTCATACCAGCAGCACTTTCTCCAATGGGTGAATCCTCTAACTTCATTGCGATCTCCAAAGCCTTGCTATGTGTCACGATCTTCTACTACATTGGCGGTTGCCGAATATGGGATATCAATGCTGCGATGAACCATTCTTGATGTTGAACATCACTCATTTTGAAACTGACTCTCACCATTAGTGTCTTAAATATTTGGTCAAAGTCCCAAATAGTTTCATTTGGAAATTGCTTAATATCCTCTAATTCTATGATGTACTACGTTTCAGACTTCAATTTCTAGAATTCTTCAATTATTCCTTTCCTAACTTCATCTAATTTCTTCTTAGGAGTCCTCCTAGGAAATTGTATGAATTTCATGAACCAATCCAGTGCATGACCCCAAAGAGTGGTTGCCAATTGGCCCTTCTTGATTTCATCATTACTAGTTTTTCAGAAAGACCATAATGCCTCACATAAAACCTAGTACTGCTTGGGATCGTCAGTCCCGTTCCCATGGAACAAACGTAACTTTGTATCTATTCCCACCATCTTGGGCCTTCTTCTTACAGATGTTTATATACTACTAGAATGATGCTGGTACATTGGGAAAGTAAACGTGGAAATTTTGTTTCTCCCTGAATGTGGAGTAGTGTGCGGGGGTGTGGATATGTTGTTGCTAGGGTTTGATCTTACTGTTATCTTGGGTGTAGTCTACTAATCCTCTTCATCACTGTAGGGTCACTTCATCCTATGTGGTATTCCTTCACGGTCTTGCATTTCGATCGCAGCAGGACCTTCCCATGTCTTCTACCTCCTCTCTTGTTGAAACCCTGCTCCTCCCCTCATAATACCACTTTCTTCCTCAGCTTCCCTCACAGTCTCATCGAAACTTGCACCCATCTACCCCTTATATTTCCATTCATCTCACCCCTTCTGCCGTGATATCCATAGCCTCTGCACAATGGAGTTCTACTGCTTGAGTTGTATCTTCAGTATGCCCCTTTTACAGACAAGCATCTTAATTGAAAATTGTAGAGACAACAAGAACCTACCTCTGGGTCAATTGAAAAATTCCCTTTCTTCTTTGCTCTAGGACTTGGTAGTGTCAACCATGAACTCGGTGATATATACTATCCATCCAGACTTTAACAACCATGATGCCTTGTTGTCAGTCTCCTACAACTCCTGGATTAGTTTAGGAGTCCAGAACATTGGATCTCCTCCTTGGAAATTTTTATTACGATAGGTGAATCACAACAACCACTCATATATAATGATGTGGGATTCAGAGAAAAAGTACTCATGTGGACCGTCATGTATGTACCTCATCAACCACTTATCCATCATTAGTCCAAGGTTTTGATTTTCTATCTCAACAAATTATCATAGCTTCTTATCGAACCAATATTGAATTTATGGTCTTGTTGGATGCCACATATCCTCCTCTCAGTCGCAACAAGGTCTCGACAACGGAACCATTTGTTGGCGCAAACCCAGTGTTGGCCACTTTTCCCCACTCACACGACCGAGGTTCTTTGTAGCTCATCGATCCAACAACTACCTGAGACACCGGACTGATAGAGAAAACCCCATCGGAAACACCTACAAAGCAGGCACAATCTCACTTGAGATATCTCATAGATGGGTAACTGCTGGGACCATGTTTTCATGATTGTCGGGGAAGTATAGTCCCTTGGCTTGCAACCAAGGAGATCAATGAAGGCAGCATGTTGGCTGGATAGAGGAGTTGGTTCTACATAACTGAGCACAACTGTATGTCATCGCTCCCAACCTAACTTTCCTTTCCACTTCACAATTGGCACAACTCATGCAGCGCAGCTAATTCACATCAATCGCTCTATGACTTAAATCGGGATTCATAACAAGAATTATACATAATGACAGTAATTTATATAGTTTCAATTTAGCAATGCATTCTATTTATCCATTTACCATTTGCAAGAAACTAAAATAAACTGAACCACATTTAACATTTTACGAAAAGAAACTAGTAATCAATCACATAAACATTCACCACATCAATCATTCATTTATACACAAGAAATAAACTGGAAACCCATCTGGGAAAAACCACCAATGTTCTCTTCATTTGGCATGAGAAAATATATAGCACCTTGTAGTCTAGAAGATGCAGACTGATCTTGAGATATGTCTTTAAATTCAGACTCATAGTTCTCATGCTCTCTGGTTCGCTCTCCTACTCTACTCCTACTCCTAGCGTTCTGCTCACACTGCAGTCAGATCTACGGCTCAACAGTCCCTCAAATTATACCATACTCTTCCTGAGTCTACTCCTCTTCGTATTGCTATGACATTACAACATAATCAGCATCCCTGTCGATCAATTATCGCTGAATAGAAAACTACTATTGAAAACTAAACAGGGATCAATGAAAACCCTATATGCCAACATTCTAACCATTGAATCCTTCATATTTATACTAATTTGCATGGCCACGCAGGGCGAACACATCCCAGCAGTTCGTTAGTCGTCACCATCAGCCACCCCTCTGGTTACAGATGTGGTGATCATGACTTGACACAAGGAACCATCATCCTGACTTACATATATCTCTCATACATGCATAGCTGCAGGCTTACGTCTCCTTATACAGCCATGATCTGGATTCTGCATCTATCGCTTTCCAACCATTTTCCCCTTACGCGCTTTCATGCTTGCCTTTCCTTTTCCACACATTTCTCTGCTCTGCCTTTGTGGGCCCTCTTGATCCTTCGTAATTTTCCTTTGCTTCTATCGCATGCGTGGTGCATTTTCCTTGGTTGTGCATGCAAACTTCCTTCTTATTCCCCTTTCCTAGGCCAACGGGCCCCTAACACTCACCTATGGCTCGTCTCGAGCCACGAAGCAAGGGATATATGAGTGGCCCGATTTGCAAGGTGTCTTTTGAAAAAATTTTCTTTTTTTTTATAGCTTCAGCAGCATCTTAGCTTGCACATCTCATTCCTTTCTTTCTTTCTTTCTTTCCTTTTTCTTTATTTCAGGTTCCTTCAAGGCAAATTTTTGATAGAATTGAGTGTGTTGTGGGATAAGCACACTGATATGGCTTGTTTCTTGGCACTATTTTAGAGGATGGGTAATGGAAGATTCAGTTGTAGAGTTCGCTTGAGCCGACGAGGTAATATTATGCGCTTCTTATTGAGACCAAGATCCTTACGAAGAGGAATGTTGTCTTTGCTCTAGGAATCTCTCATGATCTTGTCATAGTCTGCCTCCAATTTCAACAAAGGGTGGTTAGTGTCCCATTTCGACGCAGCAATCCAAGTGGCCTTGGTTCTTCCACCATTCTCATGCTCCAGAGGCTTGATGTGCAGTTGATGTGGAGTGCTGCAACTTGTTCTCTTGCTGCTCGTGTTCGATTTTCTCTCTTCTGCAGCTTGTTCTTCACCATCCTTTTTTCCATAGATATGAACTTTGAAGACTTATCCATATTGAAAACTAGACAATCCTTTCTATCCCGAGTGGTGGAGGTGAGTGATTTGCCAAAATTTGACAAATTTCACCTAAGCAACATAGAGTACAAGCCGCAACTTGCTCGTTGGCCCTCCTGCAGTCTGCTAAGAGCTGGAGACCCCGCTTGGATGGGTGGAAGCCATGACCGCCTTTCAAGCCTGTATACTTTGTGAAAGATGGCAGGAACACTGGATCAGACCCTGCAAAGCTTGTCAAAATGGGCTAGCTCTCTGGTCCCTATAGGAGTCTACTCTGGTGTCACCAATAGGGCTGCTACTCTACTAATCTACTAATAGCCAAGGATGACTTCGTCGATGGCTTGTCAATGGGTTGAAGAAACCAGGTGACTATCACCAAAGTTCCTTCTTGTTGTCTATGGATACACCCGGCATACTAAAAGCTGCAGCAACAGCTTTATCCCTCAAGGATCTTGGAAATAGACTCTCCAAATCATTTGTAACTGCATATGGTGGGTGAACAGTACAACAGAGTGATGTCTTCTTGGTGCAAGTGAACCCCGATCTTATAGGAAGAGAATCGGGTCTTCTTTCATGCAGGCTTATCCAGTGGCATTATGAGGACAAGACCCTCATCTTGTGTACCAGATTTCCTTCTTAGATATGCTATGATTATCAGTGTCACCACTTTTGGGTATTAACAGTCGTGAGCACGTACGGATGAGCTGGACATCCACCGTTACAAAGTTCCCCACACTTGATCCGGCTGCACCGCTGTCTTGTTCTAAGCACCGAATCTTCGTTGAATCTTAATGCATTTAATGGTCTATAAGTACTTTCCAGCTATCTTGGACTTGCCATCACTCACTTCATAACCAATTTGGAGGATTTTTTAATGTGTCTCATCATGTATGCACAACTTTTTCCTTAAGTTCTACCTGCTTGTTACGCACACGCAGTGCTATGGTTGCCTCCAAAATTCAAAAATTTGAATTTTTTTTTACAGCTGAGTGCCTTGGTTGTATTCGCTTGCATTATTTTGAACTTGTTGGTTCCAGGTCTGTTTCCGCAGTAGAATAGACCTTGTCTTGGAATTCCTATACCATTACTTCTATCTTAGCAACTTTTGCTGCAACTTCCTCTGCTTATGCGACCAATTGCTCCACCTGATTGGACTGTACATGCTCCAACAAGTCTTTCTCTATCGATTGTAGTATGCTTTGAAGCTTTTGCTACATCGGATGAATATGTTCTATGATATTTTTTGCTTCTGACTGGAATTCCTCAACCTTGGCTTCCCTAGCTTTCTCTTGCTCATGAAGGGTCTGGACTTCCTGCTGGAGACTTTTGTTCTTTGCATTCTTAATGACCTTTTGCTGGAGGGGCAGTTTCCTCATGTGCACCTTCACAGTAGTGATGCACTCATCTGTCTCTCGTATATGCTGCCTTATTTTCTCAATTGCATCATCCTCGAGCAATGTTTCCCAAATGGTCGCAACATTTTTTGCGGCCTTTGTGAAGATTGCTTCTCCGCCTTTAATTTTGTCAGCAGCTTCAGACACTGCTGTTCTTCTTTCGGCTAGCACCTATGGGGGGGTGCTTGGTATCTGACGGGCTTGCGAATATTCTACTCGATGCTAAATATCTTATGTGATCTTCGTAAGCATGGAAACTTTAGCCATGGAGTCTTCATCGACTTTCCTCGCCTCTAGTGGGAATGCTGCAATGGAATTCTTAATGGACTCCACCAATTTGACACGGCTTTGCTCTTGGGCTAATATTTCCTGCTCTTTTTCGGCCAGGAGGTTGGTGTGCTCCTACATTTTCCGTTCCTTTCCTTGCAACAGGGCCTTGTGCAGTTTGGCCTTCCATTGGTGCTTTGCTTCCTGAGAAGCAATGGCCTTTTCCCTTAGTCAAATTTAAGTTGCAGTCACCTGTTGGATGCTATAGATCTCCTCCAAGAACAACTTCGAGAATTCTATCTCAATGCTGTTATCAGCAGTAGCTATGCTTTCCTCTTCAGTTTCTTAAAGTGCCTACTTCTGAATGAGCACTTTGATCGGTGGGACTAATGCTAATGTGACTAGTGGCATGTTAGGATCAACGCCATATGTTTCAGCCTCCACAGTGTCTTTGACATCACTGACAGCCACTATTAACTTATTGAGGTGGTCCTGGACTTGGTTAGCAATGCTCACTTGCTGGGCCATCATATCGCGAGGTTATCTTGCGCAACTTTCTTAACAGCGTTGGCAAGTTCTTGTAACTCATCCTCAGTTAATATAGTTGTGTTCGATGTTTTATCGGCTTTCTATTTCTTCCGATATGTGTGGCCTTCCTCAGGCTGCATGTGGTTCTGCGGATGATCTCTGTTGTAATCTCACAGATCACATAAGGTTACCAATAATACATACAAAAATATACAGAATTATACACAGATACAAGAGACAAGAACAGGTAGGATAAATAGATTATATTATTCTCAATAGATCGTACAAAGCCAAGAACTGAACTCCGTTCTTGTGAGGCTCAACAGCCTAATATATACAGGTTACAAACAGTTACAAAAATAACTACCTGTTGGTTCGGTGAACCGACACGACTAATAGTCCGGAAGACTGCACTGCCTTCCGGACAGATATGGTACATAACAATCCATATAATAAGGGAGGGAAATTTGATAATACCTCCCGTTTCCTGGCAACGTTCACAAATGGTTTTGACCATGTCAGCCACATAGTCGCCCCATCTGTAAATATGTCTGTCTGTTGCAATTGTGTCGACTGCCTCCAACATTTCCAGTTTTAGGTCGCTGCTCCGACCAACCAAGGTAAGGGTGACGGCGATGATTTTAGCCACAATTTGTGGCGTTCTTGTCGTGATCTGGCCTATCATCAGTCCCTTCGAGTTTTTTCCAGTCGGTGTGCCTATGAGTTCTTGGACGAGTCCTTCCTTAATCCCAATTGGGACAGGGTCACCTCTATTCGACAGACCTGTAAGAGCCGAAATAACATCCCCAGTGATGTCAATCAGTTGGTCGAAATAGAATCGGCCGTTGTGATAATGACTGATAATAAATTTAACCGCTGCCTCCTTCGTCCCCCCGAAGCTTGCCATCAGTGGTGCGTTAGGGTACTGGAGGATAGAGCTATTTCGGATTTTCTCAGCGGCCTGGGTCATTTTACTATCGACAAATGCCCACTCTTGGATTTCTATCCAGAGTTTCTGGAAAGGACCCTCCTGGACTTTGGTGTTTTGGATATGTTTCAATTTTTGGACCAAGGGTGTGTCCTCTGCCTGTAACTCTTTTTCCTTGGCCGCGGCGCAGGTAAGCTTAGGTGCCATGATATCAGACTGGTCGGACTAGTAACAGGGTTCGTGGGATTTAGTCGACGGGGAATGTGAGTGTAAGGGGTGTGGTGAATGAACCTTCGGCGGTCCATTATTTATAGGCGTGGGAATGGTGGAGTGTTGAACTGGATGTATTAATGGCGGACTTGATAGTCCAACTGCAATACTCGAGTGTGATTTGGGGGATCTGGTTCGGCGCTCGAGGCCATTAATATGTGATGGGACTCTCAAGGTCGACGGTCGGTGTCGGTGGTGAAAATGGTCGGCATGACTGGTCAATGAAGATGGTCGATGGAAGTGATGTCGATTGTCGGATGGGTTAGTTGCTGTCATGCTGATGGCTTATGAGTGTACGGTTTTTATTTTTGGAATTTTCTAACTTTTTATAGGTTTTTGGTGGTCAGTTAAGACCGTTATATGATTTTCTTTTTCTTTTCTTTTTTCTTTTTTTTTTTCTCTAGTTTTTATATCGTTTAAGTCGGGCTCCATTAACGAGCTTCCGAAATATCAGGCCCTATAATGTTTTTAGTCGGACCGACCCATTGGGATGTATTTCTTCGACTATGTACGGGCCCATCCATTCTGTGTGCAATTTCTTGGGTTTTCCTTTTACTCGACTGTTATAGAGTAAAGTAAGGACACCGACCGACAAATTTTTGTTTTTGATATTACGGTCGTGCCATGCTTTCTGCTGTTGTTTTTGTATTTCCTGGTGTTGGATGGCCATAAGTCTGTGTTCTTCTAGTTTATTATGTTGAAAGAGTCGATCCTGCCTAGCCTGTTCGACATCGATATTTAGTATTTGTGCAACTATAGGTGCCTGTTGTCTGAAGTGTAGAGGGACGACTGCTTCTTGGCCATATACTAGTCGAAAAGGGGTTTGATCAGTTGACTATTTGTAGGCTGTCCTGTATGCCCATAAAACTGCAGGAATTTTCTCATCCCAGTCATCCTTGTCGGCACTGCATATTTTAGTCAATCCTTTTGTCAGTGTTTTATTGAAAGCTTCGATTGCACCATTCGACTGGGGGTGATATGCTGTACTACGTTGGTGGTCGATGTGAAACTTGTCGATTAGATTTTTTATAGTTTTGTTAACGAAGTGAGACCCTTGGTCACTGATCAAAGTGAGCGGACAACCAAATCGAGTAATGATGTTTTCATATATGAACTTAGCAGCTATCTGACTTGAACAGGTCTCGACAGGTTCTGCTTCTGCCCATTTAGTAACATATTCCACTGCAATGATGATATATCGTGCACCTGATCGTCGGGCTGGGACAGGGAATGGTCCTATGAAGTCTATAGCCCAGATTTCAAAGGTGAGACTAGGGTTTACAGAGATCAGGGGCATTTCTGTGCTTGGCAGTGGTCAACCGAGTCGTTGACATCTATCACATCGACTGACAAAGTTTTTACAATCTCTATGAAGTGTCGGCCACCATAATCTAGACTGTTGGATTTTCTTGGCAGTTGTGTCGGCCTGAAAATGTCCTCCTGCTAGTCCATAATGTGCTTCGTGCATGATTTGCTTTCGTTCATGGTCGAGTACACATCTTCTAAGAACATCGTCTAACCCCATTTTGTATAGAAATCCATTGATGAGGCTGTATGGAGCAGCCTTCATAGCTAGGATTTGTTTCTTCTTAGTGCTCAGACCTTCCGGTGCCTGACCTATCTCTAATAACTGAGCAATCTCCTCCAACTCTTCTGGTATTGCTTCTATACGAAATAGATGTGCATCCGGCAAGTCGTCGTCGACTCTGGTCGGGTCTTCTCCTGTGTCGATTCGGGATAGGTGATCAGGTCCGACATTGAGCTTTCCTGGTCGGACCACTACTTCAAACTCAAACTCTTGAAAGAGAAGTAGCCATCGACAAATTCTCCCATGGTGAAGAGGTTTGTTTACGAGATACTTCAAAGCTTGATGGTCGGTGTAAAATATGAAGGGGTTAGCTAATAGGTAGTGTCGATACTTCTGAAGTGCAAATACCATTCCTAAGGCTTCCCTTTCCGTGGTCGAATAGTTCTTTTCAGCCTTATTTAATTTTTGACTGCTGTAAACTATTGGGTAATCCATCCCATCATCTCCTGGTTGAGTCAAGATTGCTCCAATTTCTATTCCTGATGCGTCGATATGCACATGAAATTTGGTTAACCAATTTGGAAATTTAAGTATGGGTGCTTCGACCAGTTTTCTCTTTAATTTGTCGAAGGAGATCTGGCATTCTTCTGTCCATTTAAATTCGATATTGTCTTTCAGTAATTCTTCTAAAGGGTAAGTCATATCAGAATAATGTCTGATGAATTTCCTATAATACCCAGTATGACCAAGTAAGACCCTAACTTGTTTAGGGTTTATTGGGGGTTTTAGGTCAAGAATAATCTTAATTTTAGCAAAGTCAACCTTGATTCCTTCTTTGCAGACAATATGTCCTAAGAGTATGCCTATGGGAGTCATAAAGATGCATTTCTTAATATTGAGGGAAAGTTGAATCTGTCGACATCTTTCCAGCATAAGTCGGAGCCATGTGCAGTGATCCTTTAGTGTGGAATAAATAGTCCAGTCGTCGAAGTAGACTGCCATAGTTTTATAGATGTATTCCTAGAAGGTTTTTACAATAATTCTGGAGAACACTGCAGGTGCATTCTTGAGTCCAAAAGGCATAACCCTATAAGCAAAAGAGCCAAATTCACAAACAAATGTTGTCTTCTTTTGATCCTCTTTTGCTATGGGTACCTGGTTATAACCTGAAAACCCATCTGTAAATGAGTAACACTCATGTCCTGCAACTTCATTCAGGATTTCATCAGCATAAGGTGTGGGAAAGGGATCTGTCAGTGTGACTTTATTCAGCTCCCTGAAGTCAACACAGATTCTTAATCTGGTCGGGTCGTGTTTCTTAGGCTGTACGACCATGGGACTTGCCCATTCCGACTGGTCGATAGGGTAGATAATCCCTGCTTCCAACATGTTGTCGATCTCCTTTTTAACTATGTCTTTATATTTGTGAGCTAGTTTGTACGGTCGTTTCTTGACAGGTCGGACATCAGGTTTAGTGTCGATTTTCATCTCTCCCATTTCTTGAACTAATCCTTTCAAATCTTTATAATCCCTTGCAAAGACATCTTGGAATTCTCTAAGTAAGGTTACTATTTCAGCAGTTTGTTGTTCATTCCAATAGTCACCAATCTTGGCTATTTTTGGTCGGTCGTCATTTGAAATGTCTACCTCCTTAGTTCTTACTTTGGCATCTAACCATTCCGGAGCTTTAGCTTCATTGATCTATCGACTTCCTTCCTTGAACTGTGAGAATGTAGCAGGGAAGTCGGCTGCAGTCATTCGGTCGAGGTCTGGTTTATCGGTAGTCGCGACCCTTAGCACTGAGTGGATTGGTTTTGTTGTTTCAGCATGGTTTGATTTCCATCTGAAGCTTTTACCTGCGGTGTGTTCATTCTCCAATTGTAATCGGGTCGACTCGACTTTTCATCCTATGTGAAGACTATTGCAGTTCTTGACCTGTCGAGGGTCTTTGTAAGGGTGTGTTTCAGTCGGTTGAATGAAATGTTTAATTTGTTGTGCTGGCTCGACTAATTGTTTATCTTCAGGTATAAAGTTGAAGGCTTTAATGAAATTTGCTTTTAGTTCATTCCAGAAAAAGGTTTCACCTTTAGCTTCCTCCATCTTATACCATTTGCTAGGTAAGTCGTGTAGGGTGGAAGGAAATAAGTGTGGCCAGGCTCTTTCATCCTTATGTCCAAGTCTTCTCCACTCTTTTTCACAAGTTTGGATGTGTTCTTCTGGGTTTTGTCCTTGGGTGAAGATAGGGATCTGTGCTTGTGAGGTTAACTTCCTGCCACCAAACCTTTCAACAAAGTAAGTTGCAGCACTAGTCCAGGTCTGTAGTTTTGTTTGATGGGTGTCCCACCATCTAGCTGCCTGACCTGTGAAGGTTTCTACTAAGCTCTATAGTTAGACATGTTCTCCAATGTTTTTAGACACTTGTTCAACATGCATGACTGGGGATTCCCTCTCCTTATACCTAGGTTGTTGCCTGGTGGTTTCGCTGGTCGGTTGTAAGGTAG
>LPNX010233390.1:791746-832721 GCA_001517045.1 Pseudotsuga menziesii
TGCTTGACTCATAGAGTCGAGGTTTGCCCATTTGTTCCCATGTATCCCTGGTCATAATATTGACTTGTGACCCAAAATCCAGAACTACTTGTCGTACGTGGTATCCTTCAATTTCTAGGTCGACTAGTGGGTCGACATTGTTTTTGTCTTTTTGATTTAAGCTACAAATGTTCTTAGTTTGTTTCTCAGGGTTAGTGGTTTTAATTTGATGCAATAAATCAATGAATTGACCTGTAGATTCGTCTGTTTGAATGAGACGGGTTAACTACTGGGTCGAGCTAAGGCGACTGTTAATAATGTCTTCTTGCTGTGCAATGTTTTGGAATATGTGTGTGGCTTCTTGATATGTCTGTTGTTCCTTGTTAGGGTCAGGGTATGCATTTGTGTGTTTGATTTTGCTAATCTGAGGGTTATCAGGCCCAGTTTTGGTGCCTTGTCGAGTGACAATATGCAAGTTCTTAGTAGTTATTACATCATTCTTCTGGACACAAGACAAGACATTAACATTCTTTTTATTGCTGATTTTTTCCAACATGGTAGGACAATACTCCAAGGAGTGATCGCCTACCCCACAGTGTGTACAAAATTTGAGGTCAGTTCTGTCCTTGTACAGACAGTCTGGCATCTGTGCCCTTCTTTGTAACAAATAAAGCATTGGGTGGGTCGACGACTTCTTATTTCGCGATTCCCAACGAATCGACCGGTTCTTCCAAACCCTTGTCGTCGATTGTCATGTCGGCGTTCGTATCGTCGGCCATCATTGTGTTGCCCATTCTGGTTGTTGTTGTTGTTTTGCTCCGTAGTCTGTGCTATCGCATTCGTCTGGTAAACGGTCTGGTAGTTCTATCTATTTTTCAGGTTAAGATGGCAGTCGGTCGTGTTGTGATTTGCAGTTTCACAGATAGCACACCAGGAATCCTTTCCATTATTCATATTATAAGGACATTCGGCAATAGAATGGTCTCCACATTCCTGGAAAATGTCGCAAAATGCCTTTGTTTGTACAAAATGGACATCTTGTCAGCTGGATTGCTGTCGACAATTATCTTTGGAATGTTCGGCTGTTGAACAGTTAGTGCACCAGACTTCTTGGTTCTTCAGAGTCAGCTCTTTCAGGGACTTCTGCACGTTTTCCAGCTGTTCCTCCAAACGGTGGTCGGTCTGATATGCAGGTATGTCTTCATCCATCTCGACCTGCAGAGCTTTTGTCAGCGCATCTTCATACGACTTGAAATTTTCCAGACTGATGTGTCGGCGAACCTTCTGTGAGATTCCTGCAAGGAACCATTGAATCAGTAATTGTTCGTCAATAGTATAGTCTAACTGGCTCAATAGATCCTTCCATCATTTATCGTAGTCGCGGACTGTTTCTCCTGGCTTTTGTGATGTTGTTTTCAGCTTCTTGGCGGCCAGGTGTTTGGCGCCTGGGGTCTTAACAAATGATAGGAATTGCGCTTTTATCTTGGCTTTTGTTGCTCGGGGCTGCCGTTCAGAAAATGTGATATACCATGTTAGATCTCTTTTCCTTAGGGCTCCTGTGAACTGGGCCATCTGGCGTTCTTCTTCTGTGACCTTGTTGGCCTCCCATATCGACTCACAGACAAACCAATGTCGTCTGGGGTCTTTGTCGCCCTCATAAAGGGGAATCTGAGCAGATCCGTGACCCATGTCGGAGTCACTGTCACTAATTTCTGAAGTTGGCGGGGTGGGAGGTGTGGGTGGGGGTGAAAGAGGTGGGGTCGATGATATATTCGAACCTATGGGGGTGACGATGGGGTTTTGGTCGATGGAACTTGTGCCTCCGTCGGTGGTTGATTCTTTCTCGTGGTACAGCGGATTGTTGATAATTTGTCTTCTCGATGACCCACTGTCACTTTGCGTGCTCAGGTCTGACTCTTGGTTATCTTTGAAAGTTGTATGTGGCAGGGGGGGTGCTCCTTCATGTGTCGGCAGGAGCAAGTGGATACTACGAAAGGAGGGTGCCATTTGAAAGGTCACCCAGTTCCCTTCGACCGGTCAACGTATAACAAGGTGTCATCTCGGGTATGATTCATCACCTAGTCGACTCCATTGTGATGTCACCAGCTCTCAGTCAGAGGTCGTCTTCAATAATAGTCTGTATTACGGTATGGGAATTGGCGGGGGACAGGGTTACTTCATCAGGAACCACTATTTGGAGAGCTTCTTGCTGCTCTATCCACACTTCCTCTGCCTTAGGGGCCGTCTCTTCATCTACGCCTTCTTCGTGTCAGTCATGACCTGACTCTGGCGGATTCTCATCTCGGTCGGTCTCCCTAGGGTTTTGTTCTCGACGCAGCTCGTCGGCTCGTTCACGTCTGGCTTCCCTTCTTTGTTGTCATTCGTCCCTCTCGATTCTTTTAATGTCCAACATACTTTCATACAATACTATCAATTCCTCTTCGGTCGACTGTTCATTACTGGCTTAGGCCTGGTAGACTGGTATCCACCATGCTCCATCTCCGACACACGACCAAATACCCCCCTATAGCCTACCCGACGCTTTTTAGGAAGCTTGGATAATGTTGTCTATTTCCTCAGGAAGTATTCCCACTCCCTTTCAGCAATGAATTTTTCCCACTGCTTCTGTTTCTCCGCCCAGTTAGTATTTGAGGGTGGTTCGCATAGTAGTGGTCGAGCTTCGACAATATGGCCTACTCCTCTTTCTATTAAGAACTTGAACAGCAAAGTCGGCAAGGAACACAAGAATTGATCAGTAAATTTTGTGAAAAATTTCTGTCGAACAGTTTCCACAGAAGTCATGTCTTCGACTGCTTGTTCCTCACAGAAGTCGTCGGCTATCTTTTCGAACCACTCCGATAGATTCGTACGTCCTCCTCGGATCAGTTTCTGGAGTAACTGTTCTTCTTTAGTCTTGTCCGGTTTTCTCATCCAAAAGCTGCTTCAGTAGGTGTGGCACGGATTCGACAAACTTTTTGTGAGTCTCAGTGAAAAATCTGGCTTTTGCTTCTGCGACTGTCAATCTGTTCCTTCTCGCGTAATTTTGTAGATAGTTAGCAATTTTTCGCTCCCACCAGTCCTTTATCTCCTGCTCTAATATCATATGTGAGCATATATTATAGTTATGTACTACCAGCAACGGAACCAATGTTGTAATCTCATAGATCACATAAGGTTACCAATAATACATACAAAAATATACAGAATTATACACAGATACAAGAGACAAGAACAGGTAGGATAAACAGATTATATTATTCTCAATAGATCGTACAAAGCCAAGAACTGAACTCCATTCTTGTGAGGCTCAACAGCCTAATATATACAGGTTACAAACAGTTACAAAAATAACTACCTGTCGGTTCGGTGAACCGACACGACTATTAGTTAGCAGACTTAATTACTGTGTTTGCTCGGTCGACCGACTTAGTCGGTCCCTCGACTTAGTCGGCTGATCGACTAAGTCGGTCTTCGTTCAAGTCGACTTATGTCGACTCGCTCCTTCTACAATCTCCACCAGGTGGTTGCTCTAAAGGATGCTGGTCTGAATCCTCCATATCATCATCATCCTCCTTGTTTTCTTGTGACGAATCCGCTTGGGCCTCATCGCCTTTATGGTCTTCACCATTAACTTGATGAATTGGAGGTTCTTCTGCATTTTGGTCTTCCGGTAGTGGTTCTACAAGTGGGTCACGCCATTCCTTAGGCCATAGCTTGACAATTGCATCCACATCGTTGTCGGTCACTATAAATCTTGCTTGATGTATCTGTTGACGTGGCGCTTTTGTAGACAATAGATTTATATTATGTATATCAGCTTAAAACTTGACAAAATCAGCGTACCTATGCACAATTGTGGCGTGGATCCTGTGAGTTTGTTGGACAACTTCTCACAACGCCTCTGCATGCATGAAGAATATAATATTGTTATCATGTTGGTGGTTGTTTTCGACCTTGTCTTCCCATATATTTTGGTATCTTTCCCCCAAGAAGGATATTGGGACATCCATGTGTACATAGTCCGGGGGGTCAGTCTAGACAGTGAAGGAAATCAAAATTAGTAACTAGGAATAGCAGAATGTGTGACCTTTCTTGTGTTGAGACAGCATCACATATTCAATCAGTTCATTTAGCAAGTACCATTACCAGTTGAACTTTTCTCCCCACGCACATAAATCTGCAATTTCTACTACTACTGGTTAACACTGCGCTGGTATCATCTTATGAAATATTTTATAGGACAAGATTTTTGCAGCAACACAGACACTCTGGTCTTGTATGGGCCCCAATAAATAGCCCCTTCATGCTCGCTGAAGGTTGTGCTTCTGCTTGATAATTTTATTATTGTTCTTATCCAGGTAAGGTAGAGGATCTTTTCCTTTGGTTGGGAATCCTGTTATTCTCGCTATTAATTCAACATTAACCAAATATGCCATGGTCCAGCCATAAGTATCCTCTATGAAAGCAAACCAGTAATTGCTTTACATATGTATTAACCTGTATGCTATGGCTGAATTGAGGTATAAAGAGCATGTTGGTTAGTCCTGTAGCAGTCAGTCCCTCAACCCACTTCTTAGGTTTGATTACCTTGATAGTACATGCAGCTGCCTGGGTTATGTCCATGCAGTCTGTTATCTGCAACCCCTCTTGCTGCCAAGTGTCATACCCTTGGAACTTCAATATAGCCAACTCTAGGAGGATATCGTGCAGCAAGATCATTCCGACAGGGATCTATGGTGCTATCAAAGTGGTCACTGCCTTGTTTGAAATATTTGCTTCTGCTGCACCAGGTCTTCTTGGCCGAACATAGCATAAAAGGTTTGGTTCGAGTCGCTCTACCTCTGGCTCTAGTTGCTGTGGTATGGATTCATCTCCACCATCATTGCCTTGCTCAATAGCATGTGCCTTTCCTCATTCATCTAGAGCGGCTAGATCCTTTCATTTCCTTTGTCTAGGTGGTGGTCGCACAGATGGCTCACCTGGAACAACTGGTATTCCCTAGACCGGGTTTGGAATAGGATGCGAACTAGGGGTTGGAATTGTTTGCATCTTCCTTGTTCTTTCCATTGCGTCGATCTCTGGTGGTTGTTGCAACTGTAGGTATGATGCTGACTGGGTTTCTACTTCCTCATCAATGGGGCAGCCAGAGATGACAGTGGCGTTGGATGCCTCACTCTCACTCAGAATGTGAATGACCATGGGCTCGAGCGAAATGGAGGACAGGTGATAAGATGCAACTCTGCAATGGCTCAGCTCCTTTGCTCTCAGTGCATAACATAAAACTGTTTTGATGGAGAATCAACTATTTATATATTGCACAGTGTCTTTCAATAATCATTTGACAAGAGTTTTTAGGTCTAATCACTTTCTTAGGTTTCCTTTTCCAATGCTTTCTCCATTAATTTCTATAGCTTCCCTTTCGGGCTGTACTTGTCAGACTAGTTATGGTAATTAGTGCTAAGACGGTTAATGAGAGCTAATAGTAGGCCACCTTTCTCCTTGTACTATGTTTATTTAATGCCACATAGGTGCCCTAGTCGTACAAATATTTGGTATGGATCCACTGGTTAATGCTAGCCAGCCTGTCTTTCCTGCTTTTTTCCTTCTTTGGCCCCTACTTGTCTTGCACCTTGCACACTTTAGGTCTCCCGCTTAGGTATATGTGATGATGTGACCATTTGGTGGTTTATTGTTCATGCTTTCTGTTGTTTCTGTCACAATATTGCAACAGAATAGCTTATGTCTTTTGGTCATTTTTTTTTCACACGTGTCATAGTAAGGTTTCAAGCAACTGTCGTTTACCAAAATTGTGACGTGGGTACCATCGACTTCTCTAGCATTGTGTTGTACCTATATTCATAGTTTGTGCGATGGTATATGGCCTTAAACAAGTGGCCTTTAGTTTTTGTGGGTGTGCGAATACTTTGATGTCATAGTGTAGGAGAAGTCTTCCTTCTGTAGATGGCTTCACCCTGATATATTGATAATGTTGTGGTGGCAACTATTGCTAAGTTGGCTTAGTCTGTAATTGCAAAGGGATCTACATCCTCTCTAAGTCTTCCACCATTCCCTTTTCTCTCTGTGCCATTTAGAGGGAAGAGGGTCTAGTATTCCTGCAGGAGATCTGTGATTTGTACAACTACTTCATCGTGTGAGTGTTGTTGTATTACTCTGCGATCCTTACTTAGTTCCACTATTTTTGGCCTGCTGAAGTTAGTCAGGCTATCTTTTGCGTCCCTGGGTATATTGTCTTGCTGAGTAGCTACGTTGTGTTGGTGAGCATTAGCGTCATTGATCTTCTTGGCTATACCCCCCTTTACTTTCTGGACTATATTATGAATTGTAGGGTGTTTGTCAGCATTTAGAACTGTATGCGCAACCTGCTAGGTTCCTTGTCACAGTTGCTCAGATTTATCATAGGTCTTGGTCACCACATCCAAAGTGTAAATGAAACTCTCATAGGTGGGTAAGTCCCTTGACTCAGTCTCCACCCATCGCAAAGAACTTGTGACTCTTGCACACCTTCTCATGGAGATTGCATGTAACCTATTTTTCCAATTCTCTAAAGCCTCCTCTAAATCAGACGTACATGAACTCGCACATTTCCAACTTAGGTTCAATCTGCCATCGAACTGATATGATCTTCGTGCATAGCTGTAACATTGTATATTTGATCGAGATAGTCAACCTGCGCCTCATTATAAACAGGATCAACATATCTTTGCCCCTCAAATGGATCAATGGGGGAGATTACTCTCATTTCCTTGTCTTCAAAGGAGAGGACCCTTTTCTTGAAGTTTATAATTATTTGTTTTTCTATAGCCCAATATATCCCTAGTAGTGCAGGGTAAGGATTTGTATCATCTACAATGTTGATGACCTCAAAGTCTACATATGTGTGCAATCCTTCAACATCGATAATGACATTGCTCAATCGTCCAATGGGTAGTACTTTCACTTGATTCGAAAGAAACAGCTGGATAGGAGACCTATCTAAGCACAGCTTACCCATGCTTTCCCAGGTCTGGCACGTTAGGATATTGACATCTGACCCCAGATCTAAAATGATATAGTCCATGTCATAATTACTGATCTGCGCATTCATTCTCAATTTGCAGTCAGTCTTACAGTTTCGTCGCACCTGGTTAACCTTCTTCTCAATTTGCGGTACTGCATGGATCTCATCTATTATTGTTTATATCTCTACAATAGCATCTTTATCTTGGATTAGCATCAAACAACTTGATAGAAGAGGTCTTAGCTTACTAACCTCAGGTGAATCCTTCTTATGCAATAAGTGTTGGAATAGTCCAGGTATTTCCTTGACTTTGGTTGAAGTTGATGGCATGTTAGGGATTATGAAGTATGATTGCACATCCCAGAATATTTCTTCATGTTTCTAGTCTATATGTGATTCCTTTTTCTGCGTCGTCGGCCTCAGTTGTGGGTGCGGTTTTTCTTGCGAGTTATCTTATTCTACTCCAGTCATCACACCTCCTTTAGTTATGACAGCAATGTTTAGGTCTTGCGGTTCAACCACGATCATCTAAGCATTCACATTTGCATTTGGGTTCAGGTTTGGTGGGGGGTTGGGTGTGGCAACGGTCCTTGCTTGCCACTTTGCAACCAGCTGAGGACATTGTTCAACATTTTGGTCTTGTCCATTAAAATATGAGCACATTCTTGCAGGCTCTAAGCAATCCCTAGCAAAGTGACCTAGTTGTCCACAGTTATAGCATGTAACTGGACCTCTCCCCTAAAAAATCCTCCTCCACCACCTCATCCTCTAAAGTTTCCACCACCCCTTCCCTAAGGGTGTAGTTGCTGTGGTGGGTACTAGTTCTGCTGATAGTTTTGCTGATAGGGGTTTTGTTGTGCATATGGATGTTGAAGCACATATGGCTGCTGGTATTGATGAGCTGGGAACTGCACAGGTTGATATGGGGCTTGCACCTATTCAACTTGAGGGAACCCCTCATTTTTCATCAAGTATGTATCAACTGTTTTTTCTTTCAAGAGCTAGTATGCTCTACAGTATTTTTCCTCATGTCCTACCGATTTACAAAATTTATAGAATAAGTTTGCAGGGGTACTTACAACTTTTTTCAAATACACACATTCTTCATTGCAATGGCCTCTTGACTGGCATATATGACACCATGGTAGTCCTTATCTGTTTAATGGGTTAGGTGCAACAAATGTGATATAATTCATGAAGGCTGGACAGTTATCCTTGGTGTGTCCGTCTATTCTACATTTTGTGCACCACAAGTCCTCTTGTGCTTCCTTTCCCTTCTTGATATCCTAAAGTTGTAGTGTGAGGTTGGCTAGCTATGACTGAATCTGTACCATTCTGGCGGCACCGTCACAAATAGGTGAGGCCTCCAGCTTCATCGCCAGCTCCAGAGCTTCTGTCTGCGAATCAATATTTTGTTGCATCAACGGCCCACAGATGTGTGGTAGAAGGGCAGCAATAAACCACTCCTTATGCTGTACATCAGACATTTGGAATCTTACTTTGGCCATCAGCATCTTGAATCTTTGATCAAAATCCCACACAATTTCTACTAGAGCCTAATTAATTTCATTAATCTCAGTAATACATTGTGACTCTTATTTGGGTTTTCTAAACTCAAAGATCATTGCAGCTCAAATTTCTTCAAGGGTCTTCTGTGGTGTTCCAGTTGGTGCAGCACAAAATTTCTTGAACCAATCCAGGGCACGACCCCTTAAGGTCGTAATCAGCTACGCTTTCTTGATGTCAATGCCATGGACCAAACATACAATCCACACAGCTTCACATAGAAACCAATGTTGTTTAGGGTCTTCCATTCCATTTCCATTAAATATAGGTAACCAGACATCTGTCACAGCCATTGGGTTAGCATTTAGGCTCTCTGACGTAGGTTTCCACTGAGTTTCACCTTCTTGCGCACTAGTTTCAAGGCTAGTGCTATCCAAGTTAGAGGTCCTTTTAGCGGATAAGACTCTAGATCTCATCTCAAGCAATATTGCTGGTGTTATATAATTGTGCTTTGACCTTGAAGTCTCGTCATAAATATCCTAATCTTCAAGTCCTTCTGATATCGGGCTATAGTCCTCCTCTTCATCGCAAGACCCTTTGTCTTCGCATGACTGAAGTTCATGTTCGTTTCCTTCAACCAAACTAGGATTCCATCGGCCCCTTTTGATTTTCCTTCTCTTTCCTGATCTGAATCTTCTCCCACTCCTTAGAACTCCACCCTCTATTTTAGTTTTTGTTCTTCCAGGGAATATCTCCACATGATATTCCCCATGTTCTTACCTATTCGTTAGCGACATAGCACCCTCCTAGACACATGGTGTAATGTCCCTGACCCTCCAACTAGTGAAGAGGATGCTACTATACACCAAACATCCGGGAAACTAGCCCCATGAACATGTACATACATATAAAGTGAAGGTAAATGCTTAAAAAATCAAACATACTAAGATGCATAATCATACATATACTCAATGGAAGCAAAACATACAATTCAGCTTTCGCATGTTCATCAGAATTTATTGATAGTAAATATGATTGCAAAAATAGATTAGTCAAGAATACTTATCTTATAAGAACTGTCTCACAACCAGCTACGTCATTGCAATGTTCCACCCAACCATTGGCTAGCGTGCTCCTTAATCTCTCAGCAACGTTGCCACCCTTGAGTCGGGCATGATCCCCCAAGGAATAAGGAACAAGCAGGCTTACACATAGCCAAGGATAAACAAAAGATGCCAAGCCAACACAATTGGGTTTGTCGGGCAGACAACAGATCAGCCAAACCAACAAAGTTGGGTTTATCAAACCATCTAGGAGCTAGGAAAGGATAAATGCTAAGCTGGTGAGCTCATTGAAGATATAAGGACACCTACACCAGAACTAGCCTAACGTCTAGGACACCCACACACACCCAACACAAGGAAATCAATCCTTTCTCTGCTACACAATCCCTCAGGCCTTGACCTCCCTTCCAGTGCTATTCAGGGGTTGTGGAGAAGAAATCCAACCCTCTAGCTCTATCTTTGTGGATCCCAAACCCACCAGGTTTGTCAAGCAAATCAGGCCCTCATCACCACCCCAATATAGTCCGAAGACCAACCATTGTTTTCCTGCATCCCAAATAAGCACTTCCAACTTGGACAGGGGAAGACAATCCCTGAGTCGTTCTTGGCCCTGTCGTGGCCAACATGACCCCACCACAACCTATAGCAGATACCACTATAGTCCGATAATGGAAAAGGAACAGCCTCTCTACATGAATGGAAGGGAAAACTGCATACTCATACCAACAATCAGTGAGAGAAAAGAGAGCGAACCCCCACACATAGAATCGTGAATCCTTTTATCTCATCTTTACGTGAGGAAAACCCCTCCCAGCCTGTGCGTGCGACTAAACCAGCTGGTAGAGAGTGCATGGGGAAAATCCTGCCACCCACCACTACCCCGGGTTAACTGCCCTCAACTAACATAGGAGCTTAAGTGGTTGATCGACACATGGATTTTTCCCATGGGTTCTAGGTTTAACAATCCCCCTCCCCCTTATCCTTAGGAAATAATGCATTTTTCAATATAGTTGCATTGACATAGCTGTTTGGGGTTTTTTAATTAAAATGCATAGTTACATGATGCCACAACTTAATATGTGTCGTATATCTCGATATACTATCGGCAACAATTCCAAACGCCGAAACATAACACAACCAAATTGATGGTGGGGCCTTTGCCTTTACCTCATCACCATGATTATTTACAATATATATGTATCATGTATATTTAATGCATTGGGGTCAAAACCGGGGTGTTATATTCCCCTCCCACTTCAATAGCACTGTCGTTAGTGCTTTACAAAATTTGCACAAAATACTACACTGGTATCGCCTTAGTGTTTCGCAAAATTGAACAAAAATGGATGTGCCAATCACATGGAATCCTCCAGCTCCCAGGTAGCCTCTTCAGGTCCATAGTGCTCCCATTGTAGCTTTACCTGCCCTATGGCTCAGTTCCAGAGAATTGTGACCTTCCTGTTGAGGATGTGCATTGGATCGGTTTGGAACTCTCCCTCTAGTTCCACCTAAATCACATCCCAATTAATCACATGGTTAGGCTCATGTACATATTTCTTAAGCAAAGAAACATGAAAAAAATTATGAGCTCCAGTACTAGCAGGAAATGCAAATCTATATGCAATTGGCCCTATTCTTTCAAGCACTTCAAACAATCCACAATATCTTGGTGACAGCTTGGCACAAATTCCAAGCTTCAAGGAACTCTTCCTTGCCCTCACTTTGAGGTAGACATGATCCCCAACACTGAACTCCCTATTCATTCTATGCTTATCTGCATAGATTTTCTATTTATCCTGTGCTGCTTTCAGATTTTTCCTGATCTTTACAACCTCTTGCTCCATTTCCTTGAGCAATTCTATTCTAAGCACAACCCTGTTCACTGGATTATCCCAAGTCAATGGTGTCCTACATCTTCTTCCATACAAATCTTCATACGGACTCATCCCCAAGGATGCCTGCTGTCTATTGTTATAATAAAACTCTACCAAGTGTAAGTAATCTTCCCACTTGGTTGGTTTGTCCATCACGTACATGTGAAGCATATCTTCAAGCACCTTAATAACTCTCTATGTCTACCCATCTATCTGAGGATGGTATGCAGTGCTGAAGTTTAGCTTTGTACCCAGATCTGCAAACAACCCCTTCCAAAAATTGGAAGTGAACTTGACATCTCGGTCTAAGACTATTTCTTTCGGCAATCCATGCAATTTGAAAATCTCCTTCATGAAGATATTTGCAATGTCATCAGTCTTATGCATAGACTTCACCAATGTAAAAGGTGTTTCCTTAGTCAACTTGTCTACCACAACCATGATGGAATCATGTTGTCTCCAAGTCATTGGAAATCCTGTAATAAAATCCATGGAAATAACTTCCCATTTCCATTCCGGAACTGGAAAAGGCTGCAACAAGTTTGCTGGATGTTGATACTCCACCTTTACTTGTTGACATTTCATGCACCTTGAAATGTATTCAGCCATGTCCTTTTTCATTCCTGGCTAATATTACTACTTTCTGGCGGTAGCAATTGTCTTCTGGTATCCTGGGTGATCGGAATATGGAGTTTGATGGATTTCATCCATAACAACTCTCCTTAAATATGCTACATTTGGAATATAAATTATGCCTTTATAAGTAAGAAGTCCATCTTCTTCCAAATTATATCCCTCATACCTCTTCTCAAGACTTTGCTACTGCAATTTGTCTTTTACCATCCCATACAATTCATCTCCGGCAGTACAATTAACAATCCGTTGCCTGAAATCTGATTGGAAAATACTAAGAGATTCCAAATTCATTTCTTGCACCTTCCTATTGAGTGCATCCTCTACCTTATTCTCTTTTCTCTTTATGTGCTTGATTTCGAAATCAAATTCACATAAAAACTCCAGCCATCTTGCTTTCCTAGCATTCAGAGTAGGCTGATCAAACAAATACTTTAGACCACAATGGTCTGTCTTGAGCTCAAATCTCCTACCCATCAAGTAATGTCTCCACATCTTGAGAGCATGTACTATGGCTGCAATCTCTATATCATGAGTGGCATAGTTTTTCTCATGCTCCTTCAGCTTTCTTGACTCATAACATATCATGTTGTTGTCCTGCATAAGGACTCCTCCAAGCCCTTGTCCACATGCATCGGTACACACCATAAAATATTTCTCTGGATCTGCAACTTTCAATACGGGTGCACTGGTGAGAAGATTCTTCAACCGCTAGAAACTTTCTTCACGCCTCAATGTCCATTCAAACTTTATCCCCTTCCTTTGCAAAGAAGTGATGGCATGTGAAACTTTGGAGAATCCCTCAATGAATCTCCTATAGTATCCTGCAAGTCCCATAAAATATCTTACATATGTCACATTTCTTGGAGTAGGCCAATTCATAATGGCTTCAATCTTTTCAGGGTCCACAGATATACCCTCTTCTGAGATAATGTGGCCCAAATACTGAATTCTATCTCTATAGAAGTCACACTTGCTCAGTTTTGCATACAGTTGGTGCTCCCTGAGAAATTGCAATGTCAAACTCAAATGATCTTCATGTTCTTCCTCATTCTTAGAATAAACAAGACTGTCATCAAGGAAAAAAAGAAAAAACTTGTCCAAATATCTGCTGAAGACACTATTCATAAGGTACATAAATGTAGCTGGTGCATTTGTGAGACCAAATGGTACCACTACAAACTCATAATGCCCATACCTTGTCCTGAAGGTTGTCTTATGAATGTCTTCATCCTTGATTCTCACCTGATGGTAACCAGACCTCAAGTCAATCTTGGAAAATACCTTTGCTCCTCTCATTTGATCAAAGAGGTCATCAATCCTAGGCAAAGGATATTTATTCTTCACAGTAACCTTGTTAAACTATCTGTAATCAATGCACAACCTGAGTGTACCATCTTTCTTCTTTACGAATGTTATCACTTAGAATGTACCCAGGTTGCAAAAGGTAAATCCCAAAGGTAACAACAAAAACCACTTCAAAAAGAAACTGGCTTTCATTTCCAGAGATGGATCTCTCAAATGTAAATTTAACAAGGCCAGATATAAGAATCAACACTTAAATGCTGTGTAGGTGGTTGAAATGATACACATAATCATTGGGAAATGGAGTCAAAATACATAAAGATAGCACAAGGTTGCATGCATGATATTTCATCAAAGGCAAGATAACCATTTAATTACAGTCGTTCATCGATTTTAGGTGGAAAAGGAAGAAGTATGAACAGTCCATCAATATAGAGCATCATAAGATGAATTCCATATTAACTTTAGCAGAAACATTTATAAAATATATGAAACAATAGTCAGAGCACAAGAAGTATGAATTCCAACTATTCAACACTACGCTTCAAATACGAGGAAAACAAAATGGAATGTAAATACTAGAGAAAAAACAATCACATGGGAAATAAAAGCACAGACTGTAATATAGACAGCACGGGAATCTCTGATAATCCACACGCATTCAACTTTGTTATTTCAAAAATGATCTGTCCTCAAAAAACATTGATCCAACATATAGGTTCCAACCCCCAATACATCTAGTAAATGCAAATATATACATAAATGATTTCTTCCCAAGAATATTTAATAACTGAATAATATTTTTAATCAAAGTCTTTGTAACCTTCATTTTTCTCCACCGTGTTTCTTTCAATACTCTTCGAAATAGAGGTGTTAACAACTGGCTCCATCTGGGGATGATATCCTCCCTGCGAGGTATCAAAGAACTCGTAGACCAGGTGCCTATCTTTAGTCTTTACATGATAACTTCCAAAAATTTACTTTTTTGCTGATATACTTAGCTAGAAAGAAATGGTTTACCTCCTGAATCTTAGGGCTTTCACTACGAGATTCAAAAACATTCGGCTCACCATCTGTACTATTTTTTTAATGAAAATAAATATTTACAAAATATGATACAAGTTTTAACTTCCTTCTTAGGACATGTAATGCTTCAAAAATCTCCCAATGACGGGGTTACTATCCAAAGAAACCCCATTTGGATATTCCAAAAGAAATGCATTTTCCCCTCTATTTCCAACAATAACATAAGGACCTACCCACATGTGATCAAATTTTCCATGTTTATCTTCTTTGGGAGCATCCCATTTCAAGACCAGGTCATCAATCTGAAACTGTTCCTCCTTCACCCTTCTATCGAAAGTATTTTTCATTTTTTCCTGATGTGATTGGACTTTGTCATAGGCCTTATTCCTTTGCTCTTCTAGCTCAATAATTTGGTTTATCCTCCTTTGCATGTGGTTTGGTTCTTCTTGCTGCTCTTGAAAATACCTCATAACTATAACACCTAATGATGCTAGAAAGATAAATTCAGTTCCATACACTAATTGGAAAGGAGACATTCCAATCACTCTTTTAGTACTAATCATGTCAGCCCATAAAGCATATTTGAGCTTGGTATGCCATGATCTTTTATTATCTTCCAATAGTTTCTTGATGATCCTTACCAAGCTTTTATTTGAAGACTCGGCTAACCCATTTCCTTACGGATAATAAGCAGTCGAATGATTCAAACTGATATGATGTTTGTGACAAAATTTAATCATCTTCTTGGACTTAAAGGCTGCTGCATTATTTGTTACTATTCTTCTGGGACATCCAAATCTAGCCAGTATGTTCTCCTCAAGAAAATCCATGATTACAATCTCAGTTGCTCTCCTAGTAGGAATTGCTTCAATCCATTTTGTCAAATAATCCGTAGTTGTTAAAATCCATTTATGTTGTCCTGAAGAATTGGGATTTATTTTTCCAATGAAATCCAGACCGCACTATTGAAAAGGAGCTTCGATTGTTATTGGATTTAAAGGAAGCGAAAGTGCCTTTCTTTTACTGTCAAAAATCTAACACTGATGACACATGCTGGTTTCTTTATATATCTTCAAAAATAATGTTGGCCAATAGTAACCCGCTCTCCGAATTTTATTTGCAGTCACCTTCCAAGAATGATGCCCTCCACAATCTCCTTTATGAAATTCTTTGACTGTATGCTGAGCTTCATTTTCCAAAAGACAATTGAGTAATACACCTCCAGGATCCTTCCAATAAAGATATCTATTTATAATACAGAACTTGGCAGCTTTCAATTTTACTGATCATGCTCTTGAGTTACTCAATCTTGCTGGTGCTTGTAAATTTCGAAGGACATGAACAATGTCGGAGTACCATGGAGATGCAACAAAATCAATCATTACTTCCACCTCTGTATCCAACTGATTAGACTGACTGGATAATAAATTGATTTGTAAAGACTCACAATTTTAATTTTTCATCATCTTCGCTAATCCTTGTCCCTTAACCAGCTTGGTAGGCTTTATCTCTATGTCATACTCTAGTAATGTCACTATCCATTTCTCTCTTCTACCTTCTGGATCAGGCTGTGTCAAGATCCCTTTCACTGTAGCAGTTGGAACATGCGCAATTACATGTGAGTGGAGAATATACACTCTAAAATCCTTCAATGCTTTGACCAAAGCATATGCTTGTTTCTCCATGATATCATATTTCAATTCTCCATCCCTCAACATCTTGCTGAAAAATGCTATGGGTTGCTCCATGTTTTCATCATTCTTCTGCAACAAAACTGCTGCAATAGTATGTTCTGAAGCATACGAAAATACTAGGAAATCTTTGGTGAAATCTGGAATTACCAACACCAGAGCCTCTAGGATTGCTTGTTTTATTTCCCAAAAAGAACTCCTATCATCTGCATTCCATTTTATCTCATGACCTTTTCTCAACATATTTGTAATATTCATTAAGATTTCAGCAAAACTAGGCACAAACCTTCTTAAGAAATTCACCTGTCCCAAAAATGATTGTATTTCCTTTTTACTCCTGGGATCTCCTACCTTTAAAATTGCGCTAACCCTTTCAGGATCGATTTTTATTCCATCTTTAGATATTATATGACCCAACAATTTTCCTTCTTCCAATGGAAAATTTGATTTCTTTGGGTTCAATGATATACCAAACTTCCTACACTTCATGAAATTTTTTTCTAAATGATGAATATGTTCCCTATCAGATCTTGAATAAACTATGATGTCGTCCATGTAAATTACCACAAACTTTCCAATTTCTCCCGCAAAAGCAATGTCCATAGTCCGCTGGAAAGTAGCTCCTGCATTCATTAAGCTGAAAGGCATCTTTGCATACATAAAGGTGACCCAAGGTGTAGTAAATGTAGTTTTCTCCTGATCTTCAGGTAGTACTTTAATCTGATTGTAACCAGAAAAACCATCCATCATCGAAATTCTTTCAGCTCCAACTACCTTCTACAATATATGATCCATCTTCGGCAAGGGATAATTGTCCTTCATAGAAACTTTATTCAAATTTCAGAAGTCTATACACAGTCTTATTTCTCCATTCTTTTTCCTAACAGGAACTAAATTTGCAACCCATTTTGAAAATCTTAGAGTCACGATGATCTTGGCATCAAATAATTTTTTAATTTCCTTCTCAATAATTGGCAGCAATTTAGGATTTATTCTCCTAAGCTTTTGCCTAAAAGGTTTCTCCCCAGGTTTTATAGGAATAGTATGTTGTATTATAGATGTATCATATTCTTTAATATCTTCATAGCTCCAAGCAAATACATCTGTATACCTCTTCATTAAATTCACATACTCTTCTTTTTCTTTTACAAGCAAATTTATAGACAATTTTACAATCTTCGGATTTTCTTCGGTACCAATATTCCTGTCTTCAACAGCATTTTCAGCAGGCTTCACTTTAGGATTCTTAGCAACATCATTCTGATCAAAAAAAAATTCTAAAGGAATCAAACCTCTTGGTATAAAATTATTTTTCAATTGAATAATATCTTTTTCTCCTAAGGTTCCTTTTAATTTTTCAGCACCATCCTTTTCTTTTTCAGGCTCTTCATCATCCTAGAAATTTTCACCATTGTCATTTTCAGCATCAATATGAGTATTTACGAATTCTCCTGACAATTATAAAAACCTTTTTATCTGCATGTAATCTTCAAACACGTGCCAATATTTAGAATTATCGGGAATAGATGGTCTATTCACAATGTCCACTTGATATTCTTTCTGACCAGCACTAGGAATTTTTAATTTTCCAGCAGCCACTGCCAAAGAATCTGCTACTGTATTTTCATATCTAGGAATCACCTTAATCGTATGCTCTGTAAAAAAGTTACCAATCATATCCCATACTTTGTTCCTATAAGCCCTCATTCGGGGATGCTTGGTTTGATAACTATCATTCACCTGGTTTATTACCAGCTTTGAATCCCCCAAAATTCTTATCCTCTATGCTCCCAAATCTTTCAAAGCATGCAACCCAAGTAATAAATCTTCATATTCAACCACATTATTTGTGCATTCAAATGTTAATTTATATGATAAAATCCCTAATAGGAGAGATTATATACACACCAACTCCAGCACCTACCTTTGCTACAGATCCATCAAAATACATAGTCCATAAACCTTCTCCTTTTTGCTTTGCTTCCAAAGTATTTTGTTCTATCACATCTTCCTTTTTATTTTCTTCAGGCTTCATTTGCAATGTAGATTCCAAGTCACATGGGGAAGTATCATTAAAGAAAATGGAAGACCCCAAATCAGTATCAACTGCATATATATGATGAACTTCAGGTTTATCTTGACTGATCACTACATAGGGAGTTCTTTTCTCACTATACAACCTCTTACTCCCATCTTGAACAGGAATAGTAGCATATGACATATCCATTTGTAAACTGCCCTTCAACTTTGAAGTCCAAGATCTCGATAACAATACTCCAAACTTTGGTGGAATATCTGCTACTAGCACATCCATTACTATTGTTTTAGATGGAAATTTATTCAAAGTTACTACCATATTTTTAATCAAACCAAGACATTTCACTCTCCTGGAATCAAAAGAATAAAAATATTTATATGGTCTTGTCACTTCCAGTCCCAAACTTTCAACTACTCCTTTTGGCATTAAATTGTGTGATGCACCTAAATCTAACATAACATTATGAATCACCATATCATGCACATTCAAACTCAAATAAAAAGGAGGAACTTCTTCATTATATATACTTTCGACTTTCGACCCGAATGAAATAGTAAGATTATCATCCGTCAATTCCAAAATGTCAGACTGCAATTCTCCTTGACCTCTGACCATCTTTGTTATGGTATCTCTATACTCGTTGTTTCTCAACAATTCATTGAAAGGAATAGAGATTTTCAACTTGGAAAGCTCATTCTGCAAATTGAAACTAGAATTAACTTTTTCTACATCAATTGGAGTTACTTGTTTCTTTCTTTTGCTTTTTGTATCTCATTTTCAACTTCCCTATTTACAGCATATTCTTTTTGTATTTCTTTTCCCTTTTCTGTATTTAATGAACTAGTGGAAGGCTGATTTGGAATTAACCTCCCTTTATTTATAAGAACTTCTATGTTTCTTAATTTAATATTCCTCTATACATCATCCACTACATGCAAATAACCCCTCTGATATTGTTCTGACTCCCTCTCAAATTCTTCATTTCCATCCTCTTGCACAAACATGCTATGCTCTTCTTCAGTAAGATATATTTCTGAATCTAGTTCCCCAAAAAGATGGATTTCATTTTCAGCAGGATCTTCTTCATCAGCAACATAATTTTCAGGAAATGGTGGTCGAATTTGTTGTTCTTCTTGATTTCTTGGGTTTCTAATGTCTCTCTGCCTATTTTGTGGAGGTATAGGAGGATTTGGTCTTCTAAAATTTGGATTCCTGATTTGAGGATCAGCTTGTTCTCTGTTGAACAACCTATTATCCATAGTCAACCTGTCCATCAACTTCTCCATCGTCTTCAACATCATTTCAAACTTAATATCAGTGGTAGAAGAAGAAGTAGAAGGCATATTTTCTTCCTTTTTCCTCCTATTAATGTCTCTGTGTTTCATTTTTCCACTCGCCATCATATTCGCCTCTACTTCTAAAGCATCTATAAACATTGTGGAAAGAGTTGATGATTTTCTTTCTCTTAATGAAAATGCAAAGTCATTATCAAAAGCTCCAGCATAATGAAGTTTAGCAGCAGCTGTAGAAAGTTTTATATCTTCTGGAATAGAATTATAAACCCTTATAAACCTACTTCAAAATTCATGAACAGATTCAAAACCCCCCTTTTTGAGACTATTATACTGGGACAAGAGCTACAAAGGACTTTGTTTGTCATCCCATCTCTCTAGGAATGCATTCTGGAAGGCTTGGAAATTCAATATAGATCCATCCAACAAGTCTTTAAACCATTTATTTGCTTCACCTAATAAACTTTGAGCAAATAACCGCATTTTAACATCTGCATAATCAACTTCCTCCAAGTCAACAAAATCTTCAAATTTAGCCACATGTTGTTTTGTGATTATGTCTCCTTCTCCATCAAATAAGGAAATTCTTTGGGAGTAATTTTGGGGAAGGTCGTGCAATAAAGTAGGCAAACGCAAAGGAGCAAATATGGCTGCCATTGGTTTAGGTGGATTTAGAGGTACTGAGGAATTTTGAGTGTTTTGAACAACAAGTGTTTCAACTTTTGCAGACTGTTGTAAATCTCTCCAAGGGGAATCCAGTAAATAAGATTCTAATCTACAGGGACTAAATTAAGTATTCTTAAGATCAGATTCAGACTTAGATTTCAACAAACCCTTTCCAACATTAACTTCCCATTCTTGATCAAAAATACTATGAGAATCCCAAGAAGATGATGCACCAAACAGAGAAAAATCTATTTTTTATTTATCTTTTTTCTTAAACAAATTTTCTGGATCTTCCAAACTCTTTAAAATTTTAGTATCAAAATTACCTTGTGTATGTCTTCTCAAAGCCAGAATGACTTTTAAAATTTTGAAAAATATTTACAATGGAATCGCTAGGGAAAATATACAACCTTCTTTACTGACAAAACATTCATGCTTGCCCACAGAAATATTTTCTTGATCTTTAAAACTCTGTCATTCTTCCCAAGTAAAATTTGCACTTTCATCCTTGACAACAGTGCCAATTTTTTATCACTCAGAATGTACCCAAGTTGCAAAAGGTAAATCCCAAAGGTAACAGCAAAAACCACTTCAGAAAGAAACTGGCTTTCCTTTCCAGAGAGGGATCTCTCAAATGTAAATTTAACAAGGCCAGATATAAGAATCAACACTAAAGTGTTATGTAGGTGGTTGAAACGATACACATAATCATTGGGCAATGTAGTCAAAATACATAAAGACAGCACAAGGTCGCATGCATGAGATTTTGTCAAAGGCAAGATAACCATTTAATTACAGTCGTTCATTGATTTCAGGTGGAAAAGGAAGAAGTATGAACAGTCCATCAATATAGAGAATCATAAGATGAATTCCATATTAACTTTAGTAGAAACATTTATAAAATATCTGAAACAATAGTCAAAGCACAACAAGTATGAATTCTAACTATTCAACACTACGCTTCAGATACAAGGAAAACAAAATGGAATGTAAACACTGGAGAAAAACAATCACATGGGAAATAAAAGCATACATTGTAATATAGATAGCACAGGAATCTCTGATAATCCACACGAATTCAACTTTGTTATTTCAAAAATTATCTGTCCTCAAAAAACATTGATCCAACATATGAGTTCCAACCCTCAATACATCAAGTAAATGCAAATATATACATAAATGATTTCTTCCCAAGAAGATTTAATAATTGAATAATCTTTTTAATCAAAGTCTTTGTAACCTTCATTTTTCTCCACCATGTTTATTTCAATACTCTTTGAAATAGAGGTGTTAACAATGAACAAAACTGGTGCTCCCCAAGGAGACACACTTGGTCGAATATACTTCTTTTCCAACAACTCTTACAGTTGCATATTTAACTCTAGCATCTCTGGTGTACTCATCCTGTAGGGTGTCTTGGACACTAGTGCTGCTCCTAGCACAAGTTCAATTGTGAAATCAATGCCCCTTTTTGGAGGGATCCCTGGAATCTCATCAGGAAACACATCCTTGAATTTCTATAACACCTTATAGTCCTCCAACCTAGGAGTTTCATCTCCTGTTGCCTCCAAAATATGAGCTGCATACAACTAGCAACCCTTCATATAGAACTTTTTCAACTGCATTACTGAAACCTGCCTTACTGATATTACCTTTGGAATACCTTTCACAACTATTGGGTTTCCTTCTTCATCCTTGCTTTCAAAAGTTTTGTTATAATAGTCAATATTTACCCTGTGAGCTTATAACCAATCCATTCCAATGAGAACATCATAGGAACCAAGTGGTAGAACATTCAGATCTACACAAGTGATCAATCCATTCATAACCAATGGACATTTCTCTACCACTTCACTGACCTTTCTCTTAGTCCTAGTGGCTAGCTGAACTAACCAAGATTTCCTATGCCTTACTTTCTCAAAAGCATAGATCTCCACTACTCTAGGAGTAATGTAACTATGAGTAGAACCAAGGTCAATAAAAATAGAAATAGATTGCTCAACAATCTTACCCGCAACTTCAACCACAGTTGACTGGTGATCTGCCTGGCGGTTTTCCAGTGCTGCATAAATTCCAGGGACTACCCTTGCTGCTTGACCCACCATTTCTGCTTCTTGAATGTTGTAAGCTGGTCTTGCATTCTCATTCTCGAGTGGACAATATTTGCACAATTGGGGTCCTTCACATTTCCAACATTTGAGTGGTCTTTTATTTTGTTGTGGATCTTTAGGGTTTTCTCCTGTTGCTCCAACTGGATTACTCGCAGCTTAGGATGGTTGCTTCTGTTGATTCCTAAATATAGAAGGTTTGAAACATTTATTTCTTTGGTCAAAATTCTCATTCTTCTTGTCCTTCCATGCCTTATGGTAATCAGGTTTACCTCTACTTTTCTCATAGCAATACTTAGCCTTCCTTATTTCTTCTTCAAGAGTTCTAGGTTCATAAAACTCAATTCTATCTTTGTAAGACTGAGGAAACCCACTCAGAAACTGCTGGACCTTCACTTTTTCATCCCTGATGTACCAAACATACCTCAACAGCTCCAAAAACTTATTTGCATACTCTTCCATGGTCTGCTGTCCCAATCTCAGCTCATGGAATTCTTTGATCTTCTCGCCATAATACTTGTCAGAGAGGTATTTCTGCTTGAAATACTTCTTGAACTGTTTCCACTTCAATCTCCTTTCACTGATCCTCTTTACTTGCTTGAAGTGTTCCCACCAAATGCATGCTCTTCCATTCAGATTGAATATGGAAAATATTGCCTTCATGTTTCCCGAATAATCCTGCACTTGAAAGTACTTCTTTATCCCAAGAAGCCAAGCTTCAGCCTCTTGTCCAGTCCTTATCTCACCATCAAATGTAGGAGGTTTAGCTTTCTTAAATTCATCCCGAGAGCAATCCCTATGGTGTATCCTTCTTTTCCTTTTACGATAAGATGAACTCATATCCCTGTTGGATTCTTCAGAGTCAGATGATCCACTAGAAGTCCTTCTCCTTCTCCTAGTACTGCTCTTACTACCTTCTGGTCATGTTGTACCTCGTCCAGAGTATATCTTTCTTTGCAAGTCTTTCAAACTCTGCAACATGGCAGCATTCAACTGATGCTACTCTTCTTGGGCTTTAATCAAGCTTCTGATGGTGGCTGCAACCTTTGACGGTGTCTCTTGGAATCTCCTTCCATTAGACTCTATGTCATCATTTCCATTATGGACATTTTCTCCCATGGCATCTCCCCACTCTCGTAAGAATCTCTAGCATCATATCCATCAAGAGTTCTCATAACTGAATCACCACTTACCTACCAATTGTAATTTCTAAAATACTGCCCTTGAAGGTGACTATGATTCTGTAAATGTGTTAGATAGAAAAAATGTTAGATGCATACCTTGATAATAAAAAAACCAGAACTACTTACCTTCTCCTGGAAATATCATAAAAAACCATTTTGCTTAAACATAAAATCTTCTTCCCTTTTAGTCCTGTAATCCACTGACAATCTACTGAAATCCCACTGAAAGATAGTCGAAAAACTACTTGAAAATCACTGAGAATTCCCATGAAAAACCCAAATTTATGTTGGCCCAATCGGACCTCTTCCCAACTAAATTTCTGACACTTCGGTGGTCAAAACACCTACTTTTATCCGCTACTCATCGGAGGTCTGTTCATCTATTTCTCTCCAGTGTGTCAGATCTGTAGTTGTCTAGGCTTTCGAACTTTATCGGCGATGCCAAGGACTGTCCATCGGTGGTCAAACAACTAACATTTTCTGTTGTATTGGCCCTTCAATTATCTAAGCTTCTAAACTTTATCGACGATGCCAAGGACTGTTCATCGGGTCTCTTCCCCACTAAAAATTCAAAGTTTTGGCGATCCCAACAGCAAGTTTCCTCCAACTCTCATCGACGACCATAACAACTAACCCTTTCTGTTGTATCGACAGTTTCAACAACTATAGTTTTCCACAATATCAGCAATATGATATGTTATTCATCGGGTGCTCAGTCCCTTAGGAAGCCACAATGATGGGTAGCGATCTCACTGCGGGTTCCATGGACATTTATCGGTTGTCAGATCTACTAACCATCGATTGGATAGTGTCTTAGACTGTCGCTACGGTGGGTAGCAAACTGACTGTGGGTTCTGCGGACCCTTCATCGACTGTCGAAAGCACTAATCACTGTGGCATTAGTGGTTGAATCCTCTATCCGTTAGAAGGATAGTCCACTAGGCAGCTGCAATGGCAGACGTACGAACAACTAAATTTTTCCGATGTCATTCATCGGCGACCAAAAAAACTAATACTTTCCGATGTCAGTCACCGCATCAGCGACTCCATCCTCTAAATTTCACCGATGGTTCTGACTAGGTGAGCTGACATTTTGGTGGTTCCATCAACTAACTTCCACCGATTGGTGCTCCAATATTCTAACTTTCGTCGATCACCGATGGGTTTCTCACTTAGATAAATTTTTGAAAATTTTCTTCTTTGCATCGGCTCCTCAAAGAACTAAGTTTCGCTGACATTTCGGTGGTCTTTGGGAGATCTCTACAGAAAATGCAGCTCCACCTTCAACTATTTTCTGTCGAAACTCTTTGGTTCTATCTTCGTCATCGGCACCCTCATCCTCTAATTGTCACCAATCCAATCAACTGGAGTTCGCCAATGGCCCAACAAGCACTTAAAAATTTTGCGGTGAAAATTACCTCAGGAACGTGCCATTTTGTTGGCTATTTCATTATCTATTTTCCACTGACGTTGTGGCTACACCATCATCTAATCATCGGATATCCAATCAACTAATTATTGTCAATCGCCGATGGTATTAACACTTAGAAAAATTTTGAAAAAAATTTCTTTTACCTCTGCGTTGGCACTCTTGTCCACTAATTCTCGCTGACATTTCGGTGGTCTTCAGGGGATCTCCACCAACGTTTCGGCTAGTCGATCAGCTAAATTTCACTGAACCTATTTTCTTTGTCGACGTATCATCAGTAACTTCATCGTCTAATTGTCGGTGATCCCATATTCTAATCATCGGTGATCTGATCATCTATCCTTCGTCTATCACCGATGGTCTACGTCAGGTGTTCCTTCCACTATTCTCCACCGGCAGACACTCAGAGAGATTTCCTCAAATTTCTTTCAGTTATCTTCCATCGAGTGGTATTCCAACTAGGTGATCTGCTGCATCAGAAGAGTTTCCTACTCAGTCTTCCGATGAGTCGACGGTTCAGGCACTTAGGCAATATTTGTGGAAGTTTTCTAATCTTTGCTAGGAAGAAGGTAACCTGCCTCTACTAGCTGATCTTTCATGGCCCATTCAGGTCGATGCTGCAACGTTGGCTCTAATACCACACTGTAACATCCCCGGCCCTCCGATCGGTGAAGAGGACGCTACTATACACCAAACATCCGGGAAACTAGCCCCATGAACATGTACATACATATAAAATGAAGGTAAATGCTTAAAACATCAAACATACTAAGATGCATAATCATACATATACTCAGCGGAAGCAAAACATACAATTCAACATTCGCATGTTCATCAGAATTTATTGACAGTAAATATGATTGCAGAAATAGATTAGTCAATAATACTTATCTTATAAGAACTGTCTCGCAACCAGCTACGTCACTGCAACGTTCCACCCAACCATAGGCCAGCGCGCTCCTTAATCTCTCAGTAACGCTGCCACCCCCAATTCGAGCATTATCCCCCAAGGAATAAGGAACAAGTAGACTTACACATAGCCAAGGATAAACAAAACATGTCAAGCCAACATAGTTGGTTTGCTAGGAAGACAACAGATCATCCAAGCCAACATAGTTGGGTTTATCAGGCCCTCTAGGAGCTGGGAAAGGATAAATACTAAGCTGGTGAGCTCATTGAAGAGCTAAGGACACCTACACTAGAACTATTCTAACTTCTAGGACACCCAGACACACCCAACACAAGGAAATCAGTCCTTTCTCTACTACACAATCCCTCAGGCCCTGACCTCCCTTCCAGTGCTGTTTAGGGGTTGTGGAGAAGAAATCCATCCCTCTAGCTCTGTCTGTGTGGTTCCCAAACCCAGCAGGTTTATCAAGCAAATCAGGCCCTCATCACCACCCCAATACAGTCCGAAGACCAACCTCTTCTTTCCTGCAATCCAAACAAGCACTTCCAACTTGGACAGGGGAAGACAATCCCTGAGTCATTCTTGGCCCTATAGTGGCCAAAACAACCCCACCACAACCTACATCAAATACCACTATAGTCCGATAATGGAAAAGGAACAGCCTCTCTGCATGAACAGAAGGGAAAACTGCATACTCAGACCAACAATTGGTGAGAGAAAAGAGATCAGACCCCCACACATAGAATCATGAATCCTTTTATCTCAGCTCTGCGTGAGGAAAACCCCTCCCATCCCATGCGTGTGACTGAACCAGCAGGTGGAGAGTGCATGGGGGAAATCCTGCCATCCACCACTACCTAGCATTAACTTCCCTCAACTAACATAGGATCTTAAGTGGTTGATCGACACATGGATTTTCCCCATGGGTTCCAGGCTTAACAATCCCCCCCCTTATCCTTATGAAATCATGCCCTTTTCAATATAGTTGCATCGACATAGCTGGTTGGGGTTCTTTTAATTAAAATGCATAGTTACATGATCCCACAACTTAATATGTGTTGTATATCCCGATATACTATCGGCAACAATTCCAAATGCCGAAACATAACACAACCAAATTGATTGTGGGTCCTTTTCCTTTAGCTTCGCACCATGATTATTTACAATAGATATGTATCATGTATATTTAATGCATCGGGGTCAAAACCGGGGTGTTACACATGGCTCAACTATCCAAGTGCAAAAGACCCTTCTCATAAGCAAGTAATTTTATCCATGTACTTATATTCAATAAGTATCTCCTTCGTGGTCCTTGGAAGAAATTTCTTTCATCTTCGCTATATGAAGTTATAGTATCTACTACAAACTCAATAATATACCCTTGCAATATACTATCAACCCAAAAATCAATAGCTCTCGAGATAGTGTTACTTACATTGGTTATCTCCTGAACCAGTTGGTCGCTCCACTCATTAATCTCCCTTTTCTGGTAGTTGGTCCATCTAGATGCCAATCCTACAAACCATTCATGTAGTAGAACAGGGAAATCAGCAAAGAAGATCTCATGAATATCAGAGTATATATATTCATCTAACCATCTTTCTGCACTGAACCATGTTCCTGCACTTTCTTCTTGTGAAAACACCAGCATTTTAGCATCTAGCCAGTCTTCTATCTCCTCCTTCGTTGGGTGCCACAACATCTCCCTAATTTAATCAAGAGATCCCAACAAAGGAACCATTTGTTGGCCACTTTTCCCCACTCACGCGACCCAGGTTCTTTGCAACCCACTGATCCAACAACTACCCGAGATACTGGCCCAATAGATCAAGCCCCATCGGCAACACCTGCGAAGCAGGTGCAGTCTCACCTGAGACATCTCATAGATGGGTAACCTCTGGAACCATGTTCCTAGGATTTTCGGGGAAATATAGTCCCTTGGCTCACAACCAAGGAGCTCAATGAAGACAGTAGGTTGGCTGGATAGAGGAGTCAGTTCTGTGCGACTGAGCACAACTGTATGTCATCATGCCCGTCTTGAATTTCCTTTCCACTTCGTATCTGGTGCAACTCGTGTGGCGCAACTTATTCACATCAATTGGCTCTATGACTTAAATCAGGATTCATAACAGGAATTATACAGAATGATAGTCATTTATACAGTTTCAATTCAGCAAGACATTTTGTTTATCCATTTACCTATTGCAAGAAACTAACAGAAACTTAACCACATTTAACATTATATGAAAAGAATCTAGTAATCAATCACATAAACATTCACCACATCAATCATTCATTTAGACACAAGAAATAAAATGGAAACCCATCTGGGAAAAACCACCAAGGTGCTCTTCGTCTGGCACGAGAAAGGATGTAGCACCTTGCAGTCTACGAGATGCACACTAATATTGAGATATGTATTTAAGTTCAGACTCATAGTTCTCATGCTCTTTGGTTCGCTCTCCTACTCTACTCCTACTCCTAGCGGTCTGCTCACACTGCAGTTAGATCCGCAGCTCAACAGCCCCTCTAATTCTACCATACTCTTCTTGAGTCTACTCCTATTTTGATCGCTATGACATTACAACATAATCGGCATCCCCTTCCATATATTACCGCTGAATAGAAAACTACTACTAAAAATTGAATAGGGATCATTGAAAACCCTATAGACCAACCTTCTAACCATTGCATTCTTCCGATTTATACTAATTTACATGGCCATGCAAGGCCAACTACATCCCGGCAATCCGTTGGCCGTCACCATCAGCCACCCCTCTGGTTACAGCTGTGGTGATCATGACTTGACACGAGGCACTATCGACCTCACTTACAAATATCTTCTCATACATGTGTAGCTGCAGGCTTACGACGCCTTATACGGCCATGATCTAGATTTTCTATCTATCGCTTTTCGACTGTTTCCCCTTGTGCGCTTCTGTAGTTGCCTTTCCTTTTCTGTGCACGTCTTTCTTTGCCTTCATGGGCCCTTTTCATCCTTCGTGATATTCCTTTGCTTCTATCACATGCGCGACGCATTTTCCTTGGTTGCGCACATGAACTTCCTTCATATGCCCCTTTCTTGGGCCAATACACAGCCAACAAAACCAGTTGACAAGGGTTCCCAATCTATCGACGCTCAGCTCACCACAATCTCCTTGATCACTGGCTTAGATAGGTTTTACCCTGTCCAGCAACACCCACGAAGCAGATGAAGTCTCACCCGAGATGTTCGAGGGAGAGCTGTCTGACCGACTACTTAATCATTACAAGGACCATTTATCATTGCTTGTAACAGATCACATCATTCATTCACAATCAACATAAACACAATGTGGCACAAACATATCTAGAAAGATAAACCCATTCAAAGCAAGAAACATCGCATCATAGGTCCATGTCACAATTTCATTCAACATTCATCATTGGATTGCAAAAATAGTAAGACAGAAAAAGATAAAAGGAAAAGAATAATTCAGATCAACTTTTTCCTTGTCATATTACTTCCATGCAATGATTCACAGATTCAAAATAGTTCACAATTCAACAAGTGCTCATCAATTTCCTCTTCAAGTCTCTCTATCTATCTATATTCCTCTCTTCATTTGTACTTCTACTTATAGGCTTGCACCTTTACATTCAAGGTCCACTTCTAACTAACTCTTAACCAATTCTTAACTGAATCTACACAATCATGACCAATATCCGCAAAATATGGTCCAAAGTACAAAAAGGTGACACAAAATATTCTATTCTCTGCTTGCGCACCAATCTTCCTCTTGCGCGGTGTCTTTTGAGCTTGCACAACATCCGCGATGCTGTGCAACTAATGTTTCCAAAACCCCTACCAACATAACTTTACATCCCTGCTTACAATTGTCTTCCTCTCTCCTAGAATATAGATCTAGTAACCCTTTGAATTTTCATTGTATCCAACAAATAAACCCTTCCTGGTGCAATGCTACAACTTGGTATCATTCTTCACTGGTATATGGATGTAAACAAGACAAACAAAGATACAAAAGTGACTAACCTTTGGATTCACATTAGAAAATGCCTCCTCTGGTACCTTGGCCCCAAAACCCTATGAGGACACCTATTTTGGTATAATGATATATTGCATGCTAATTCCCATAGAAATTCCAGCAAATCCTATTCAAGTACCATGGCCTTAGCATCCCCTATGATGGATCAATCCTTCTTCTCTATAACCCCATTCTATTGTCAGTTGTAAGGAATAGTGTAATCTCTCTTTATTCATACATCCTTGCATAAATTCTTGAAATAATTGGAGGTATACTCACCCCCATTGTCTGATCTCAAAACCTTGATCTTCTTCCATGTCTAGCTCTCTGCAAAGTACTTGAACTCTTAAAACTTGTTGAAGACTTCATCCTTTGCCTTCAAGAGGTAGATTGATGTTTTGTGAGAGAAGTCATTAATGAAGAAAACATAGTACATGCTTTCTGTGATTAATGCTATTGACACTGATCCACACACATATAGATATACTAGATCTAGGATACCCTTATATATATTCTCACTACTTGGAAAACCATTATTGGCATGCTTTGCAAGTGTAAACCCTCTGCACACACCCTATTCCTCAATACTAAACTTTAGAATACCTTTGGAGAATCTCCCTTAGAATAGGAAACACATGGTGATGTAGGTGCCCCATCCTCTTGTTCCATAACTCACATAAGTTCTATGCATTATGAACTACAAGGGCTCTAATAGGTTTACCCTACAACCTATACAAATTCCCTTCTCTAACTCCAATGACCTAAGCTAATCCTATGCTAGACTCCTTTGGTTTAATGAGGAATTTCTTGTTCTTGAACTCTACTAAAAATCCCTTATGTTCCATGACTAAAAATAAAAGGATATTCTTCCTGATACCTGGAACAAATAACGCATTACCAATGCATAAAGAGTTATCTCATTGAAGTTGGAAAGGAATGGTACCAAATCCTACTATTGGATACTTGGAATCTTCACTAAGCTTGAATTGAACTCTAGAATCATGCTCTTCTAGACATGAAAATAACTCCTAGTCTAATGTCATATACATCAATACTCCACTGTCCACATACCATGCACTATTAGGAACAGTGATGGAATAGAAGAAAGATACCATCGATAAATCCTTCTCTAACTTGGAAGTGAATTCGTTCGTCTAAGTTTCAATTGAGGATGCTACTTGGTGATGTTGCTTCCCTTTACCCTTCTTCTTCTCTATACATTGTGATGCATAATAGTCATTATTATGTCATATGAAGCACTTAATTTTACACAAATATTTATTCCCTTGTATGAGGTCAACTCTTCACCCTTCACCTTACCCTTGATGGGTCATTTACCTCTTCCCTTCTTTGCTTAACCAAATAGGTAATGGTCACTGTCCCTCCCTGCCTACTAACCTTTGACTCCATCTAAGTTTCCTCTTGGATACATTCATCCCACAGTATTTCCCAGTTGGAAATATTCTCCCAAGCAAAAATACCATGGACAGATGTTTCCCAATGCAGTGGGAACCCATTCAGTTCCATGCTTACTAACTCCTTATCCACAATATTTTCCCCAACTACTGCAAGTTGATCATGGATCTCTGTGACCTTAATCATGTAGATGCTACTGGTGTCTAATCAGATCATTTAATCATATCTAATATTGTTGTGAAAAATCATCTTCCATTTAATTTTTATTAGAGCATTAATCCACCACTTATTACCTTAGTCTAATTCCTTATTTAATTTTATTTTCATTTGTGCATTAATACACTATGGTTTGGACTTAGGTATCTTAATTGGGAAAAATAACCATTTAAATTGAGGATTTCACACCCACATGAGCACTCTAGCTTAGTCAAACTCCACATGTGCACCTGCATTCATTGCTGGTGCGCTCCCATTCATTGAATGTGGTCTATGTGGTTGACTAGGAGCACTAGGGGTGGATTTAGCCCAATTTTGGGCTATTCTAAGAAATTAATTCCCACCTAGAGACTCTCACTCACCTTATTTTGGACATCCACACATTCCAAGGAGTCATGATTTCTCCAAGCCACTTCATACACATCCACACCTCCATTCGTGACATTTGTTGTGAGTTGGAGCGATTCTGGCCCACCTAGAGGGATTGAGGCCAATTTAACCAATTTCACATATACAGTCATTTTGGGATTCCTAAGACTCATGAACCAATTTAGATGTAATATAAACCTGTTACTAGCATATTCACATGTTAGACAGTCAAATAACATCCAGTTTCAGTTCACATTGCATGTGTAAAATTGTTCTCGTTTCATGGTTTTTTGTTGGTTTTGCACGTAATTGGATTTGTGAGTTTCTCTAAGGCTCCTATATATTTTTGTAGATCAAAATTCTCACATGATATTAGAGCCGAGTGGATTTTAGTGAGTTTTATATCAATATTGAGCATTTGAGCTGCATTTTTTAGAGAATTTCCAAATAAAATTGAGTGTTTTTTGCAGGAATTTCAGTAATTTTCTCACCATTAGCACAGAAAGAAATGGAAGCAACCCACATATTCCTTAACCCCTTAAATTTATTCAATTCAAAGGCATAAATTGTTATTCAATTGAGATCCAAGTGTCTCTACAGAGTTACCATGGGCATAGAGGTGGATCCAAACTCTACTGTAGAGAAATCCAAGTACTTCAATAGACTTGATGAAGCCTATGGATTTCTATGCCTGAATATTTCAAGAGAGCTCTTATTTCATATAGACAGTTTGAAAACCCCAAATTAATTCTAGGTTAAACTAGAATCACTCTTTGGGAAAACTGATGAATTGAGAGGACATCATCTTGAAAACGAGCTCATAAGTCTGAGACCAACGCATTTGGAAACTATCCATAAGTTCTTAAAAAATTTCAAGTCTCTATTGCTTCAGCTGAAGTAATGTGTAATTGAGAACAAATAAGATCAGTTGATACTATCCATCCTTTCGAATTTAGGCCTAGAAGTTTCAATGTTTGTAAGCACCTTTCATTTTGGCAAATTGACACTTTGAAACTAGCAAATGCCAACACTAGCTAGCTTCATGGAATCCATCACCCAAGAGAAAGACAAGCTAGTTCATATGGGTTCCATCATCTAATCCAAATATCAAGCCCTTGTTACTGGTGTATCAAATCAATCCCAGAGCAAGAAGAAATATTTAAAGAAAAAAGAGAAAGAGAAGAAGGAATCAAGTTCAGAAAACTCCAGTTCTATTGATGGGAGCTCGAGATCTAGGAGGAGGAGAAACAAGAGAGAAATACCCACATGTGATTATTGCAGAGTTTCACATATTGATAAATATTGCTTCATAAATAATATGGATATCCTGACAAAGCTCCTTGAGGAGAACCATATTGCTCTTCCAGAATTTGCAAAAAGATGGGAGCACAAGCAAGGAAATGGTAAGGCTGAGCATGCATTGGGTGCATGGGTAAAACCCATTTATTTTTTCTCTATTTATTATATCTCGATTTCTGATTCACCTTCTGATATATCAGAACCTGAAGCCTCCATCCCTTCCTTGAAAAAATACCCAGTTAGTTCATCAAAGCTTCCTCCCAAAACTAGTCATTTTTCACTAGCTTTTGATGTGCCTTCTGGAAACCCTTTCCCAATACAATCATATCTTTCCAATTATTATTATAAATATGATACACAGGATGAAATACATCCTATGATATTCATTAACTCATTTCCCCAACCATTTCATGACCAAAATACCCAACAACCCTCAAGTTCACTAGTTGGAAATTCAGAAACTTTCCTAGTTTCCAACGCTATGTCTCTTGTACATGTTGTTGTGATGTCTTGTATGTATTTCATTGGTTGGATAGACATATCACTGGAATTCATGGGACTTTTTTTCCCTATGTCTGGACTTTCTTTCACCACCCATGGTTCAAACCTCAAGTCTTTAGACCTTCCAGGTTCGCTCAATTGCAATTGTGATCTAGTTGCTCACTCTTCTCTTCCTATGGATCCATTCGCTCATGGAGACACCATACCTATGATATTTTCTGATATGTATGACATATATTATGATATTTCAGAGCCTCATGAGATTTTTTACATAGTTATGAAGGTGCTTCATCAAATTGGGAGAAAGATCTATGGTTTTATTCATGATATGGAAGCTACACATAATGCAGATTTTGTTGAATCTTTTGATGTTATTTGGGAAAGAGTTGCAGAGATATATTTTCCATTGTTGATTATGCTAATAGATCAGAGTATTCTTGCATAAAAAGGCATTATTATTATGCCCTTCCATCATTAAATGATTATCATCAAAGGGCCTCTCCACATGATCTTTGTTTACAACACTTTGATGCATTGATGCATGATCTTGGTATCCACAACATCTTCACCAAGTCCATCACCAAGAAGTTGTTCTTTCAGCTCATTCAAGTGAATAAGAGGACCTTCTGAATAAATTTTTTTGTCTCTTTCATATCCATTTTTTAGGGGAGGTTTTTTCCCATGAGTTTTTCCTCCTTAACTCGGTTACATGGATTAATAAACATTGTTGTAAAAGGTGACTTGTGCCTTAGTTGCCAAGGCCTTAATAAAAAAATTTCACAAGTTGTACTAAGTTTTGGTTAAGGGGGGCTGTTATAAAAGTAATCCAACACTTCGTACCTTATTCTAAGTCCTTAGTCAATTTTATTTGCATTTGTGCATTAATACACTATGGTTTGGACTTAGGTAGCTTAATTGGGAAAAATAACCAGTTAAATTGAGGTTTTCAAACCTACATGAGTGCTCCATCTCAGTAAAACTCCACATGTGTACCCTTACTCATTTCTGGTACACTCCCATTCATTGAATGTGGTCTTTGTGGTTGACTAGGAGCGCTAGGGGTGGATTTAGCCCAATTTTGGACTGTTTTCAGAAATTAATGCCCACCTAGAGCATCTCACTCACCTTATTTTGCACACCCACACATTACAAGGAGTCATGATTGCTCCAAGTCACTTCAGCCACATCCACACCTCCATTCGTGATTATTTGGGCTGAGTTGGAGCGATTTTGGCCCACCTAGGGGGGATTGAGGCCAATTTGGCCAATTTCACATGTATAGTCATTTTGGGCTTCCTAAGCCTCATGAACCACTTCATATGTAATATAAACCTATTACTAACATATTCACATGTTATAAATTCAAATAATATCCAGTTTCAGTTCACGTTGCATGTGTAAAATTGTTCTCTTTTCATGGTTTTTTGTTTGTTTTGCATGTAATTGGATTTGTCAGTTTATCTAAGGCTCATAGATATTTTTGTAGATCAAAATTATCACAATTTTTTTCTCTATTAAAGGATTATCATGGCATCAAACATGTCCTTTGTCGTCTTATTCTTAGATACATCAGGGATTAGATGATCATTTATTGCATCCATGATCATCTTCTTAGATTTTCACTTCTTTATTCCTGTGAGATGCCTAAATTTTTGGATATTTCAGCAAAGCTATCACATCCTTGGAAATATCTCAGAGGTCATTCTCTTCTAGTATAAGAATTACCCTAAATTTCCATGCTAGGAAATTTGGGGAACTGTCCAGTATATCCTTAAACCAAAGGTTGGTTGATGCCATATCTGAGATGTAAATAACAAGCTACAAATATAAAAATAAAAATAATGAAACTCTCACTATCGTTCCTTTTACCACCACAATTGATCTACCCACTATAATCCCATGCGAATCTCAATCAAAGAGAAGCTTTGATACCATGTAAAAATTTCCTTGCCCTGGGTGAATATTGTCCTTATGTTTTGAAATAAATAAATTGATATTTAATTTGTGGAAACTAAATTATTTATAGAGGAACATTCACACACAATATAAAAATGAACATCAAAAGCATAAAACAATTAACACATTAATGTACTCCTTCAAATCAACTTGTCATTTATGCTTCAAAGCAGACAAGGAAACCTCCACTGCTACCAATAACATGTAGCAGTATGGTACACTTAAACAAAGAAATTTTTTTGTAATCTTACATGATGAATATTCCTATTACAACTAAAGAAAAATTGTCTATGGAAACCAATAAACTCACTACATCCTACTATATAATCGTCTGTACAACTGTGCAAACTTATTTTTTATGGTTGCACATGAATTTATATACAGTTGTACATAATTTTATACAATTGTGTGGAATTTGTATGGCTTGTTGTATGGATCCATATGGATGTACATATTTAATTCCTATAATAGCTACAGTATGAATTATTCTTGGTTCCTCACTCAAGCTCCTCTTTGTCACTCTAAATTTACTTCTCTATCAAGTCTCTTCACCTTCCGGCCAACCTGTCTTTGTGGAGAATGAATGTATCTTTCCCTCTACTTTGATCTGCCTTTATACTTTAGTTGAAATGATAATATACCAATAACCTAATATCACAATGAGATCAAGCGTTAAGATTAGTTTCAATCACTAATGCATTAAAATGCACTTTATTAGACTCGACAACTAATTAAAAATCACATTATAAATAAAGTGAATTACAAAATATATTTATTTCGACAACTTCCCACATGTTTCACACCTACACTATGTAGAAGTTCATGTATGAAATACAAAACACCAACACTCCCTCTTAATGAGGAAGGAATTATGCACCAATACAAGTTTGCCTATGAAAACTTCAAACTTCCTATTTTCTAAGGGCTTGGTCAGAATATATGCATCCTGATGATATATGGATACATACTAGATATTCACTACACCAATATAAATCCTATATCGAATTAAGTGATACTTGATCTCAATATGCATAGATTTTTCATGAAAAACTATATTCTTGAAGAGTTTGATACAACTCTGGTTATCACAATAAATCACAGTGGGATCCACCTCTTGATCAAATAAGCATGCTAGTAGCTTGTGAAGCTATATGGATTCAAAACTAGTTGTACTCTGTTATAACCCTATAATTTTCCTATGGTTGTGGTAGGAAGTAATAGGGGTAACCAATTCAACCAACCTTTAGACTACATTCTAGCCAATACAGTCAGAGAGGGCTCTCTCTTTGTCACAGAAACAGATTCACATATACATATGGCTTTAAACAACTTGCAGAAGACTAGATTTCTGATAGTAACAAGGTTTTTGTAGATTTAAAAATGGTGAAATAGATAGACAAGAAATACCATTGGGAAATGGAATCAAAACCTGAAACATTCAAGGACTTATAGTAAATAATAACCAGCAATAACCTTCATAGTCTGAGGCAAAATAGGCATCAATATTCAACAAAATATCTTTGAAGAAATGGCAAGGGGAAAAGAGAAGAAGCTCGATGTAAAATAAGGCACCTATCTGGGGATGAATATCCTAAACACACCTTTAGAAGAATAAAGAGCAAAGGCTAGTAACTACAAAGGAGCATAGAAGATGAATTCCAAAACATTTACCAGAAACACATAAACAAATGCATAATCGGATGCAAAGAGCACTTATCAGAGATTGAATTCCTCACATACAACTAGAAATGCATTAGAAGAAGATACACAGACCTGGAAATGAAGCTTACAAAAGAGAAACAAACTGAACAGTGAATGTCGTAATGGATCTCAGAAAACTCAAAGCATACTTTTCATTAAAGCTTCCAAGAAAATGATCGAGTTACAAAACTCAAATGTTGAGGATTCTGAATGAAAGATTTCAACCCTTTCTTCCTCTTTCAAGGGCATATTTATAGATACTTGGGATCCCAATACCAACCTCGAAATAGAGCCCCAAAACCAGTTACAAAAATGGGGATCAAATATGAATGATTATAAAATCCCAACAACCTCTGATATGGAAGATTCACCATGATTTGTTAACAAAAGAGGAAATCATGCTGGGACACACATGATAGAGAAAAATGGAGAAAAAAACACTTGGATACCGCGCCTATCAGCTGAAAATGATGGCTCTTTGATGATCTGCAACAATCTTGAACAACCTTTAATCTTCTACCTGCGAAATTTCTTCTAAACCATATATCTTCATTCTTTTTCAATCTGAGTCATTGAAATATTTGGGGTACATCATGTTCTGCATACCAAGAAGTGTAGTTAACTTGTGCACTTGTTCCCTTATTTTGCATCATTGATCTCTGTAGGATTTATTTACCGTTGTTGATCTGGGATCAAGCTGCGGGCTGCGGAAGAAGGAAATCGGAGCTCCCACCTTTCATAACACAAAACTTTACCTTTCTGATTTTTTGCTTCAACCCCTTTCTTTCCGCATCATTGATTTCTAGCAGAAGCACCCTGAGTCATCGATCTGGCAGATCACGGAACACGGAACTTCAAATTTTCATGACAAAATTATTCAGTTTCCTGATTTCTGATCTTCACCCTTTTGCGCCTTTCTGCACTGTTGATCTACATAATAGCTAACTGACCATTGGATTTGGCCGATCATGGAAAATGGAAATCGAGATTCTAAATTTCAAAATCAAACTTCTTTCCCCTTTTTGCCTTCTGATCTCTGCCCTTTATTCTTTCTTCTAGACCGTTGATCTTGGCGAAAATGATTTGAGCCATAGAGCTAGCAGATCACAGAGGGAGGAAATTGGGATTTGAAATTTTTGATAATTTTTATTTTGATCTTTATCCTCCCGACTTTTCCCTTCCGCCTTTCCACCCCCGTACTTTTCCGAAAAGAAGAAAACGAAACTTTAACTTTTCATAGAAGGAGAGACTAACCTTTCTGCCTCCTTCTTTTCACTTTATTTTTATTTCCGCACCATTGATCCGGACAGGAATTTTCCTAGCCATTAGATTTGGTAGATTGTGGAAATTGGAACTTCAACTTTTCATGACCCAATTCTTTGTATTTTTCATTTTCCAATTTCCTCCCTTTCTGTTCTTTTCTTCCAGACCGTTGATGTGGGCAGAATCTCTTTGAGACGTCGGATCCCGGTTTGCGGAAGGAGGAAATTGGGATTTGACTGTTTTATAACGAAATTTTTACTTCTCCTGATTTCCAATCTCTTCCCCTCTGCTATTTTTTGGACCATTGATCTAGGCAAAAGCTCTCTGAGTCATCGAATCCCAAATTGTGGAAGGTAGAAATCTGGATTTGAATTTTTAAGATTAAACTTCTTTATCCTTTCCAGTTTTCGATCTCCACAATTTATTGGATCGTCGATCTTGGGAAGAAGTGTCCTAGCTCATCGAATATTGGATCATGGAAGTTGAGATTCCATTTGTCATAACTTAATTTTTACCTCTTCCACACTTCTGCTCCCGATTTCCTTAGGCGAAAATGGTTTTTGGCCCTTTGATCTCTTTTGAGGGTTGGATCTCCACCATCCGTTCTTACCAAGGCCTATTGTTGATCCTATTTTTCATACTTATGCACATTTCCAGGTCGCACCAAAGGGTTTCTTATTTTTTTGACCTTGAGGATTAGGAATAATCCTCCCCAGCAACTTCCAACCCTTTCCTGCATACCTCTAGGTCATAAGGTATGAAATTTTTTTGACCCTATACCCCTGATTTTTTCACTGGTCTAGACCTTTGAAGGGGGATTAGTGCAGATGCCTTATGTAGAAATCTTCAAAATTTAGGACAAGTGCTAATAGTGGCTCCAACTCAAGGATGCTATCCTCCTTATGAGATAGCAAAGAACCATGTATACTATGTTCCTGCAACTTCAAATTCGCCTGAAAAGGAAAACTAAATTGCATCCCCTGCTAGAGAACTTACTTCCTTCACCTCGGGCTTTAAGTCTAACATGGGTGGCTATCCACTCATGCAATGTTAAAATAAAATGGAATATGCAATGACAAATGGGTCTTAACTTACTTTTACATAAAATAATGTATGAGGAGCCTCCCATTTACAAGAGCTCAAGATACTAGACCGCCTTCCATCTCATCCAAAACATAGGCATCATTTCCTCTGAAGGCATCAATTTTATATGGTCCTTTCCATTGGTGATAAAATTTACCATGCTTCCCCTTATCCTCATGTGGTGCATCCCATAGAAAAACTACATCTCCCAATTGGAAATCATCAGGCTTAGTCTTTCTGTCAAAGATTTCTTTCATTTTTTCCTGAAACTTTTGGGTTTTGTCAAATAATTGCTCCCTTTGCTATTGGATTTCAATCAACTGATACATCCTCCTATGGGTTGGATGTGTCTCTGTTTCCTCTTCCTATAATAGTTTCATCATAGGAATACTTAAGGATATAGGGAATATTACCTCAAAACCATAGACAATATGGAAAGGTGAGGTGCAAATGGATTTATTTATGCTGATCCTGTCATCCCACAAAGCATGAATTGGCTTTGTGTGCCAAGCCTACTTCTTTTCCTACAGTAGCTTCTTGATGATTCTCATGAGGATCTTATTTGATGATTCTTCCAATCCATTTCCTTGTGGATAGTATGCAATAGAGTGACCCAACTATATATGATATTTGGAACAAAACTCCACCATCTTATTTGACCTAAAAGTAGGATAATTATCAGTGATTATCTTCCTAGTGTCAGGTGGAATAACTCTCGAATCCTTGTTATTTCTCCATAGAATGCCTTTATTTATACATCTATGATGACTCTTGGGATCACACATCCGAGAGTCTCTTCATATTCCTAATATTTACAATAACGTATAATGCTGACGGATTATATTCCAACAATCCACCCCTTAATACGAAGGGGTGTTAGTAAGTCTGAGCATGTTTCTGAATCTTTCAAACTTTTCTCGTCCAAGCACTTTGGTGAAGATGTCTACAACTTGATCATTTGTGGAACAATGTCAAATATGGACTGTCTTGGCCTCTACATGATGTCGAATCAAATGATACTTTGTGTTGATGTGTTTGGTTCGATCATGGAATCTGGGATTCTTAGCCAGCTTGATTGCAGAAGTATTGTCGATCAATAATGGAGTGGAGTTCTCTTGTTTTTCTTGCAAATATTCAAGTATCTTCCTGAGCCATACTACTTCTTTCGTTGCTTCAGCTGCAGCCACATATTCTACTTATGTTGTTGAATCTGTTGGAACTTACTGTTTACGTGATCTCCATGAGACAGCTGCTGATCCAACACTCATAGTGTATCCAAAAGTTGATACTCCTGTCTCCTTATCGCCATCAAAATTTGATTCTGAGTACCCAATAAGTTTGAAGTCATCCACCTTAGAGTACTTGAGTCCAATGTCTTGAGTCCCCTTCAAGTATCTTAGAACTCTTTTTGCAACTGACCAGT
>LPNX010233390.1:834393-914288 GCA_001517045.1 Pseudotsuga menziesii
TTTTCCATCTTCGTATCCAGTCATGACGACTTGGTTATCAGAGGACTTTCTTATTTCTACGATTCCATCAAACATGTGGATGGAATGGCCTTGCTGTCGAATCTGCACCAAGGACAGCAGGCTTCTCTGCAACTCTGGAAGATAAAGAACATTCTTCAACAAGAAATCAAGGAATCCAGGCATCTTCAACCGAATGGTGCCCATTCCCTTTGGTTAAGACTTGACTTATCTGCAAAGTAAACTATGCCATTTATTGTTTCATTAAGTTCTTCAAAATAGTCTTTTCTAAAAGTCATGTGTGATGTTGCACCAGTATCAAGTAGCCAACAATCTGTGTAAGATGAAAGTGAAGTCATTTCATTAATACCAAGATTACAATGTGCAACAATACAATGAGAATAATTTGAAGATTTACTAGCATATTGGTTCTTATTGTCATCTTTCTTCTGGTTATGTCTGTCTTTTATGGAGTCCCATGAATCCCAACACTGATCTGCTGTGTGTCCAATCTTTCCACAACGTTTGCACTTCAAATCTGATCTTTTGCTGGAGTTGTTTCTGCCTCCTCTACCTCTGAAGTTTCTTCTTCCTCTGCCTCTCATCCTGCTTTCTCCTTTGGGATGATCTTTGGATTGGTCTTTGGTGTGGTTCTTTGCTTTTTGAGCAAAGCAAAGTGATTCTCCAAAATGCTCGGTTGTCTTCTTACCAAAATCTTTCTCTCTGTCAGCTATCTTCTCTACCAGGGTGTCAAATGTCAGTGATAGTGGCACCAACTACAGATGCTATAGATTGCATCTTTTGTGATTGAATCTTGCAACTAAAACAATAGCAGAAAAAGAAGAAAGAGTAAAGGTGTTGGTCTAAGTCTCTGCCACCTTCCTCAAGCTTTACAACAATGTCAATGTCTCTGCTATTGTCATACAATCTTTGAAATACAAACTTAATCCTCTCAAGCCTACAATACCAACTTTAAATATGGTTTCAATGGCTTTAAAACTAGTAGAAAACAATCTCTCACCAGTGCAAAGGAGCAGGTCACAGGTCAAAGAAAAGCAGGATTTCTTCAAGATATTAGAATGCATCCTTCTTGTCAACGCTGCAACACTCTTCAAAATACAGACGTACACCAACAATCTTCTTTGGCAATGTAGTCACAGTTTCACTTTGCAGCAGTTCACAAGGAAGAGAATCGCTTCAAAAAAGAGAAGCGCAACATGCACTTCTTCTCCAATGTATCAACTATCAGTCACAAGCTCATCAAATACACAGCAAATAAATTGCAGCACTCTTTTTATACAACAGGTATGGTCACAACTTCATATTCAAAATGCAGCTTCAACTTTTTTTATTTTTTTTATATGAGCAACTACAGACTTATATTCTTCAATATCACTACTTCAATACATCAGTCTCGAATTCATATGCAGCATACATTATTTCTCCAACGCATCAAATAGCAGTCACGATTCATCAATACACAGCAACCATGCTCATACAAAAATGGGTCATACAACCGCATTATTCTCAATTCATACACATGAAAATCTTTGTATAATTCCCACTCAATCTCTTCATGTAGAATTAAGTTTTATGCAGTCCAACGATCACAAGTAGTAACAATATTTTACCTTCACACAATTGAGAAATGGCATGAATCTTCCACCAACAATATTCAATCACCGGTCTTCAATGAACTCGTAGCAGCAAAATAGCAAGATGGCTTCAATCTTCAACAAATTCTTAGCTTGGGTACTGAGATCTTGTCTTGGTTGACCGCAGTACTCAATTATCCATTGCAGCTCTTAAAACAAATCTCCACATGAAATCCTAGCTCAGAAACAATGACTTCACATACAGCATGCGGATTCTTCCCATGTTCGAGCATAAATCACAAGGCCTCTACAACACACAGGCTATGGTTGTAGAGTGTAGATGGGATAAGAATGGCGCATAGCCCTCTCAACGCTACCGTGGAGAATATCTCAGCAAGTGGTGGAGTGGGAGCAAGATTGAACAATGAAAAATAATCGCAACAGCAAAGTGTGAGCACTATGGGACGGTGAAGAAATTCGTAGTAGTAGGATGTATGAGACGGTGATAAAAGAACACATCTCCAAAATAAGGGTTAGGTATAGCAAATGTATGACCAAGAATTCAGTCGTTCGGGCGGTCAAAGAGCATGCAACGAATTGAGGGAGTAAATAATGCAGCAGTTATCAAAATGTAGGATCAAAGGATCTCTCGTACCTCAAATTAAACCCGTTGCAAAATAACACATACAATTATGGCACTTAGGTTGTAGGAGAAAAGTAGAGGCATACTGACGAATTGCAAGCAGCCTGAAACAAATTGGTAGAGGTTAGAATGGAGGTCTAGTAGGAAGAATTCCAGGACTGAAATGCAGCCAGGAGTTATGGCAGGTGGTGCTTTGATACCACTGTCAGGTGGAATAACTCCCGAATCCTTGTTATTTCTCCATAGAATGCCTTTATTTATACATCTATGATGACTCTTGGGATCACACATCCGAGAGTCTCTTCATATTCCTAATATTTACAATAACATATAATCCCGATAGATTATATTCCAACACCTAGGAACCCCAAATCTTGACAGGATATGCTCCTCCATAAATTGCATAATCACTATCTTGGTTGCTTGTCTTGTGGGGACGTCCTCGATCCATTTAGTGAAATAGTCAGTGGAAATAAGGATCCACCTATGCTTCCTTGAAGAAGAAGGATTTATTTCTCTAATAAAATCTAACCCCCATTACTGGAAAGGGGATTTATCCTGTATGGGTTTTAAAGGCAATGGAAATAGTTTTCTTCTCCCCTCAAAGATTTGACATTTTTGATAGGCATCAACTTTCTTCTGTGTATTAGAGAATATGGTAGGCCAATAAAAACCTTCCCTCATGATTTTGTTTATAGTGTATTTCCAATAATGATTCCCTCCACATTGTCCTGCATGGAATTCCTCAATGACCCTTTTTGCCTCCTGCTCATCTACACAGTTCAGTAGCACTCCTCCTACCTCCTTCCAATACAAATTTCCCTCTAAGATGCAAAATCTAGATGCCTTCTTCTTGACAAATCTAGCCCTTGTCCTATCCATACCCTGTGGGGCCTGCAAATGTTGTAACACAAAAATGATATCAGTGTACCACAATGATGACATAAAATTCTCACCTACTGGGGGACTTGGCTGTCCTTGAGGATTTTGCTCCTCTGCTGACAATTCAGTGATCATGTGCAAGATAAGAGCGTCACAATTGGATTGGGCCATACGCTTGGCTAGTCCCTGATATTTGATTAATTTTGTAGGCTTTATTTCCAATTCATACTCAAGTAGAACTACTATCCACTTTCCCCTTCGTACCTCAGGATCATGTTGGGTGAGAATATCCTTTATAGCGCTGGTGGGGACATGAGAAATGATATGGGAATGTAGGATGTATACTCAAAAATCCTTTAAGGCCTGCACCATGGAATAAGCTAGCTTATCCAGGATATTATACTTCATGAGAGCATCTCTTAGGGTCTTTCTATAAAAATCAATGGGTTGTCCACGTCCCTCATGATTCTTCTGCAGCAATACCCCTTCCACTGTGTGCTCTGAGGCAAATGAAATAATGAGGAAGTCTTTAGAAAAGTCAAGGCTTGCAAGTACAGGTGCTTTAGATATGGCCTTCTTTATGTCTTCAAAGGATTGCTTAGCTTTAGGATTCCACTTTATTTCTTTATCTTTTCCCAACATATCATTTATATACTTCACTATTTCGGTAAAGGTGACAATAAATCTTCTCGCAAAATTTACCTTTCCAAGAAAAGACTGAACCTCCACCTTATTCCGAGGGAGCTCAATTTTTTTGATCACCTCAACCCTTTTTGGATCTATCCTAATGCAATCCTGAGAAATTATATGGCCCAGCAACTTCCCCTCTATCATAGCAAAAAATGATTTCTTTAGATTCAGGGAGATGTTGAACTTTTTGAATTTTTGAACATCCTCAATAGGTGCATGACATGTTCTTCATCAAATTGGGAAAAAACAGTGATATCGTCCAGATAGATGACCATAATTTTGTCATTTTCATCAGTGAAGGCTATATCCATGGCCCGATGGAAATGTTGCTCCTGCATTCATCAGCCCAAATGGCATTTTATCATACATGAACGTTCCATGTGGTGTGGTGAAGGTCCTAATCTCTCGATCCTCCGTGTGCACCATGATATGGTTATAAATTGAGAAGCCATCCAGAGTGCAGATCCTCTGTGAACCCACTACTCTCTGCAAGATATGGTCCATTTTTGGAAGTGGGTAATGGTCCTTCAAAGAAACTCTTTTCAAGTTCCTAAAGTCAATACATATTCTTATTTCCCCATTCTTCTTCCTAATAGGGACCAGATTCGCCACCCAATGAGAGAATTTGAGAGCCACAATGATTTTGGCCTCAAATAACTTCTTGATCTCCTTTTCTATCAGGGGCAGTAGTTTGGGATTCATCCTTCTCAACTTCTGTTTCAAGGAAACCTCATCCTTCTTGAGTGGTATGGTATGTTGGATTATGCTAGTATCATAAGCCTTAAGGTCCTTATAGCTCTAAGAAAACACACATCAATACTCTTTCATCAGTGTGATGCACTTTTTCTTGGCTTCAGGGGAAAGGTTCCTTGCTATTTTGATTATATTAGGCTGATATTCTATTGTAATCTCACAGATCACATAAGGTTACCAATAATACACACTAAAACATATATAAATATTGAACAGAGACAAGAGACAAGAACAGATAGAATTAAACAGATTATACTATAACATGAGTCCGTACAATGCAGAGAACTGAACTAGATTCTCATCTAGCTCAACAGCCTAATATATATGATTTATAGAACAGTTACAAAATAACTACCTGTCAGTTCAGTGAACCGACGCAACCCTTGGTGGCCGACCTAATCTCTTAGTTTAGTCGGTTGACCGACTTAGTCGGTTGATTGACTAAGTCGGCCTTTGTTCAAGTCGACTTTATCGACTTGCTCCTTCTACATCTCCCCCACAAACAAAACGTTTCTTCGTCCTGAAGAAATAGGGAGGTACAGAAAAATCCTTGCTGGTCTTTCAAAAATTTACTGTAGTGGGCTATGAAGTCTGATGGTTGGTCGTTTATGTATGCAGACTTCAACAATGGCTGGGGCTATGATGACGAGGTGATGTTGAAAATCTATCCAACTCTGCAAAGCTTTCTGGATATCGATGGTCAGTGTGGTTAAGCCCGACAAGATTGACATCTTTTCTAGGATGGAGACTTCGGCTATCCTCTCCATGTTGGGGCCCATGAACTGGTCCTACTCCTCTGCAGTCTCGATAAGTCATTTCATCTGTGGGTAGATGATGTCAGCTTTCTCTAAGTTGGGGAGAGCTTGTTGCACCCACTGATGTGCTTCCCATTCCAGCTTCTGCAGTTTGGCGGTTTCCAGCACTACCTGTTCTTCTATTGTCGGTCTAAGTGCTGCCTCCGTGGTCTTTCTGCTTTCCAGTGCCTGAATCCCTTATCAAGTCTATTGTGTTTGCTGATAAACATGCCCATAGTGAATGGGCCAGTCTCATAATACTTCTTCGGTTACGACAGACTCCTCCATATGGTCCCGCAATATTTTGTACGCTTCGGAAAATGCAGTGTGTTGTGCTAGTAGGAGTCTAGCAGTTTCCTCTTTCTATTCCTCCTTGGTTTCCTGAATGTGCACTTGGAGGGTTGACACCATGCTCTCGAATAGCTGATACACTCTTTCAAGCGGTCTATCTGTGTCGATCTCGATGGGGCCTGGTAGGACAGACTGGGCCACATTTCTGCATCGGTCGAGAAACTCGATCTGTTCTGTGTGTTTGGCCTGGAGTTCTTTACTTTTCCTTGCACTCCTCAACTTTTCTTCTCTCGCTAGGGTTTTGAGGAGTTGTCCCATCTCTGTGTCGGTTAGGGAACTTGTGTCCCTCAAGCTGATTTGGATTTTGGAAGACTTCTCGTGATGCTCCTTCCTTTTCTTGTGCTTTTCTGCTTCTGCCTCTTGTGTACCTGCAATAGTTGATCCAGGATCTTGGGTTTGTGGGTTAGAAGCTGATGGTTTGTCTGATTGGGGAGGTGGGATGATGATCACCTCTAGTTGTGTGGATGTAGTTGGTTGTGGTGGGCCTGTCTCTGAATCAGGGAGTGGTGGTGGTGGTGGAGATGGTGTTGGTGAATGGTCGGGGGTGATGGGATTGGGGGAAGTATGGTTGAGTGGTGGGTTGTCGGGTTGGTGGTGTGCATTTATGTCAGAATTCATTTCTGCTTCCATCGGTGTAGTGGCTGGTAGGTCGGCTTGGGGTGCAGGGTCGACCGGGACAATAGTAGAGGACAGATGTCCAGTCACGTAACCTTCCTTGTCAGGTTGTCATGTGAAGGTCGATGTGATGGTTGCAACAAATGAGGGTTGTGTGCCCCTACCTGTATAGATGGGAGCCTGGGTGGAAATATTTTGAGCCGACTGAAATAGTGGAGGTAGTGTCTTGAAGAAAGCTTATAAGTCGGTGTCTCTGTCAAATTTTGCTTTTACCGTCTCCGGCATTGCACTTTTGTATAAGTCGAGAGGGTTGACTGACTATTGTGTTGGTGCTTGTTCCTCGATTATTTGTGTCGGTGATGGGGGTGGAGGTGTCGACACAAGATCGACGATGTTTTCAGGCATCATCACAGTTTTTGCTTTCTTTGGTCGACCTGCTTGTGCTCCTGCTTCGACAAAGCGCTAGAACTGGGTTTCGACCAGCACTTTATTTGTGGCGGCATCCTCTATAATGTCAAGGGCCGTAGCTACCAGTTCCTCTTCGTCATCGAATGATTTGGAAATGATAAGCTTGCGCTTACCTTTACCCTGTTGTTGTTGTGTTTTTATTTTCTTTTTGGCTGCCGCTATCTCGTTGGCAAGTTTTCGAATAATTCCTTTTGTAACAGCATACTCAGGGTCATCTGGTTCAACTTCACCTGTTGGTGCCTGAGTCAGGATGACACTTGCTGGAGCCGGGGGAGTTGTCTATTGTTGTGGATGTGGCTTTGGTTTTGCAGGATGTGGTTCTATTGTCTTTGTGGTTGGGGTTTGATAGTTATCTGTAGTGGACCAGTATGTTCGACCGATGTCTCCTCTGACACAAATGTGCTAATGTAGAGGTTGAGCTCATAGTCTTCCTCCTTCTCTTGGTCGGTAAGTGGCTCCTCGATCAAGAAGTCGATATATTTGGCTTTTGTTGGTACTGGTATCTTTGTCTTAGCCTATCAAGACAATTCTCGGAAGATCTGGTCGACAGACGGATAGTAGTTGAGGGCTTTGGCGTTGGAGTCCCCGCCCTGTATGTACCACACCAAGGTATGGTTGAGCTCCAGCTGGATGTGGGATTTCGCGGGTAGATTTCATCGGATTTTTTGAGGCACCCTCCATCTAGTCGTGCAAACTTTTAGTTGTTGGAACCAATTCTCTTGTAATACTTTCCCACGCTCCAGTTCATGCAGGGTTCCTTTCTGGGAGAAGGGTTTAAACCACCACATGTCGAACCTGGACGGTTCCTGAAAGAATGGAATTCCTTCTTGGCAGATGTGGTACATAACGATCCATAAGATGAGGGAGGGGAACTTGATGATTCCCCCCATTTCTTGGCATCGCTCACAGATGGTTTTTACCATGTTGGCGACGTAATCTCCCCATCTGTATAGTCGTCCGTCGGTGGCAATAGTGTCGACAGCTTCCAGCATTTCTAACTTGAGGTCCCTGCCTCAACCTGCTAATGTGAGTGTGATTGCAATGATTTTGGCCACAATCTATGGTGTTCTAGTTGTGATTTGGCCAATAATCAACCCTTTTGAGTTTTTTCTAGAAGGTGATCCCGTAAGCTCTTCAACCAGTCCTTCTTTGATTCTGACTGGCACAGGGTCTCCTTTATTAGAAAGACCAGTCAGCTTGGAGATGACATCTCCAGAAATGTCGATCGGCTCATCAAAGTATAACCGGCCATTGTGATAGCAACTGATAATGAATTTCACAACAGCTTCCTTTGTCCCACCAAAGCTAGCCATCAGCGGTGCATTGGCAAAGCCAAAGAGAGTGTTGCGTTGGATTTTCTGTGCTTCTTGAGTGGCATTTTTGTCGACAAAGGCCAACTCTTGGATCTCAGCCCATAACTTTTGCCATGGGCCTTCCTATACTTTGGCATTTTTTATGTTCTTCAGCCTATGGACCAAAGGTGTATCCACAGCCTGTATCTCTTTTTCCTTGGTCTATTCTCTAGTCTGCTTGGGGGCCATTGTGTCGGTTTGATCGATGTCACTACGGGGTTCTCGGTTTTTGGTCGACTGGGTGTTCTGATGCTCTATCTGTATAGGTTGTGGTGAGTGAACCTTTGGTATTTTAGTATTTATAGGCGATGTTGTGTTTGGGTGTGGCGATGGCTATATTAATGGCGGACGTGATGTTCCAGTTGGAGTACATGAGTGTGAGTTAATGGTGACTTGCTTTCGGTGCTCAAGGTTATGAATGCACGATGTGACTATCGAGGTCATCGGCTGGTGTTAGTGATGAGAATGGTCGACAGGAGTGGTCGAGGGTCATGATGTCAGTTTTCGAAATGGTGATTTCCTGTCATGATTTTGTGTCTTTGGGTTATTATTTTTGTTTTTAGAATTTTTAGTCTTTTTATGGATTTTTGGTTGATGGTTATGGTCGGTTTTTTTTCCAGATACTTATTAGTTTCTGTAACATTTTAGTCGGGCTCCATTAACAAGCTTCCGAAATACTAGGCCCTGTAGTATCCTTAGTCGGACCGATCCATTAGGATGTATTTCTTCGACAATGTAAGGTCCCATCCATTCTTTGTGGAGTTTCTTAGGTTTTCCTTTGATCCGACTATTGTAGAGTAGAGCAAGGTCGCTGACCTCTAGGTTTTTGTTCTTGATGTTCCAATCGTGCCATGCTTTCTGTTGTTGCTTCTGAATTTCTTCGTGTTGCATGGCCATGAGTCGGTGCTCTTCGAGCTTGTTGAGTTGAAAGAGTCGGTCCTTCCTTTCCTGGTCGACATTGACATGTAGTATTTTTGCGATAATAGGCATCTGTTGTCGGAAGTGTAGTGGGACTACTACTTCTTGTCCGTAGACTAGTCGAAAAGGGGTTTGGTCGGTCGATCGTTTATAGGTTGTTCGATATGCCCATAAGACTGCAGGTATTTTCTCATCCCAACCATCTTTTTCAGCATTACATATTTTAGTTAACCCTTTTGTTAATGTTTTATTGAATGCTTCAATTGCTCCATTCGACTGAGGATGATATGCTGTGCTTCGTCGGTGGTCAATTTGGAACTTGTCGGTCATGGTTTTGATAGTTTTGTTGATAAAGTGTGTCCCTTGGTCGCTAATCAAGGTTAGTGGGAATCTGATTCTAGTGATGATATTTTCATAGATAAATTTAGCAGCTATCTCACTAGAACGTGTATCAACGGGTTCAGCTTCTTCCCACTTAGTGACGTATTCTACTGCAGTAATAATATACCTTGCACCTGAACTTTTTGCAGGGATAGGAAATGGTCCTATGAAATCTATGGCCCAGATTTCAAATGTGAGGCTGGGGTTTACTAATATCAAGGGAATTTCTGTACTAGGTAGGGGTCGACCTAGTCATTGACATCTGTCACATCGACTAACAAAACTTTTGCACTCTCTGTGGAGCGTCAGCCACCATAATCCTGACTATTGGATTTTATTTGCAGTTGTGTCTACTTGGAAATGTCCTCCTGCAGGTCCATAGTGTGCTTCATGCATGATTTGTTCTCGTTCATGTTCGAGTACACACCTTCTGAGGATGTCCTCTAAACCCATTTTGTATAAAAATCCGTAAATGAGACTGTATGGTGCAGCCTTCATAGCTAAGATTTGTTTTTTCTTGGTATTCATACCTTTTGGTGCCTGTCCATCTTCTAAGAACTGAGCTATTTCTTCTAGTTCTGCTGACACTGCTTCTATGCGAAATAAATGTGCATCAGGTAAGTCGTCATCGACTCCGGTCGGTTCCTCTCCTGTGTCGATTCGGGATAGATGGTCAGGCTCAACATTTAACTTGCCTAGGTGGACAACGACTTTGAACTCAAATTCTTGGAAGAGAAGTAGCCATCGACAAATCCTTCCATGATGGAGTGGTTTATTAATGAGATATTTCAGGGCTTGATGGTCGGTATAGAATGTGAAAGGGTTAGCTAAAATATAATGTCGATACTTTTGGAGGGAAAAGACCATGCCTAGGGATTCTCTTTCTGTAGTCGAATAGTTTCTTTCAGCCTTATTTAATTTCTGACTGCTATAAACTATGGGATAGTCCATTCCATCATCTCCTGGTTGAGTTAGGATTGCTCCTATTGCTATTCCTGATGCATCAATATGCACATGGAATTTGATCGACCAGTTTGGGAACTTTAGGATGGGGGCTTCGACTAGTTTTCTTTTTAATTTTTCGAATGATATGTGGCATTCCTCTATCCAGTTAAACTCTTGATCTTCTTTTAATAGTTATTCAAGAGGGTAGGTCATATCTGAATAGTATCTTATGAATTTTCTATAATATCCTGTATGGCCAAGTAACACCCGGACTTGTTTGGGGTTTACTGGTGGTTTCAGGTCGAGGATAATTTTAATCTTTGCAAAGTTGACCTTGATACCTTCCATACAGACAATGTGGCCTAATAGTATCCCTATGGGGGTCATAAATATACATTTCTTAATGTTTAGGGAGAGTTGAATCTATCGACATCTCTCCATTATAAGTCTGAGCCATTTGCAATGATCTTTTAAGGTGGAGTATATTATCCAGTCATCAAAGTATACTGCCATGGTCTTATAGATGTATTCTTGAAATGTTTTGACAACAATTCGAGAAAACACTGTAGGTGCATTCTTTAATCCAAAAGGAATAACTTTGTAAGCAAAGGAACCAAATTCACACACAAATGTTGTCTTCTTCTGGTCTTCTTTAGCTATTGGTACTTGGTTATAGCCTGAGAATCCATCTGTAAATGAGTAGCGTTCATGTCCTGCAACTTCATTCAAAATTTCATCAACATAAGGGGTTGGGAATGGGTCTGTCAGTGTTATTTTGTTTAGTTCCCTAAAATCGACACAGATTCTCAGTCTGGTTAGGTCATGTTTCTTGGGTTGTACGACCATTGGACTTGCCCATTCTGATTGGTCGATAGGGTAAATGATACCTGTTGCTAACATGTTATCAATTTCCTTTTTGACTATCTCCTTGTATTTGTGAGCTAGTTTATAAGGTCTTTTCTTGACAGGTCGAACATTAGGTTTAGTATCAATTTTCATTTCACCCATTTCGTGGACTAATCCTTTTAGGTCTTTATAGTCCCTCGCAAAAACATCTTGGAATTATTTTAGTAAGTTCACTATCTCTGTGGTCTATTGTTCATTCCACTAGTCACCAATTTTTGCTATTTTTGGTCGATCGCCATTTGAGATGTCAACTTCTTTAGTTTTTACTTTGGCATCTAGCCACTCTGGTGCTTGGGCTTCATTTATCAGTCGACTTCCTTCTTTGAATTGTGAGAATGTGGCAGGGAAGTTGGCTGCAGTCATCCTGTCAGTGTCTTGTTTGTCAGTTGTTGCGACTTTCAGGATTGTGCGGATAGGTTTTGTCGTTTCATCATGGTTGGATTTCCATCTGAAGCTCTTTCCTTCTATGTTTTCATTTTCTAATTGTAAATGGGTCGACTGTGGTCTTGACCATTTTTGTATATTGTTATAGTCCCTTATCTGTCGATGGTGTTGTAAGGGTTGGTTTTCGGTCGGTTGGATAAATTGTTTAATTTGGTTTGCTGTCTCGACCATATTTTCATTCTGAGGTATGAAGTTGAAGTCTTTAATAAAAAATTTCCTGAGTTCGTGCCATAAGAAGGTTTCACCTCTAGCTTCTTCCATATTATACCATTTTTTTGGTAAGTCGGCTAACGTTGAGGGAAACAAGTGTGGCTAGGCTCACTCATCCTTGTATCCAAGTCTTCTCCACTCCTTTTCACAAGTTTTGATATGATCTGCTGGGTTCTGGCCTTGAGTGAATACAGGTATCTGAACTTGTTGGGTTAACTTCTTTCCTCCAAATATTTCTATGAAGTAAGTCAAAGCAGTCGTCCAGGTCTGTAGTCTTGTCTGATGGGTATCCCACCATCTAGCTGCTTGTCCTGTAAAAGTTTCAACCAGGATTTGAAGTCAGCCATGTTCACCAATATTTTTAGATACTTGCTCAACATGCATGACTGGTGATTCCCTCTCCTTAAACTGTGGTAGTTGTGTAGTATTCAAGTTGGTTGGTTGTAAGGTAGGGTGGTCCCTTATTTTCTTTTTGAAGATTTTTGGGACAATAGATACTATGAAGCACTGTTGGGTGGGATTTTTCTGCACTTTTTGTATAGTATAGCACCCTCTTGCTTGTGTTTCATAGTTTTCGATCTCCCATTCGTACAATTCGGCGTCTGAGTTATAACCAACTGAGTCTTGATTACCTAAGTGAAGTTCTCCATGGATGTTTGGTTCTGTGTAATCTGCATCATTGTGGCTTTGGTAGAGTTGTCTGACATTGACTTCTTCATCAATAGGTTTAGTCCAAGGTTCCCCTTGGGATGGATGAATGGGTACAATGACTTTGTGACCATTTCCTTTTAATTTGATTCGTTCCTTGTCCAAGGATATGGATGCTTTCATCTTTCTACCCTAAGGCTGACCGACTAGCGTTGGGAAGGAGCTGGATCCTTCCTTTGGGTCTATGATTTCAAAATCAACCTTGGTCGATATTCTTTTGATAGTCATGTCGACATTTTTCTAGACTCCAATGGGCTCAATTAGGCCTTGGTCGGCTAGTTTCAGGTATATGCCTGACTCATAGAGTCGAGGTCTACCCATCTGTTCCCAAGTGTCACAAGTCATGATATTTACCTGTGAGCCGAAGTCGAGCACTACTTGTCGGACGTGGTAACCTTCAATTTCTAGGTCGACAAGTGGATCAGCATCACTTTTGTCTTTTTGATTCAAGCTGCAGATGTTTTTTGTTTGTTTTTCTGAGTTAGTACCTTTTATTTCATGCAACAATTCAATGAACTGAGATACTGATTTGTCTGTTTGAACGAGCCAGATTAATTGATTTATTGTGTTGGGTCGACTGTTATGTATGTCTTCTTGTCGTTCAATTTCTTGAAATACGTGAGTTACTTCTTTATATGTTTGTTTTTCCTTTAGTGGGTCAGGATAAACATTTGTTTCTTTAATCTTACTAATTCTAGGGTTATCAAGTCCTGTTTTTGTTCCTTGTCGTGTTACAATATGTAAGTTTTTGGTGGTTATTACATCTTTCTTTTGGACACAAGACAAGATATTAACATTTTTCTTGGTAATAATTTTTTCTAACATGGTAGGGAAATCCTCTAGCGAGTGATCCCCTACCCTGCAGTGGGTACAGAATTTGAGATCAGTCCTTTCCTTGTATGGACAGTCTGCATATCGGTGACCTTCTTTGTAACATATGAAGCACTGGATGGGCTGACGCGAGCGTATGTCGCAATTCCTAGGGAATTGACCTCTTCCTGCGTAGCCTTGGCGTCAATTGTCGTACCGGTGCTCATATCGTCGACCATCATATCTTTGTCCATTCTGATCGTTTGCTAGGTTTTTTTGCTCGTTATGTTGTGCCACTGCATTTGTTTGGTAGACCGCCTGATAGTTTTGTTGGTTCTTTTGGTTTAACTGACATTTGGCTGTGTTATGACTTTTGGTCTCGCAGATGGTGCACCAGGAAGCTTTGTCGTTCTTCATGTTAAACAGGCAGTCTGTTGTAGAGTGATCTCTGTGTTCTTGGAAGATGTCACAAAAGGATTTGGTATGTACAAATCGAACGTCTTGTCAGCTATACTCTTATCGACAGTTATCTTTTGAGTGGCCATTCATCGAGAATTTGGTGCACCATACCTCCTAATTCTTGAGGCTGAGTTCTTTCAGAGACTTTTGTACATTCTTGAGCTGTTGTTCCAATCTATGGTCCATGGGGTAAGCGGGTATATCCTCATCCATATCTACCTGAAGAGCTTTTGTTAGCGCATCCTCGTATAGTTTGAGCGTCTCCAGATTGATGTGTCAGCGTACTTTTTGAGATAGTCCTGCAAGAAACCACTGGATTAGTAACTTTTTGTCAATAACATAATCCAATTGGCTCAGTTAGTCTTTCCAATGATTATCGTAGTCATGGATGGATTCCCGTAGATTTTGTGATGTGGTTTTAAGTTTCTTTGTGGCCAGGTGCTTAGCATCTGGGGTTTTGAAGAATGACAAAACTTGCACCTTAATCTCAGCTTTTGTCACTCTGGGTTGTCTTTCTGAAAAGTAAATGTACCACATCAATGCCCTTTTCCTTAAGGCTCATGTGAACTGTGCCATTTGTCTATCTTCATCTGTAACCTAGTTGGCTTCCCAGGTCGACTCGTAGATGAACCAATGTCGTCTAGGGTATTCATCTCCTTCATATAGGGGGATGTGAGCCAATCTGTGACCCATGTTTGAATCATTGTCACTGCTCTCAGAAGGTGGCAACGGTGGAGGTGGGGGTGGTGATGAGGGTGGTGGGGTTATTGGTGTACTCGTGCCTACAGAATTCTGGTTGACGAAACTTGTGTTCCCATCGGTTGTTGATTCTTCATCGGCGTGCAGTTGTTTGATGTCGACTTCTATTGTCGATGGTCCACTGCAATTATTTGTTTGCATTTTTGAGTGTTTGATTTCTTCTAAAGCTGTATTTGGTGGGGAGGGCACTCCTTCATGTGTCAGTAAGAGCAAGTGGATACTTCGGAGGGAGGTTTCCACTTGAAAGGTCACCCAGTTCCCTTCCACTGGTCGACGTATAATAAGGTGTCGTCCAGGGTACGTTTCGTTGCCTATTCGGCTCCATATACTGAAGTCACCAGCTCGTAGTTGAGGTTCTTCTTCGACAATAGTCTGTATATGAGTATGCAGATTCAATGGTGAGAGGGTTGTTCCTTCACTGGGAGATCATAATTGGAGAGCTTCTGGCTGCTCTATCCACAATTCTTCCTCCTTAGAGGACGCTTCTTGTTCCACGCCTTCTTCATGTCTATCATGACCCAACTCTGGCGGATTCTCTTCCTGGTCATTCTCCCTAGGGTTCCGTCCTCTGTGCAGCTCTAAGGCCCTTTCTCATCTTGATTCCCTTCTCTAGTGTCTCTCTTCCCTTTCTATTTTCTAAATGTCCGACATACTTTCGTAGGATACTATTCTCTTGAGGTCCCTTTTAGTTGACTTCTCATTACTAGTGACTGGTATTTGGTTCTAGTTGACTAGGATCCACTATACTCTATCTTCGACATATGACCAGCTACCCCCCCATAGCCTACCCGACGCTTTTTAGAAAGCCTGGATAGTTCGGTCTATTTGTTTAGGAAGTATTCCCACTCCCTTTCTGCAATGAATTTTTCCCACTTCCTCTGCTTGTCCGCCCAGTTAGAATTTGTTGGCAGTTCGTGCAGTGATGGACGAGGTTCGATGATATGTGATACTCCTTTTTCGATCCAAAATTTGAACAGCAAGGTCGGTAGGGAGCATAGAAATTGTTCGGCGAGGTCTGTGTAAAATTTCTCCTTCACTGTTTCTATCGAAGTTCTGTCTTTGACTGCTTGTTCCTCACAAAAGTCATCGGAAATTTTCTCAAACCACTCTAACAAGTTTGTTCTACCTCCGCGTATCAGTTTTTCCAGCAACTATTGTTCTTTAATCCCGTCCGGTTTTCTCATCCAGGAATTTATTCAAAAGTTGGGGCACTGATTCGACAAACTTTTCATACGTTTCTGTGAAAAAAAATTATTTTTCTTGTGCGACTGTTAATCTATTCCTTCGCACGTAATTCTGCAAGTAGTTTGCAACTTTACGATCCCACCAGTCCTTAATCTCTTGCTCTGGTATCATTTGTTGGCATACATTCCAGTCGTGTACTACCGGCAACGGAACCAATGTTGTAATCTCATAGATCGCATAAGGTTACCAATAATACACACTAAAACATATATAAATATTTAACAGAGACAAGAGACAAGAACAGATAGAATTAAATAAATTATACTATAAAAATGAGTCCGTACAATGCAGAGAACTGAACTGGGTTCTCATCTAGCTCAACAGCCTAATATATATGATTTACAGAATGGTTAGAAAACAACTACATGTTGGTTCGGTGAACTGACGCAACCCTAAGTGGCCGACCTAATCTCTTAGTTTAGTAGGCCGACTGACTTAGTCGGCTGATAGACTAAGTCGGCTCATCAACTTAGTCGGCTCATCGACTAAGTCGCCCTTTGTTCAAGTTGATTTTATCGACTTTCTCTTTCTACATATTCTATTCCAATATTTACATCTTCACAGCTTGGAACCAGATGAGGTTCTTTAGCCATGTCATTAGGATCAAAAAAAAATTCTAGAGGGACTAGACCGGTGGGGATGGAATTACCTTTCAGCTAAAGGATCTCTTTCCCACATAGGTTTTTCACATATTCCTAATTCCCGTCAGTCTCCTGCATCTTTGCTTCCCAAGCTTCTTCAGTTTCTCTAGCATCAGCATCTTCAATAGGAGCAATGTCCTCCTCTCGGGGCATTTATTTGGGAGCAGTAGTCTGGATTTGAAAAGGTTCTTGATTGGGATTAGCCTCCTCAAGAACCTCATTTTCTTCATCAATACTCAATCCATCAAACTCCCCAGTGAGAGTGAGGAACTTTTGGATATGCTTGTTGTCTTTAAAAACCTGCCATTTTTTCATGTTATCAGGGACAGAAGGCATGTTCCTGACCTCAATCTTGTGTCTTCCACTGTTGGAGCAGGGTCCTGCAGCTACAGGAAAAGCTGCTATATCGGGACAGGAAATTCAAAGGTAACAGTACCTGAGCAGCCGAGAAGAGAGAGCTCACCCACTGCACTTAAGGCAGCGGAGAAGACAGGAGGGCTCAGCTACCCTCATAAAGAGAAAAGGAGCAATGGGCCGAGGTATTGAAGATGAAGTACAGAAGGGAGGCGACCAAGGAAGTGGCGCCTGTACCCACGATCAGTGCCGGGAAGCGTGGAAGACTGCAGAAAGCTGTGGTGTGACGAAAAGCGGCAGTTCAAAGTACAGAGATGCCGACTGTCACAAATTAGGGTTTTTGGGTTACTGTTGCGAAAGGCCCACAGTTTTGTAATGGAAAGACCTTCTGGCCGCTTATAAAAGCATGTATTTTGTATTATGAAAGGTTAGCTAGTCAGACAATCTGTTAGCTATTTAGACAATTAGCTAGTCAGTTGGTCTGCTAGTTCATAGACAATAGAGCTCTAGTTCTGTATTCAATCTGTAATTATCTTACTGTAACCAGTAGCTAGCTCCTTGAGCATGAATGTAACAATCTGCAGGGATTGAGAGAGAGAGAGAGGAAGAGTATATTGTAAGAGAAGAAAATATAAGAAGAGAAGAGATCTAAGTGAGAAGGGCTCCTGGCGGTGTGCACGGAGTTACCCAGAAGATCTCAGTTGCATATGAGGTTGCAGCGGAACTGTGTTTACTCTCCCAAGTTATAATATATAAACCAGTTCCCGTGGACGTAGCTTCTACCCTGGAAGTGAACCACATAAAATCAGTGTGTCGTTCTATTGATTCATGTGATTGTGTTTACTTATTGCTATCTGTCATTCATTACATGAACTCTGCTTACAGTTAATGTATGTATGCTGTCTGTCAACTTACAGTAGCTTAGAAGGTTAAACTGTGCATTGAATCCATTAAGTATTTTTTGTATGAGGTTACCAGTGCTTGATTTATGACAGTTAAACAGTTACAGTATTAAGCAACTTATTTATACAAGTTCAGCAGGATTGCGCATAGTTGATGTTAAGCTTATTAGACTGTAGAAGTCTAAGTGAGGCTGTTTAACTCAACTAGTGTACCTAAGGGAGAAATCCTTTAGAACTAGAGAGTCATAGTAAGCCTTACTATAGAGATATCGTAGTAAAGAAAGGCGATATCGCACCATCGGAGGAGCTGCGATGTGAGATATCGCAGGAGAGGAGGCAAGTAGAGGGGAAAGTTGTGCATCGTCCTAGAGGCTGCGATGTGATAGAGTCCTTCCCCTATCAGAGCTAGCGAGTATGAGAGAACAGCACCTCGCAGAGAGATCTTGCTAGCTAAGAAGAGATAAGAACCACCAGGATGCTACAAAACTTGGTTGAGGACACTTGAGTCTTCGGCCAACCCATCTCAGATCACTTTGGGTGAGACTTCAGGCCGTTCTGCGGTCTATTGCCGAAACGGCCAGTGAGCTAGGGGTATTGTTGGTACATTACAAGTAAACCCAAGTCTGCCCAGTAGTAACCAACAAATGGTTTTGTTGCTGGTTTTGAACAAACTGAAGAGCTAATGTTCTGTTAGAATCCTACGAAAGAAGAACTCAACCAGTGGGTTGGGTCTACAGAAAAAGAGTTTGCTGCGATAGAAAACAAGAGTCCTACGTTGAGTACAGAGGATTGGTTACAAAAACATATCTTCACAGACCTACATCAAATATTTTTTGTGACCTATGGAAATGAGTTGTATGACTGGTTATCAAAGTTGACTGATAAGCATATATTCAAGCAGAAAAGAAACATCGTGTGGACACTAGATCTGATTCACACCGTGAAGAGTGTCAATAATCCCATTTCATGAGCAGTAGATTTCTAGCTTGCGAGTGTGCTAGAAGGCTTCATTAGAGAGTTTACATTCGATCAAAGAAAAATCTTCAGCGAAGCTGAGCGGTACTTCTTCAAAGGATATCGCGGTAAGTACCTAAACTCTTTAAATTTGTCCATTAAGATGTTATTACATGAAAAAGGAGTAATGGATATGTTTTCAGACCAATAAGCTAAGAAAGTGTAATGTCACAAGAGTTTGAAAATGATTTTGACGACATTGGATGTACACGTAGTGGTAAGAAATATAAAGTAGATTTCATATCTTCTATCTTTGAAAGCAATTCAGACAATACTAGAGAACATAGTCAAAGTGATAGAGAAAGACTAGCAGGGAGTATCCCTTACCACCTGTATACCCCATAGAAAGCAACCGGGACTCAGAACAATCCCGTAGGAACTACATCTAGTAGTTCACATACAATACATACTACCACTACATCACCTACATCTACACCGCCGAGTGGTAGTAACACAGCAAATCAGCATCCACCACATAGAAACAGAATGGGGGATGACATGAAGTTACCTACCTTTAAGGGTACAGGGGCAGAAGACCCAAAGAAACATTGGTTTCTATGTGAAGCTGTATGGACCATTAAGGGGATCCAGGATGATAACACTAAACTTGTATAGTTGGCTACTACACTTAGAGAAAGAGCCTTAACATGGTATATGAAGTATACCTCAGCACAGATCAGAACACTTGTACAGGTCAGGACCGCCATGATCAAAGAATTTAAGAAACCTAAGTCTGAGTCACAGTGAATTACAGAGCTCAAAGACATTAAACAGTTACCTACAGAGTCAGTATGGGACTTTGATCAGAAATTCAAAGCTCTCATAGACCAAGTAAGCTTTGAGTTTGTGCCAGAGCAGCACAAGGAATGGTTTATCGCAGCACTGCTCCCTCACATCAGACTGCCACTAATGCAGCAGAAACTCCAGATGCAGGATGATGTGTTGGAGATGGCAATGAAACTAGAGGCTTTACCTCTAGTTGAGACCAGTACAAGTATGACAATCTTGCAAAACCAGTTAGCAAATCTCATGTTACAGCTGCATGATATTAAGAAAGACAAAGAGGTTGCACAAGAACTATGGTGTACAAAGTGTAAAGGACAGGGCCATACTAAAGATAACTGTCCAGTATTTGTTGAATATCTAGCAAGTGGGGCTCCTAACCCCTTAATACAAACCCAAGGGCCATGGTGTGAACTCTGCAGAACCAGAGGACATAGACCACAAGAATGCCCTTTACTTCAGAAGTATGTACAAACCCCTAAGAACTTATACTGTAACTTCTGTAAGTCCATAGGACATGATGAACATAATTGTAGAGCTTATGATCTCATGGTTGAGAGAAAACATGACTTGTACAGAGTCCAATCAGAGACACCAGGTCTAGCAGCAGGACCATAGCATGAACCGGCTCATGTTGGATGTGGTGGAGGATTCAGAGGACGAGGCCATGGAGGAGGCTTTGGTCATGGTGAAGGCTTTGGCCGTGGCCGAGGACCGATAACTTGTTACAACTGTGGAGTTGTAGGACATTATTCTAGGGACTGTAAGAACCCTACTACCACATGTAACTATTGCAAATCTTACGATCACGCTATAGAAGAATGTCCTACCTTGATAGCCAAGATCAGGGAACCTAAGCTAGTAGTAAACCAAAACATTCAGCTTATTGCTGTTGAGCAGAAAGAACCAGAACCAAGAGTCAACATTGTGACTCACAGTGGTGCTTCCACTAGTACGACATCATAGGATGCTGAAAATAACATAGGTCTGGAGTGGGTGCACAAAGCTATTAATAAATCAACACCACTTGACCTACAGAATAATAAAGAAACATTCCAGGAAGCAAAAACTTTCTTTAATTACCCTACACCATCAGGATTGTAGGTACAGCTGTCTAGGGGCGTACCGCAGTAAACACCTTGTGGTGTTAGTCCTATGCAGACATCGTAGGCTACCACATCAGGAAGATGCGATGAGGATGAGTTGACAGGAAGCGTACAATCCTTCCTGTGAAGTTGCTTGAAATTTATGAGAAATAAGAAAGCTATCGAAGAGCTTCAGTACATCATAGAGCAGTGTCAGCCATCTTCTTCCGTGAGCAGTGCGCAGCGTGTTGTTCATAATATTATGGGACATACACGAACAGGAAGAGAGATGAGACTCACATCACAAGTTGAAGAATTTGAAATGGATGAGTTAATCCTAGATTTAGGATCGGAAGTTAACGTTCTGACTAAGCAGACATGGGAATAAATGGGTACCCCTAAGTTATCCAGATCACCTATCCATCTGCACTTACCCAATCAGTAGCGGGTATCACCACTGGGTCGATTACCGCAAGTGCTAGTTGACATTGATGGTGTTCGCAGCTTTGCAGACTTTGAAGTTATAGAAATCATTGGTGATAGTAGACCGTACCCAGCTCTACTGGGGACCTTGAAACCAGCAACAGAAGTGGCCAGAGAATCAGCTACATAATTTTGCAACCTGGGGATTATATTGAAATTGTACTCTTCAAAACCTTCCAACGAGTCCTGGGAAGAATTCCTGTAACTTCTCATGCTAAGGTGTTTGGCTTGATATTCACCTGTCATTTGTTTAATGACCAACTTAGAATCTCCATGTATCATTATCGTCCGGACTTGAAAATCCTTCAGGATCTAAATGGCTAACACCATAGCCTCATACTCTTCCTTATTATTTGTACAGTCAAAGGAAATTCTATAGGAGTAGTTCAAAGTTATCCCTCCTAGGGATCTCACCCAAAATCCAGCTCATCATCCCTTCTCTGCATGTTGAACCATCAAAACTTACCTCCCATACTCCATCTAGCTCCTCCTGCGTGAGCACAAAGGAAGTGTTTTTGGAACCACAACTGTTTGTGTCTCCTTCTGTAAATAAAATGGTTGATCCCATCTTAGTATATAATGCACAGATCGGGTGATTGTTTGTATTTTCAGCACTGGTCACCATGTATGCCAGCCTTTGCTCCCTAAAAATCCTTCTATGTGCTCCAAAAATAGGGAGGGTGGCATAGGACATATCCATTCGAAAATTACCTTTAAGTTTGGCTCCCAGGATCTAAATAACGGCATCCCAAACTTTGGAGGGATGTCAGCTAAAACTATGTCCATGACCAGGTTCTTGGCAAGGATTTGGGCCAAGGAGACGACTAGATATTTGATCAGTCCCAAACACCTAAATTTGCTGGAATCAAAATAGAAAATATCTTTGTAGGGTCTGGTCACTTCCAATCACAGCTCCTCCATGACTACCCTAGGCATCAGATTGTGGGAGGTTCCTGAATCATACATGGCATTGTGTAATATGGAATTGTGAATGTTCAGAATGATATATAAAGGGGGGTATCTTTGTTAGAGGACTTTTCTACACGGGGTCCAGAAAGGAAGGTGGGGTTATCATCCTGGATATTTAGGGAGTATGGCATTGCATAAACTTCTCTTGGAGGCTTCAACGTTGTGGAAAATTTGGAATGATATTCAGAATTTTTTAACAGCTCAGTGAGAGGGAGAGATATTTTTATCTTTTAAATTTCAGCCTCTAGAATGAACGAGGTCTTCCCCTGATCTGACCCTATTGGATGGTATTCCATTTTCTCCTTCTCTTTGATTTGCTTGTATAGCCTTTGTTTGCTGCCTCTTTATTTTTTACTATAGGAACATCTTTGTTCCTCAGACCAATCTGTCTCTGCACCTCCATGATAGCAAGTTGGTATCCCCTCTTGAAGTCATATGTTTCCCCAATAGACATCTCTCCCATTTAAAAAAAAAACTTATTGTGTTCTTCTCTGGTCAGAAAGGTGGGGGGTGAGTTGGTTTCCAGCTGATGGATCTCATATGCAACTAGATTTTCACCATCCTGATCCACATAATTTTATTGAAATGGAGGTCTGATAGGTGGATCAAGAGGGATTCTCTAGTCTCTCTGCCTATTTCAAGGAATTTGTGGCCTTCTAGAATTCTGGATCCTATTCGAATACTCTTTATTTTCCTTGGGAGGTGGTCTACCATCCACAGAGAGTCTCTATATCATTCCTTCCATGGTTCTCAGTATAGTGTCTATTCTGGCCTCTTGTGAGATAGAGGTAGAGGGTTGTTCAGGTTCTTTATCTTTTCTTCTCTCTCCTCTTTCTCCTTCCTCTCTTCTCCATTCTCCCCCTTCTCTCCATTCTCCCCCTTCTCTTCTTCATTCTCCCTCATCTTTTCTCTACTCTCGTTCTTCCCTTCTCCATTCTCCCTCATCTCTATTCTTGTTTCTTGTAGTAGTCAGGTTGAGCTCCACCTCTATGGTGTATTTCATCATAGATGCCAAGGAGGTTGATATCCTTTCACTTAGCCACAAGGTGAACTCACTATCGAAGGCTTCAGCATAGTGGAGTTGGGAAGAACCAATGGGAGGTTTGAATTGGGAAGCAATGGCATTGTATACTTTCATAAACCTGTCAGAAAATTCTTGGACGGATTCACTCTCTTTTCTCCTCACGGAGTGTTATTGGATAGATACATATTAGGGTTCTTCTGATCTACCCATTTTCCCTTGAAGGCATCTTCAAAGGCTCTATATTTTTGGATGGAGTGGTCTGGAAGGTTTTTGAACCATCTTCTTACCCCTCCAGCAAGGTACTGAGCAAACAGTCTGACTTTCACATCATCATAGTCCACCTCTTCTAAAAAAAATTTGTTTGAAATCCACTCCAAGTGTTCTTCGGGTGAATATCCCCTCTCCCCATTAAATTTTTTGATTCTTTGGGCATAAAGCAGGGGCAAGTTGTGAAGAGAAGCAGAGACGTCTAAAGGGGAAAACCTAGCCATACCTTGGGTTCTAGTGGGATTTACAAGGGAGATTAAGACTAGTGGAACAAAAATTGGTAAGTTGTGAGGAACTATGGAATTGGAAGATGAATGTTGATTTTGTTTTGCAGCAGTGGGAGAAAAAAATGTGGCTGAATATTTCCTTATGATAGTGGAATTTAGATGGGTTGAATTAGTAGTAGGTATAGGGCACTATGGGCTAGGCAAGTGTTGGAAATCCTCGCCTATAGGCTCTGAGGTCAGGGGTGACCAGGAAATGTGGGGAAAATCAAACGCAAAGGTATCAGAAACCAAGTCAGAGAGGCTGGAATCAGACTTAGTTCTAGGGAAGGTTAGTCCAAAACTCCTCATTACAATGTTAAGATATATCACTAACAGCAATAGCACCTTCAACACGGAAGGAAATATTTCTGACTAACCTTTGTAGCCTCTTGGCCCTCCGAATCAAACTTTCTAGATCAAATATTTATTGGAAGGATTTTGCATCAGAATTTCTTCTCGTGTGGTTTCTTCTGGCCACCAGTATTTCCCAGTGGAGTCACCTTCAAAATTTGTGTGGATTATCCAAAGCATGTACAACTAGTATGTATCTATGACCATCTGCTCAACCAAGTTGTAGAGATGAATAATGTTGTTTTTCCCAGGGATGAACTGATCTTTCGGTCCCCAAAAACGGTGCTAAGATGTTATAACCCTGTAATTTTCCTATGGTTGTGGTAGGAATTCAAAGGGGTAACCATTACAACCAACCTTTAGACTACAGTCTAGCCAATACAGTAAGAGAGGGCTCTCTCTTTGACACAGAAACAAATTCACATATACATATGGATTTAAACAGCTTGCAGAAGACTAAATTTCTGATAGTAACAGGGTATTTGTATATTTAAAAATGGTGAAACATATAGGCAATAAATACCATTGGGAAATGGATTCAAAACCTGAAACATTCAAGGACTTACATCAAATAATAACCAACAATAACCTTCATAGTCTGAGGCAAAATATGCATCAATATTCAGCAAAATATCTTTGTATAAATGGCAGGGGGGGGGAGAAGAAGCCTGATGTAATAGGAGGAACCTGTTTGGGGATGAATCTCCTAAACACATCTTTAGTAGAATAAACAACAAAGGCTAGTAACTGCAATGGAGCATAGAAGATGAATTCCAAAACATTTACTAGAAAGACATAAACAAATGCATAATCTAATGCAAAGAGCGTTTATAAGAGAGCAAAATAGAAATGCATTAGCAGAAGATACGTAGACATGGAAATGAAGTTTACAAAGGAGAAACAGACTGAATAGTGAACTTCATGATGAATCTCAAAAAACTCAAAACATACTTTTCATTAAAGCTTCCAATAAAATGACAGAGATACAAAACCCAAACATTGAGGATTCTAAATGAAATATTTCAACCCTTTATTCCTTTTTCGAGGGAATATTTATAGGTCCCTGGGCTCCCACAACCAACCTCAAAACAAAGCCCCAAAAAGAGTTACAAAAATGAGGATCAAATCTAAATGATTATAAAATCCAAACAACCTTTGATATGGCACATTCTCCATGATTTGTGAAAAAAATAGGAAAGCATGCTAGGACGCACGTGCTAGACAAAAATGGAGAATAAAACACCTAGAGACCATGCATACCGACTAAAAACAATGGCTCTTCAATGATCTACAATAGTTTTGAACTGACCTGCATCTTCCTCCAGTGAAATTTCTTTTGAACCATAGATCTTCATCCTTTCTCAATATGAGTTGTTGAAAGCTTCGGGGTATACCAAGTTCCACATACCGGGAAGTGCAGTTAACACTGCACATGTTCCCTTCTTCTGCATCATTGATCTCTATAGAATTTATTTACTGTCGTTGATCTGGGATCAAGCTGCGGGATGCAAAAGACAAAAATCAGAGCTTCGACCTTTCATAACACAAAACTTTACCTTTCTGCTTTTCTTCTTCCGCCCCTTTCTTGCCGTGTCATTGATCTCTGGCGAAAGTGCTCTGAGTCATCAATCTAGTGGATCACGAAACACGAGACTTCATTTTTTCATGACCAAATTCTTCAGTTTCCTGATTTTCAATCTCCACCCTTTTGTTCCTTTCTGCACCATTGATCTGCGCAAGAGCTTTCCTCACCATTGGATCTGGCTGATCGCGGAAAATGGAAATCAGGATTCTACCTTTCAAAATCAAACTTATTTTCCCTTTCCACCTTCCAATATCCACCCTTTATTCTTTCTTATGGATCATTTCTCTTGGTGGAAACGATCTGAGCCATAGATATGGCAGATCGCGAAGGGTGAAAATTGGGATTTGAACTTTCTATGAAGTTTGATTTTGATCTTTCTTCTCCCATCTTTTCGTTTCCACTTTTTTGCTACCACACTTTTCCAGAAAGTGGAAAACGAAACTTTAACTTTTCATGAAAGGATAAATTGACCTTTCTGCCTCTGCCTTTCCACTTCGTTTTTCTTTCCACACCATTGGTCAGTGTGGGAATTTTCTTGGGTGTTGGATCTGGCGGATCACGAAAATCGGGACTTCAACTTTTCACGACCCAAGTCTTTTGATTTTTTATTTTCGATTTCCAATTTCCACCCTTTTTGTTCTTTTCTTCCAGACCGTTGATCTGGGTGAAATCTCTCTCAGCAGTTGAATCCTGGATCGTGGAAGGCAGAAATCAAGATTTGACTGTTTTATAACCAAATTTTTACTTCTCCCAATTTCCAATCTCTTTGAGTGGTCGGATCCCGGATCCTGGAAGGAGAAAATTAGGGTTTGAAATTTTAAGATTAAACTTCTTTATCCTTTCTAATTTTTTATCTCCACCATTTTTTGGACCATTAATCTTAGTTGGAAGCGTCCTAGGCCTTCAGATCTCGGATCATAGAAGGCAAAAGTCGGGATTCCATTTTTCATAACCAACCTTTTACCTCTTCCACACTTCCACTCCCGATTTTCCTTGGGCGAAAAATGATTTTGGCCCTTTGATCTCTTTTGAGGGTTGGATCTCCATCGTCCATTCTTACCAAGGCATATCCTTGATCGGATTTTCATACTTAGGCATATTTCCAAGTTGCGCCAAAGGATTTCTTAACGTTTTGACCTTCAGGATTAGGAATACGCCTCCTTAGGAACTTCCAACCATTTCTTGCATACCTATAGGTCATAAGGTATGAAAAAATTTTAACCCTACCCCTCATTTTTTCACTGGTCCAGAACTTTGAAGGGGGATTAGTGGATATTCCTTATGTATAAATATTCAAAATTTATGACAAGTGCTAACATACTCGTTTCCATGTAGTATGCCTCTATTGAATTCAGTGCCACAGAAGTCTACTTTCAGTTGAAGGAAGATATCATCATTGATCCCAACTTGAAGAAACACCTTTAGGTGATCTGCATATCTGATGTATCACCTACCTAATATAATTCTATATGCCCAAGTAAATTCAATTATCCATCTCCAAAATATCTCATTCCATACTCCACTATTCCCCTCAAGTATCTAAGCAAATGTTTTGTTGCTACCCAATGCTCCCTCCTTGGCTCCACCATGAACTGTATCATGGTGTTCACTGCAAAACATATATTTTTCCTAATGGTGACCATATAAATTGAATAACCAATGAATTTTATATACAACATGGGATCCACCATATATGAATTTGAAGTAGTGACCTTCTTCAAATTAGTGATCATAGGAGTGGCCATACGACTATAGTCCTCCATTCAAAATCTATTCATGATCAAAATTGCATACTTTCCTTGCCCAAGGAAAATATTCCTTGGTCTCTCCTAAACCTCCAACCCCAAGAAGTAATGCATAAATATAATTTCCTTCATCTCGAACTTAGATTCCATATACTCCTTGCACCCTCAATGAGATTCTTTGAACCTACGAGAAATAAATCATCTACAAATAACACCAAAATTAGCAGATCGTCCTCAATGAATATAAAATATACGTTGGGATTTTCTTCACTTTTGGTGAATCCCATGCTCTATAGGTATCCATCCTATAGTACCATGCTCTCAATGTGTGCTTTATTCCATAGAAGGCCTTTTACAACCTGCACACATGGGACTCCTTCCCATTGACCTCAAATCTTTCAAGTTGCTTAATGTACATTTCTTTGTCAATTATCACAATGAGAAAAGTTATATTCACATCCATCTATTGTATCCTCCATCTCATAATGGATAGTAAGGATTTTTCTACTCTAATGGAAGTGTACCTAACTTTTGGAGAAAACATCTCCTCATAATTCATTCCCTCTTTCTAGGAAATCTTCTTGCCATGAACCTATCCTTGTACTTGTTGGTTCTGGAGTCTGATCTTCCTAATTCAAATATCATGTTTCAGCCATATTTGGATCCTAGTACCATAATGAGGGGATGGGGGGGGGCTTTCCCCCAAAATTTTTTAGGAAAAATGCCTTGTAAAATGTTGTAATTTCAGATTTATGACTTGGTCAATAATGGGATTTACAAGACCATGGTTTTGGGAATCCCGTGGTATTTTCCCATGGTATTCCCTTTATAAAAGGAAGGCATTTTAATACGGTTGTGTATTTTATTGTAGAATTATGTAAATCGATCTATGTGATTGTGTGAGATAGACTATGAGAGAGTGAAAAGGAACTGCGATGTGTTTTCTACAGGTTGTATCCCTTCATTTTGTTGGAATGTATAATAATAAAGGAATGGCAATTTCTATGTGGATGTAGCCTATATTGGGTGAACCACGTTATATTGGTGTCTCTCTTGTAATGTCTTAATGTGTTTTACATTTTCATCTTGCTTATTGTTATTGCTCTGCGATCTTGTTTTCTAACAATTGATATCAGAGCCAAAAGGCCTATTTGGCTAGTAAACTTGTCGGAAAGAAGGGTTCCTAGTTCGAGTGGGAGAAATGGTGGAAGAAGGAAAGTTTAGGGTTGAGAAATTTAATGGCCAAAACAACCAATTATGGACTATGAAAATATAGGACTATCTGTACCAGAAGGATATATTCCTACTGTTGGGAGGAAAATAAAAACAGTCGGCGGCTATGAAGGATGAAAAATGGGAGGTTCTTAACAGAAAGGAACTAGGAACAATATGGTTGTGCCTGAATGTATCAGTGGCTTTCAATATTTCAAAATAAAATAGAATGGAGGGTGTGATGAGTGCATTGGATAAGATCTATGAAAAAACTCAACTTCCAACAAGGTATTTCTAATGAATCATTTGTTTAATATGGCGATGTTGGAAGGTGGATTTGTTGTTGACCATTTAAATGAATTTAAAATGGTTACTAATCAGTTAATTTCTATAGGAGTGATCTTTGATGATAAGGTTAGGGATATTCTAATCTTGTTCTCATTATCGAAAAGCTAGAATGGCTTGGTCATGGTTGTAAGTAACTCTGCCTATTGTTCAAACACTCTTAAAATTGATTATGTAGTTGGTGTTATTTTTAGCGAGGAAATGCGAAGAAAATGTACAAGTGAGACATTAGGGAATGGGTTGACCATGAAGAGTAGGGGAAGACAAAGGGAGAGAGGAAAGAGCCCAGATAATTGCAGTAAGTATAGAAAGGGAATATCTAAGTCTAGACTTGGAAATATAGAGTGTTGGAACTGTGCTAAGAGAGTACAAATGAAGAAATACTGCATATCTCCAAAGAATAAAGAAGACGAAAAATAGGAGACTACTCAGGAAGCTAATATAGCAGGTGATGTATTACAAGATGATTTGATTCTTGAATTAGATAATACTAGTGATTATTGGGTAGAAGATTCAGGGTCTTCATGTCATGCTACACCCCATAGGAAATTCTTCATGATTATGTTCCAGGAGATTTCAAACATGTTTTATTGGCGGATGATGAACCATGTAAAATTTTTGGAATAGGTAAGGTACAAATTAAGTTAAATAATGGAAATGAGTGGTTGTTAAAGGATGTAAGGCATATTCCTACTATAAAAATAAATATGATCTCAACAATGCATTTGGGAGATAACTGTTGTTTGTCTATGTTTGGAAAAATGTGGTGGAAGATCACTAAAGGAGCACTGGTAATAGAAAAAGGAGATAGGATAGGTATTTTTTATTTATGTCTTCGTAATACTTATTATTCTATCTTTGTAGCTTCCAAAAAAACAAGTACCATTTTTGTGGCATCATAGACTTGGCCACATGAGTGAGAAGGGGATGCAGATTCTCCACTCAAGGAAATTGCTTCCATATCTGAAGCAGCTAAGTCTGGAATTCTGTAAGAACTGTGTTTATGGAAAATAGAATATATTCATGTTTCTCAAGGTTGGGAAACAAAAGAATAATGAAAAGTTATATCTTGTGCATACATATGTATGGGGAACATCTCAAGAACAATCTCTTAGTGGATGTTGTTATTATGTTACTTTTATTGATAACGCAACTACAAAAACTTGGGTTTATTGCATTAGCCAAAAATATGATGTGTTTGTTACTTTAAAGAAGTGGAAAATTTTGGTTGATAATGGAACATGAAAAATATTGAAGTGATTCGGATCTGATAATGGAGGTGAATGCTGAAGTAAGGATTTTGATAGTTAATATCATGGGATTCGTAGATATATGACAGTCCCAAGACCACCACAAGAAAATGGTGTTTCAGAAAGGATGAATAGGATGACCATGGAGTGTGCAAGGTCTATGAGATTTCATTTAGGGTTTCCCTTACATTTTTGGTCTGATGATGTAGATATTGTTGTTTATTTAATAAACAGAGGGTCTTCAAGCTCTTTGGATGGTGGGATTCTAGAGGAGACATGGACAGGTAAAAAGGTAAACTACTCATTTATGAGAACTTTTGTTTGTGAAGCATTTGTCCATATTGATAAAGAAAAAAGAACAAATCCTGAGGCTAAATCCAATAAATGCACCTTTATTGGATACAGGGTTGATGATTTTAGCTATCGCTTATGGGATTATGAAAATCACAAAATCATTAGGAGTAGAGATATATTATTCAATGAAAAGGTTATGTACAAATATTAGTTACAGGGAAATAAATAAGAAAAGGAAAAAGCATAGTACATAGTGCTTGATGAAATCAAAGAAAATGAAGTTCCAAAGCTACCAAAAAATCAAGCACACTAGAAGGTACCTCTAACTCCTGCAAGTTTAAGTAGATCTACCAGGTTAAGTAGACCCACTAAATGATTCTCTCCATCATTGTATTATTTATTGATGACTGGTTCTAGTGAAACAGAATTTTATGAAGAGGAAATGTAAGTGGAAACTAGAAAGAAGTGGGAACAAGGCATGAATGAGGAGATGGACTCACTGGTAAGAAACTAGACTTGGGATTTGGTTGAGTTTCTTGCAGGTAAAATATAATTCCATAATAAATGGGTTTACATGTTGAAGGAATAATAAGGAGGCAAGAAGCAGTATAAGGCTAGATTTGTGGTAAATGGGTTTGCATAAAAGAAAGGTATAGATTTTGATGAAATATTTTCTCCTATTGTTATAATTACTTCAATTAGGACTATTTTAAGTCTAGTGGTGGTAGAAGATTTGCATCTTGAATAGTTAGATGTAAAAATGACCTTTCTCCATGGGGATTTAAAGGAAGAGATTTATATGCAATAGTAAGTTCTGAACTCAGAGAATAAAATGTGACTAGCAGACACTTCACTCCCCAAAGGAAGAGTGGGATTGATCAAAGAAGGAATCAATTCAACCACTTCATGAAATTCAGTCTCCGAAGGGAGAGTGATATTACCCAAAGATGGCATTGGTTCAATCACATAAGGATCACTCTCTGAAGGGAGAGTGGGATTGACCAAAGATGACATTGGTTCAATAAAATAAGGATCACTCTCTGAAAGAAGAGTGGGGTGAACCAAAGACTGAGAAGGTTCGACCACTAGATAACCCAAAGGTTAAGTAGGTGGTTGAGAAACTACAGGTTGTTCAAAAGCAGGAAATCCTTGAGTCTCGGACCACACTCTTTGCACCTTTGTGATAACAGGGCATTGGTGAGTAAGATGATATCCCTTGAATAGATTACAAGGGAACTTAAGTTTTCCTTTTGAACGACCAGTTTTCTCAACGGTGTTAACATGACTAGTAGTAGATGACTATTTACCCCCAGCATGACCAGCAAAGGCTAGGTGACTAGGTCCAACCTGACTAAGAGAGGTTCGTTGTTGACAAACTTCAGGGTGTTCAAAAATGGGATGACCTTGAAACCAAACTCTTCATACCTTTGCACTGGTAGGGCATAGATGAGTAAGGTGGTCTCCCTCACAAATCCTACAAGGAAACTTGAGCTTGTGTTTTGAATAGTTAGTCTTTTAAACAGTGTCAACATGACTCACAGTGGCTGACTGTTTACCCTCAGCATGACCTATAGAGGCTGATATTTTTCCCCTAGCATGACCTGTAGAGACTGAGAGAATAGGTCCAACATGACCTACAAAAGTTGGATGGGTTCCACCATCATGACCAGCAGAGGCTGAATTGCTAGGATCAACATGCTTCGCAGAGGTTGAGTGTGTTCCCCTAGCATGACCTACAGAGGCTGGGTGGTTGGGTCCAACGCGACCTGTAAAGGTTGGACGAGGTTTCCCCACATGACCTTTAGAGGATAGGTAACTAGATCCAACATGACCAGCATAGGTTGGATGGAGAGGTTCAACTTGACCTACAGAAGTTGAACGAGTTTCCATGGCATGAACTGTAGAGGCTGAGTGACTAGATCCAACATGACCTACAAAAGTTGGATGGTGAAGATCAACTTGACTTGAAGAGGTTGAGTTCTTAGATCCAACATGACCTGTAGAAGTTGGATAGGTGCCCCCAGCATGACCTCCATAGGCTAGGTGATGAGGTTCAACTTGACATGTAGAGGTTGAACGAGTTCCCCCTTTCTTATGAGTGTTCTTCCTATTCTTCCTTATTTTACTCCTTTTATATTGTCAGTTACTAGTATCAGAACTTGCACCGCATGAGGTAGAAGGAGGAGGAGAGGAAGCTACAGGTGAAGGGGAAGTAGTTTTTTATGACCTTGATATAAGGAGCTTACTTGAGAAGCATTAATGGAATTCAGGACATTCGGAGTGGAGAAAAACCACACGGGTAGCCCTAGGGTGAATCTAGGTAGATTCAAGGTGTCCATCAAAGGAACACCAACATTCCCTGTGAGAGGAATAGCACAAGGATTCCCTAGCAAGGGGGTCTCCTGGTTGGTGTTCATAGGGGTGTTAGCCATATTTTCAAACACACAGACAAAGTTTGAGGTCGACAGGAAACCAACAGTACAAAGAACACACCATTAGCAGAAAATACATAAGTATCAAGCTAGCAAAACAAAGATTCCTTCCAAAGGAATGTCTAGGATGATGAGGGCTCGAAACTAACAAGCAAAGGAAGGAGAGTAGTTACTTGGCATCTTGTGAAGATTTATCTAGGTGCAAGCAATGCAATCACCCAACCGCCCTCCCAAATTGTCAACCAAGGTTACCTTCCAAGTCTACCCTAGGGAAAATGGAAATATACTTCCACTGCCACCTATGTAAGATCCTAGCAGACAAGATACTAAGGCTACCAAAATCACAGAGAAAGTACAGCGGAACAGTCATCCGTCTATTTGATGCACATGGGCATGGTATCTAATACAGAAACTCAAGCAGTACCAGGCACCACACGGGTCCGGAAGGAGGTATTGGGTGAGTCCCCAAGTGTTCAATAGCTCTGGTGTATGCTTTACTGAGAAGAGGAGGGGTATCTCCAATAGCTCAGTATCGTACGACCTCATGCTTGACTCCTACATGAGAGGATATTTTAGGTGTCTTTCTCAATGAAGTTGGATTTTCTAAAATATAGGCCACTATGTTTGAGTTTGAAATTTTGGGAAGTTAATATATACACTAGCCTAGACTAGTGTTTGTCATCCCTAGAAACAAACAATTACTAATATATTTTAGATATTAAGTGTTTATTTTAAAGGGTTGTTGATTACGCAAAGGGGATGGCGAAGGTGAAACCAATGGTGTTTTGACTCAAAGTGGAAAAATGATGATAAGAAAAGAGAAATGAAATGAAAAAATAAAAAACGTTTCTCTTTCTTTTTCGAACATAAACTTGAAAGCCACAAAATAACAACTACTTTTTATTTTTTCAAGAATAATGATATGCAGTTCATTAAAGACAAAAACCCTAATATACATGCATATTAAAACAACTATATGTTCTTTTAAATTTTTTTATAAATGCAAAAGAAAATCTTACCTACAAACTAATGTATGTAGATAACAAGAACAAAGCAAAAGGACTCCTGCTATACAACCACCAAACAGACTCTAGATTTCCCTAAAGTCAGTATAAACCATACTTGGAAGGGAGGCTTGCATAAGGGACAAGTAAAATACATGGGAATCGTGAATAACAAACAATAAAAGAAGGAAACAAAGACCAATAAGCTTCTGAAAATAGACAAAGACCACAAACAGAGGATGACCAGAAACAAGTGCCAAAATTCATGCCAAGCAAAGGGGGTGGGGGGAAAGAGAAAAGAGAAAACCATAATGCTACAAAAGGACTTGTAACATAGCTAAAGAACACCTAAGATGCATTAAACTGACTCCCTAGAGTCATGTAGATGCAGAGGACCCTAAAATATATTAGTTTTTCAACATTTAAGCTAGCATTATATGGATCTTTAATTGAGAGAACAATAAGCACAGCAATCAAACACAAGAGACAATGAACGCAGTGTTTTTCCTCGAGGAAACCATAAATGTAGAAAACCCTGCAACTTCCTCAGAGATAGAATCAGCACAAAAGGTAAAACCCCAAAATAGTAAGATGCACTCCCAACAGCAGTAACCTTCTTCTTCTCTAGCCCTAGTGTCTTCTCCTTCCTCAACTATGTGCTACACTTGAGTGTGTAAGTGATGTGTGTTAAATAGAGAGTCCAACTCTCTATTTATACTAATCCCGACATGAGTAAAACCCTACTAGGGCCCACCTCTACTAGGAGAGTCTAATAACCCTTGTGCCCCAGAACTGCGGGGACTTTAACCCTTAGACAATAGGAGGGTTGCCCACAATGACTTGACATGACTTGTTTACATTATTGATCCTCCCGATCGGAACATTGGGGCATCACAACATGACTCAATTACATTATAGATACATCCCAGAATAAACATCAAGTTACATTACATAAGATACATAGATGAATACATTCCAAAGTTACAATTACATCAACACTCCCTCTTAACTAGGAAGGTATTCTCTCAACACAATTTTCATCACTGGTATTCTTCTCTGGATCTTCTCATCATTTGCATCTTCAAGTCATCTTCATCTTTAAGTCATCTTCATCTAGATCTGGATCATCGTCACTGGATCATACTCGATCTGGAACATCGCTGGATCATCATCACTAGATCTGGATCATCGTCACTAGATCATACTCGATCTAGATCATCGTCACTAGATCATACTCGATCTGGAACATCACTGGATCATCATTACTATATTTGGATCATCTCTCGATCTGGATCATCACTATTGTATATGGATCATCACTCGATCTGGATCAACACTGCTGGATTTGTATCATCACTCAATCTGGATCATCACTGCTAGATCCAGATCATCACTCGATCTGGATCATCACTGCTAGATCTGGATCATCACTCAATCTGGATCATCACTTGATCTGGATCTCTCAGAGTCATCATAACTAGATCTATATCATAGCTCGATCTGGATCATCATCACATGTGCTATCTCATGATTCTTCCCGTCATAGGAAGTTCTACAGAGCCAACCCTTTTCCATGCTGGTTGTAGGCCTCACCTCCATATAGGTCTTCTTCAGCACTTATATCTAACCTACTCGTCAAAAAGGCACAGCACTCATATCCATCCAGGCGGGAACACATCCTGCTCACAATGATGGAAGAGTTCCACACTTCCATCCAGGCTATAACACATCCTGCTCACAATCATGGAAGAGCTCTGCACTTACATCCATCTAGGAGGGAACACATCCTGCTCAAAATGATGGAAGGGCTCTGCACTTACATCCATCTAGGTGAGAACACATCCTACTCACAATGATGGAAGGGCTCTACACTTACATCCATCCAGGCGGGAACACATCCTGCTCACAATGATGGAAGGGTTCCACACTTCCATCCAGGCTGGAACACATCCTACTCACAATGATGGAAGAGCTCAGCACTTACATTCATCCAGGCGGGAACACATCCTGCTCACAATGATGGCAGGGCTCTGCACTTACATCCATCCAGGTGGGAACACATCCTGCTCACAATGATGGAAGGGCTCTGCACTTACATCTGACCTGGTAGGAACCAAATCCTACACCCTCGTCAGAAAGGCATGCACTCACATCTGACCTGGTAGGTACCAAATCCTACACCCTTTCCAGAATGGCCCTCAGTCCTAGACTGAGCTACCTGGTAATGGACCAGGTGCCTACACTCTCCTAGAGAGTGGCAGTTTCCCTTACATCTATCCTACTTGACAGAATCGCCAACACTCACATCTGACATGGGAGGAACCTAATCCTTTAGCCATGACAGAATGGTTTAGCCCTTATATCTAACCTACTCGTCAGAATGGGTCTCTCAGTCCTGGACTGAGTGTTCCTGGTAACTGACCAGGTACCTCCATTCCCAGAATGGCAATCAGCACTCATATCTGACATGGAAGGAACCAAATCCTCTCACCATGACAGAATGGCTCAGCCCTTATATCTGACCTGCTCGTCAAAATGGCTATGGGACTCATCACTTTCTCTTGGAGGAAACCTCAATCTAGAGAACACCAAGCTTCTCCCTGAAGTACTCAAACTTCACTTTGGCCAATGGCTTCATCAACACATCAATTATTTGTTCCTTCATCACAACATACTAGAGCTTCATTGCTCCCCTCTGCACCATATCCCTGATATAGTGATACTTGATCTCGATATGCTTCGACTTGTCATGGAACACTGGATTTTCTGACAACTTCACGCAACTCTGGTTGTCACAATGTATACAAGTAGCATCCATCTGGAGATCAAATAAATCAGATAGTAGCTTTCGCAGCCATACTGCCTCACAACTAGCTGAACAAGCTGCGACATACTCGGCTTCAGCTGTACTCAGTGCCACACAGGATTGCTTCCTGCTAAACCAAGAGATCACACCTAATCCCATACTGAAGCAACACCCTCAAGTGCTCTTCCTATCGATGGCACTACCTGCCCAATCTGAATCAGCATAACCCTCTAGGTTAGTCTTCTGATTCACATCGTACTTGAGCCCATAATCAACTATACCCCTCAGGTACCTCAGAATATGCTTTGCAGCAATCAAGTGAACATTTCTTGGATCTGTCAAGAACTGGCTCAAGGTGTTCACAGCAAATCAAATGTCTGGTATTGTTTTCATTAGGTACATCAATGACCCAATCATCTAACGATACATCGTAGTATCAATCAACTCTGATGAAGCATCGCTCAATAGCTTTAGGTTCGATTCCATAGGTGTGGCCATAGTCTTGCAGTCCATCATCCCAAACCTCTTTAGGATCTCTATTGCATACTTCCCTTGTCCAAGGAATATTCCATCCACACTCTGCCACACTTCCATACCTAGAAAATAATACATCATACCCAAGTCCTTCATTTCTAACTCAGCAGCAAGCTTTCTCTTCGTATTAGTAATCAACCCATCCATACCTGTCACAAACAGATCATCTACATATAGTAGAAGTATCACTAGGTTGTCATCTTCAACCTTGTAGTAAAGGTTGGAATCTGCTTTACTCTTGGTAAAGCCCAAACTGGATAGAAAGCTATCGAATCTACCGTACCATGTCTTGGGTGCCTGTTTCAAACCGTACAGGGATTTCTTCAATCTGCATACATGAGACTCCATGTCATGTGTCTCAAAACTGAGTGGCTATTCTACATACACTTCCTCTTCCACTACACCATTCAAGAAAGCAGTCTTGACATCCATCTGGTGTATCTTCCATTTCATCACTGCAGCCAGAGCAAGTACTGATCTGATGGAAGTGTATCTAGCTACAAGTGCAAAGGTTTCTTCATAATCTATTCCTTCTTTCTAAGAGAAACCCCGAGCCACAAATCTTGCCTTATATTTTTCAATGCTACCATATGTAGCATGTTTGATCTTGTAGATCCATTTGGAAGTTACAATTGACTTCCTGTCTGGTCTTGGGACAACATCCCAAACATCATTCTTCATGATTTATTGGTATTCTTCGATCATATCATCCTTCCATTCTTTCTGTTCTGCCGCTTCTTCATAACTGGAAGGTTCTTTATCAATGAAATCACATACTAATGCTACATACTCAGAGCAAGATCTGGTCCTCTTTCTTTCTCTGTGATTCTCTTCTGGAGCCCCATATCTTTCTGCACCTTGGATAAGTTCTCATACCCAAGCACGATTCCTCTTATGAGGATCCTTCTCTAGAGGTGGATCTATAGGTCTTTGTGGTTCTTCAAATTCTCGATCTTCTTCTTGAGTTTCTTCGTTCATGGTTGTATCATGAATTCTAGGTGCTTCTACTTCTTTAGATTCTTCAACAGGTCTCTTTCTGGATTTGTTGTAAGCTTTGTCTTCATCAAATGTTACATCCCTGTTAATGTCAATCTTCTTGTATCCTGAGAAATATATTCTGTAATCCTTCGAGCTTTCAGAGTATCCCACAAATATACCCTTCTTTCCTGAAGGATCTAATTTTATTCTCTTCTCTTTTGGAATGTGTACGTACACTAGACAGCCGAATATTCTAAGATGGCTAACTTCTGGTTTCTTGCTAGAGAAGACTTCTTCAGGAGTCTTGTTCTCGAGTACTCTATGTGGAGTACGGTTTTGTACATACACCGTTGTTCTAGCAGCTTCCGCCCAAAGATACATAGGAAGGTCTTGATCATGAAGCATTGCTCTTGCATCTTCCATGATAGTTCTATTCTTCCTCTCTACAATCCCATTCTGTTGTGGATTATAAGGAGTGGACAACTCCCTCTTAATCCCTAATTCTTTGCATGGCTCATTGAATTCATTTGAAGTGAGTTCTCTGCCATTATCTGATTGAAGGGTCTTGATCTTCTTTTCAGTATGGTTCTCAATCAAGGCTTTGAATTCCTTGATTTTGCTGAATAGTTCGTCTTTGTTCTTCATGAAGTAAACCCATGTCTTCCTAGAAAAGTCATCAATAAAAGAAACATAATATGCATACCCTCTTAGTGAGTTTGATGACATAGGACCACATACATCGGAGTGGATGATTTCCAAGATTCCTTTTGCTTTGCTTTCGCTACTTGGAAACTTCTTCTTTGTATTCTTTCCTTTTTCACATCCTTTGCAGACCCCATCATGTTTTGTTTGGATTTCTGGAAGACCTTCAACAACTTTGCTTGCAATAGGTAGTGCTCTGTAATGCACATGTGCAAGCCTTCTATGCCAAAGTTCACTTGGCTCTACTGTGTCATGGACCGAGGCTTGTTCTAGATGGCCCTTTAATTTGTACAATCCTCCTTCTTGTTCTCCAATCACTACCACATCATCGATAGTCTTTCCCTTTGGCCACATGATGACTTGACCATCTATGAATGCAACCCACATTCATTTTCCATCTAATGCCGATATGGAGAGGAGGTTCTTCTTGAGTCCTGGAAAAACAATACTTCTTTCATTGTTAGAGACTTTCCAGAGTCTATCTTATAGGAAGATTCCCCACTACCTTTTATTGGATATTGGTAGTCATCTCCTAGCTTCACCTTGTGAGGTGATTCATGTTCTAACAGTCTTACAAAGGATTCCTTGAATCCAGTCATATGTTTGGAAGCCCCACTGTCTATAATCCAATCATCACTTCCATGAGTAATGTTACCTGTGAGAGCGGAGATCAAAACATATTCATCATCGCTTAAAGAATCTTCACTTTCATATCTAGTTCTTTTCTTGGATGGTTCATCATCCTCTACAGCATGAGCATGATGTCTTCTTTTCTTGCTCCTCTTTGTTAGCTTTTGTTTCTTAGGACAATTCCTTGCATAGTGTCCTGCTTCATCACATGTATAACATATGATCCTAGATAAATCTTTTCTAGTAATATCTTTGTGAGAGTGCTTACCTCTGAAGTGATGAGATCTTCTTTTGGTTCTCTTGGAGTGTACTGTGAGAGCTTGATCTTCACTTCCCATATTTTCTTCTTGACCTGCTATCCGAGCTTCTTCTTGAGAGCACTCTTCCCATAGTCTATTGAATTTGACTAACTTCTTTCTAGCACATATTCCTTGGATGAAAGAATCCCATGACCTAGGAAGGCCATTCAAGGTAGTCATCACAATCTCTGCATTTTCCACTTCTTCATCTACTACTTCTAGTTGTTCCTTGATCAAAGAAACTCTTGTGAAGTAATACTAGATTATTTCTACATTCTAAATCTTCACATTCTTCAGTTGGTTTCTCAGAGTCATCTTCCGGTTTATGTTCTTCCCTTCAAACAATTTGGTTAGGGCATCAAACATAGCTTTAGGTTTCTTGAGAGAGGACACTTGTGGGATAAGGTGATCCTTGATAGAATCAGCAATGATCCTCTTTGCCATAACCAACTTCTTCTTATGCAAGGCCTTAGCCTCATCTCCCTCTGAAACTGGAACCTCCTCATGGATGTAGGAGTCTAACTCATTTTCTTCCAGGACCAGGGAGATCCTATCAGCTCCCTCAAGATTTTCATCAAGCTTGGTATGATGAGACATCTTAACTGAGAACCTCAAATGGAAATACAAAAGATTTTAGACTCCTCAAATGAGAACCTCTTAACTGAGAACCTCAAATGAAAACCCCAAAACAGTAAGATGCACTCCCGACAGCAGTAACCTTCTTCTTCTCTAGCCCCAGTGTCTTCTCCTTCCTCAACTATGCGCTACACTTGAGTGTGTAAGTGATGTGTGTTAAATAGAGATTCCAGCTCTCTATTTATACTAATCCCAACATGACTAAAACCTACTAGGGCCGACCTCTACTAGGATAGTCTAATAACCCTAGTGCCCCGAAACTGCGAGGACTTTAACCCTTAGACAATAGGAGGGTTGCCCACAATGACTTGACATGACTTGTTTACATTATTGATCCTCCTGATCAGAACATCAGGGCATGACAACATGACTCAATTACATTATAGATACATCCCAGAATAAACATCAGGTTACAATACATAAGATACATAGATGAATACATTCTAAAGTTACAATTACATCAACAAAAGACCTCCCAAATAGCCGTCAAATAACAAAAAAAACCACAAAAAAATGAAAAAAGATTATTTCTGAGGCACTCACAAGTTGCTCTACTATTGGGTCATGAGTCACTTACAGTTTGACAGTAGTGAAGGTCATGAATACATACCATACTCGTAACTATTCAGTTTGCATCTCGCGAATGGGTGGCAAAAGGGCCAAAAAAGTTCAAAACCTGCCTTAGGAAGGCAAGGGAGGTGTTCTATCAAACTTAGAAGGTGTTCCTAAGTGGAAAGAAGGACCTAAAACCCTACAAAAAACTCAAATAAATATAGAGAAACCCCAAATAGATAAGGCTATCCCCAGTGGAGTCGCCAATTATGTTGTAAAGGAAAGTGTTCCTATGGGTGGGGGTTAAGAGGCCATCAACATACTAAGGTTGAAAGATAGATGCATACAGTTCTGCAGGTAAATGCAAAAAAAATTTAGAGATTAGAATGGTCCATACCTTAGTCAAATGAATTTTGATCCAAGCATCCCTTCAATCCTCCTCTTGCTCCTCTTACTCTAAGAGGCCTACAAAACAAATTCTACCTTCCTCAAACCAATATGACCACATGTAAAGCAATGATAATCAAAGCAATATGAAAACCCTAATCTAATTAACACAAACATCTTCTCATGAATAGAGTTCAAATATCCATTACACAATTATTGGAAGAGGAAGAGCATCAAATCTTTATTAATCATGAGAGAAGTACAAATATTACCTTCTCTTCAAGCCAAACACCTCACAAAATCATGATATGGTTCTTCTGCTTCTCTTCTCCAAGGAACTCAACCTCCAAGATCTGCAAAACAAGGAGATAGAATCTAGGGCAAAGGCAGGGGGGATGAGAGTCCCAATTCCCCCAGCATAACAATGCAAAGATTCAAGTCCCCTCTCATGGACCTCTCTCCCTTTATTTATACTTTTTTGAAGAGATAGGGTCAAACAGGGGTCATTTAAAACTTCCCAGATCGGTTCCATAAGGTCCCAAAACACCCCTAATTTGATATTTTTGATAAATTTATCATTTTTTAGCACTACAAGATGTAACCGCGAGTAGCATGAAGGCAGCATTAGGAGTATAGAGGTGAAACTTGTGGGTACCATGAAGGAAAAGTTGCGAATAGGTCAAATATTCTCATGTTTAGGATACCCCTGGGAATTTCTAGGCTTTGGATTCTTCTGTAAAGTTGTTACTGACTTGAATACCTTTCCAATAATCTAGAGAATAGGTCAAAAGGAGTTACAAAATTCTGGGTATGGATCCTCTAAGTTAGGTTTTTTTTAGTGACTTTCATGAAGTGTCGACATGCGATGAAAACATGGGAAAGTGGTCACAGGAAGAGATGTGTTTATTTAGGCTACAATATATAAGATCAAAGGGAAGGAAAATTTATTTTACAGATTGAAGAAGATCTTGTATGGCCTGAAACAAGCTCCAAGACTGTGGTATTTGAAATTTGATAAGTTTATGATAGAATAGGGTTATAGTATATGTCATTTTGACCACTATATTTATTTCAAGAGGCCGAATAATGGAAGATATATTATATTTTTATTGTAGGTGGATTGCATTATTGTTGTAGGGTCTAACATCCAGGATATAAATGTGCTAAAAAGGAAACTAGCTAAATCATTTGCAATGAAGGATTTTGGTGTTGCAAATCAAATCCTTGGTATGAGAATAAAAAGACTGCTAGTTTTTCTAATCAAATTAGCTTAATTAGGATATTTATATGGAAGAATAACAAGTACAACAAGATACACAATATAGAGAAGATACACAAGACACAAATATTTTCACCAGGGAAACCATAAAGAATAAAACCCCATAAACTTCTTCAAAATAGTTCCACCACAAAGACTGTATCATAAGATGATCAAACCTAATAAAAGGAATTCTTATGCATCTATCTATCTCTCCTCCTTGTTTTTCTCTCTATCTCCTCATGTGAACTTGAGTGAGTGAGTGTGTGTATAAATAATGGAGGTTTCCTCCCTATTTATATCGTTCAAGTGACTGAACTAATACATGACTAGGGATGACCTCTTACCCTAACAAGTCTAACTTCTCCTAGAGAGAATCCAAAAATAAATTACATGATGTTACATTGGGGACTATTTCCCCAACTTACAATGGAGTTTGTAACTCAAGGTCCATACAAAAGTATGATATCTCGAAAGGTGGAAAACACATCTCTGATGGGGTTACAACAACATATAATGATAATATACATCAGAACATCTTTTGAATTTACAAATGCATCAACACTCCCTCTTAATTTGGAAGGTTATCTCTCTCTCTTTCCACAGTCATCAACACATCTGGTCCAGTCATCATCACAGAGCCATCATCATAGATGCTACCATAGTCATCTTCTAGTTGATCATCGAATGGCACTATTTGTAATCAAATGTTTCTACAAATCTATCCCTTTTTCATGTTGGGTGTAGACCTAGTCCTCATCCAAGTATTCATCATATCTATGAGAAATACTTCACGTAGGTACATCCCAAGACCACTCTTTACATTTCCATAGAAATAACATGTGTCCCCTACCATCATCTCATTGTATCTATATCATCTCTTTCTCCTTCATAAGACAAAACAAAACACACACAGAGTACATCCCAAATGAGACTGCCTACATTATGCCAACATTGGAACATGCCAGGATCTAACCTGCATCTACCACTATGCAAGAATCACCTAGGAGCACAGCAAGTGCATTACATCTCCCTATGGTCAACCTACATTCTACCAACATAGGAGAACTTCCCAGGTGCACACCGAGTGCCTTATGACCTCATCATATCCAACATGGGACACACACATAAGAGAATTGATTATGACTAAAAAACCTACGTACCATGACATGATATTTTACGTTTAGGTCAACCTCAAGGACTTATTACATCCGAAAAAAACCTGCATCTAGGATCTTTTCCATTTATACAACCTTCATGGACTGATTACATCTGATCAACCTGCATACCATGCTAGGACCCCTTTTACATTATGAAAAACCTATAGGAATTATATCCAAGAAACATGCGTACTATGACAAGAATCGTTATTTACACTCAAATAACTTGTACTGAGATTGATTATGTCCAAGGATAACCTATGAGATTCGCTAGGAATGATTACAATAAAGGAAAACCTACAGGACTGTTTATGTCCAAGCAACCTACGTTCTATGCTAGGATTCTCTATTTACACTTGGACAACCTATCTCATTTCCCATGCGATAGCTCATGCATCAGTGTCTTCTGGTCTCTTATTATCTTCTAGCATAGAGAAACACATCACGATTGATTACATCCAAGGATAACCTGTGAGCTTTACCAAGACTGATTACATCCGAGGAAAACCTACATGAATGATTACATCATCAAGACAACATGTATCTCTGACTATGTTAGAACTCATCACTCCCTCTTTCGAGGGGTTTCGTTTTAGGTCACACCAAGTCTTTATATGAAGTAATCGAACTTCACTTTGGCTAGAGGCTTGTTCAATACATCAGCTATCTGCTCATCTATTTCCACATAATGGAGCATTATTTCTCTTATCTGCACCATATCCTTGATATAGTGAAAATTTATCTTGATGTGCTTCGACTTGTCATGGAACATTGGGTTCTCTGACAGCTTCATGCAACTCTAATTGTCACATGAGATACAAGTCACTTCTAACTCCATATCAAACAAATCAGATAGTAGCTTATGCATCCATACTACCTCACAACTAGCTAAGCAAGAGCCAACATACTCTTCCTCATTTGTACTCAGTTCCACGCAGGATGGATTCTTGCTATACTAGGATATCATGCAAGATCCCAAATTAAAGAAGCAACTTGAGCTACTCTTCCTATCAGTGGCGCTACTTACCCAATCTGAATCAACATAAACATGCAGTTTAATCTTCTGATTGCATCATACTTGAGCCCATAATCCATTGTATCATTCAGGTACCTCAATACATGCTTTGCAGCAACTAGGTGAACATGTCTTGGATCCATTAGGAACTGGCTCAAGGTGTTCACAACAAAGCATATGTATGGTCTAGTATTCTCCAACAACATCAAGGGTCCAGTCATTAGATTATACATCATGGCATAAATCGACTCTGATGGATAATCACACATAAGCTTCAATTTTGATGCCATAGGTGTGGTTATCGCCCTACAGTCCATCAATCTGAATCTCTTCAAAATCTCCACTATATACTTTCCATGACTAAGTAAAATCCCATCTACACTTTGCCACACCTCCATGCCTAAGAAGTAGTGCATCATCCCTAGGTATTTCATGTCAAACTTAGTAGCAAGACTCCTCTTTGCATCTTCAATGAGTTTGTCCTCTCCCACTAGGAACAGTTCATCGACATATAGTAGGAGCATCATGGTTATTCCACCTTCAACCTTAAGATAAATGTTGGAATATGCTTTACTTTTAGTAAATCCTAGGCTCATCATAAAGCTATCCATCCTATCATACCATGTCCTCAGTGCCTATTTCAATCCATACAAGGCCTTCTTCAATTTGCACACATGAGTCTTCTTGTCATGTGTCTTGAATCACAATGGTTTTTCTATGTACACTTCCTCCTTGACTACACTGATCAAGAATGTTTCCTTGAAATCCATTTGGTGTATCTTCCATCTCATAACTACATCCAATGCAAGTATAGATCTAATTGAAGTGTACCTAGCTACTGGTCCAAATGTATCCTCGTATTCTATTCCTTCTTTCTGTGAGAAGCCTCGTGTTATGAATATTTCCTTGTATTTCTCAATGATTCCATCTGTAGCATTCTTGATCTTGTAGATCCACTTCGAAGTCATGAAAGACTTCCTTTTCAGTATTGGAACTATCTCCCTGACAAAATTCTTCATAATCGACTAATAATCCTTGATCATGGAATCCTTCCATTATTTCTTTTTTGTAGCCTCTTCATTGGTGGAAGGTTCCTTGTCAATGATTTCACACAGCAAGGCCACATAGTTACTATAAGGATTTGGTCTTTCCCTTTCTCTGTGCATCCCTTCTAGAGAACCATACATTTATGCTTCTTGCATGAGCTCCTATGCCCATGTTGGTTTCCTCTTGTGGGATTCCTTCTCATAAAGTGTATCTACAAGCTCTTGTGGTTCTTCCATTTCATGATCTTTATGGTCTTCTATAATTGATTCTTCAATTTCCATACCTCGGACACTCGTTCCTTCATGTTCCTCGACCTCTTCAATAGGTATCCTCCTGGATCTAGAATATGACAAGTCCTCATCAAAGGTTACATCTCTATTGATGTCGATCTTCTTGAATCTTGGGAATTATATTCAGTAGGCCTTTGATGTATCACTATATCCTACGAATATACCTTTCCTCCCAGAAGGATCAAACTTGGTCGTCTTCTCCTTTGGTATGTGTATGTACACTGGGAAGCCAAATTTTCTGAGATGGTTGAATTTTGGTTTCTCTCCTAAGAAATCATCTTCAAGAGTCTTGTTGTCAAGTACTTGTTGACGGGAAAATGTGACTTGCTCACAACAGGGAGAGATAGCCCAGTCTGGGATCCTTAAACAGGCTCCAAGCTATTTGGGATAGCTATTCTCGACGAGTTTTATGGCTCCGTTAGCCAATGAGTTGATCTAAATGAAATCTAAAAGATAAAATAAAATCTAAAAGATCAAACTAAATCAAATCTATAAGAAAACTAACAACAAATCTAAAATAAATGAAACTAATAAACTAACTAATACTAATATAAATCTGATTAATGAAATATAAAATCTAACTAAATAAAAGATCACAAAACATAAGATTATAGAATCAAGTGCTGTCTAGAAGTATGAAAGAACTTTTTATGACTTTTTTCTATTTTTTAAATAAAAGAAAAGATCAAAATCTAACTTTAAATCTAATTATTAGATACAAGTAGAATCATCTGCTTATATCTATATCAAAGCATAAAGATAATCTAAATTCTAACAAAATAAACAAAAGACAGAACTTGGCCAAGATAAATCTCGTTTTACTGGTTTCTTTATCTTAACAGATGCAAATAGAAATGATTATAAATCTGAAATGAGAAATCGTTCAATCTTCAGATATTAATAATATTTCTAGTTGAATAATAGCATTAAAGAACCAATACTTGACAGCAATATTTTAATGTGTGAGTCAAAATCTGAATAAAATGTATTCAAAACAGAAATGATTCTTTTAAACAATTTATTCAAATCTCAAAATCAGATACAAATAATTGCATGTGATAAAACTCAGTATAACAATTAACTGTCATCAAATTTAGGTAACCAGAGACAAGATGAATCTTTTCAGAATAAATGACAAAAGGGAAATCATTCACTTTGAATTAACTAAAAAGAAAACATTACAGTTTACCAACTGTTTGAAAGTCGAAAGATGAAAACAACCACAAAAACATTTGATAGTTGACTCGTCTAAATGCACTTCCAATGTGACAAGCTGTATCTTCAAAATGTGCTCACACTAACCCAAAAGTCGACCCCTGGCTGACAAAAGAGAACAGCTCCATTTTCTAAAACATAAACCCCAATTCCTAAAAACTCATTTTCAGGAAAGAAAACGAAGTTACATATTCAATCAAAAACATTTGATCTTCAGAGACTGGACTTATGCGATCATGCATTCAAATTCTTCTTGAAGAAAAAATTCTTCAATCTAGCAGAGAAACCTTGACCTCTCAGCCCTTTCGTGCCCCCCAGGTCCTTCCTTTAGAAATGATCTTCTCCCTTTTTAAATAGAAAAACAGAAATTAAGATAGAAACAAAAAAAAAACATTTTGTTGGGCGCAGCTTGAAAAAACATGTTCAAAGATCCATGAAAATGTCCCACAATCTCTCACTTTCTGAGGAAATCGCCATGTAGAAAGCTAAATAGGCCTATTCTGGAAAAAACACATGTGGTGGATTTTTTAAATTTATCTCCATTTGCGAGCAGTGAAGCCCGGAAAAAAATCTGTCAGTGCTAACACGCATTTTCTGTTACTGGCTAAGAACGAAATTCATGGCATGTTTTTTTTTATCTGACTTGGCATCCACGTTCTTTGACTCTCTGCTGATGTCCACGTCTTTTACTATCTTGCTGCTTTACTGCTGCTTGAAGTCTTGCAGGATCTCATACTTTACTTTGTTGCTGCCTAATCTCCTTGTTTTCCCAGGTGTTTCCAGCATTCTTCTATCTCATAATCCAGCTCTATCCTTTGCTGATACATGTTGTTGCTGCTCTGGATTTGTTGTTTTAGTTCTTCACATAATGATAAATTTTGGATAGTCTTGCTACCATCTCTTTGTCTCCACATCTTTACCCCAGATTTCTGCAATCTATTGTTCAAGACTGTACATTACAAGCAACATAATGATTTCCAGCAATCAATTGGTAAAGAATGTGCATTCTAATGATAAAGTAACAGTTTCCAAGTGATGCATTTACCATATTTCTGTAGAATGAAAACAGGAATATATCTCTCATGAATCAATGCACTTAGAATAAGTCAATCACTTATCAAGAGAAAAAGAGACAGAAAACGATTTCTGAAATCAACTTAAAATCAGAACCCTTATTTGCAGCAAAAATCTTGAGTATTATCATTAAGAAACAACAATTTATAATACCTTTGTTGTAACAAAGAATTTTTCAGACAAGCTGGTAATGATTCCAATCATAAAGCATAGACAGAATTGTTTTCAAACAATGAGCATCTTATTTTCCAAACCAAAATGATATCCAGTTCATCATGTCAACTATGTCTTTCATAACTTCAATTTACCAGAACAAGACTGTCATTCACCAAACCAATGATACAAGTGCTGAAGCTTCAATACAGAAATTTGTGTTTCAAACAAGGACGAGACTAGACTCCCATAACCATATAAAACAATGCAATAATTCCCAGTATGTATTTGGTTTAAATGAAATGATTTCAGATAACATCTATGCATTCTATCGATAAATTTCCAAGTGATATGGCTACAGTATCTCCATAACAGAAATGTCATTTCATGAATTTCTGAAAAGATGAGTATTATCACCCCAAAATGAATTAGTCATTTATCATTGAATCAAATCAATCTTCATTTGTAACAGAGACTTATTCAAGCATGCCAGTAAAAATTCCATATTCGAACCATATAACAATCGAGTACTATTTTCATTCATGAAAATATTCTGAGAATTGAAACCACAAATGAATAATCTTGATTCAAAAAGAATGAATATCTCGCGTTAGATCATTTCAAAAATGAAAGCCCTAAAAAATGGTAATGTCATTTAACTTTCATGAAATTGTTTAAGTGAAGCAATGTTTCCAGTTTTGACAAAGTGTAAAAACACCCTAAAAGTATTTCACTTTCTCATGGTTCAAGAGTTTTAAACACGCCCAGATCAAATTATGAAAAGGATTTTGCAATGTTAACCGTTATTACATATTCTGAAAATTGAAATGATACATGACCAATCTTAAATTCAGGCAACTGTAAATATTCATATCAAATCATTTCCAGCAGACGAGTCAAGTCCCAGATGTTGCAAGCAGAAACATATGATGAAACCTTTGTTTAAGCCCAGAGCACAAAGACTCGACAGAGACAAAGCTTTACCAGTCTGAATACTCAACAATGCAAAATGAACTAAGCTAAACCCTGGTCAGAGATTCAGCTTGCCATAATCACTAGACTCAACAAAATTCATGCAATGTTACATAGTCCTTCAGGAATGTACAAGGTTCGTGGCATCAGGAATAGACGAGTAAAACCCTAAACCTCATTTGAAACATAGACCAAGAGCGAACAAAACCCTGTACTCAGCAATACTCAAAATGACAAGGACTAAGCCATGCTCAAAGCAATGAATTGACATGAAATGGGCTTATCGAGAACCATCTCTTCCTGTCATAGAACTTATGATGTGAGTACAAGTGAGCACAACTGATCTATTAAGTAGAGTTCATGTTAAATGGCAGGTGGCAACTATCAGTTCATAACGTGACAGTTATGATCATCATGTCAGAATGGAGATTTAGATGAATCCTATCTCTTAGAGTTCAATCATGTCGAATGATAATTGCAAGGCAATAGTAGGTATCACGCATAACGAAACCTCATATGTTGAACAGCTTATGGAGATCATCTCTTTATGAAAATATGGATGTGTCAAATTTCCTAAGTTTAAACCATGTCGAATAATCATAAGAAATAACCATTGAAACAAGAATCCATATATCAAGCAACTAAAACAAATCAAAATGAAAATGAAAAATCCATAATATCAAGGAACTAAAGGATAAATAAAAGGAATGTCAAGTCAATAGGGTAAGGATAAAATGATAAAGTATTCATAGTGTTTTTAGTCATCATCTTAGTCCTCAATTGAACTTTGGTGAGAAAATGATACAATACTTTATCATAATTGTTGGATATATGTCTATGATTCGACTTCCTTTATCTGTTCGGTTTCATTATTCAAATCTCTCTGATTAAACTTGTGATTATGCTATGCAGGTTCCAGGTTCTACCAGTTTTGAGTGAAGAACTAATCATCCTTTGGTTAAGACACTCTTTGAACGAGTTTTTGAAATTTTTATCTTTTCAATGATAAAAAATTTATTTACAAAAATCAAAATAAAATAATTACAAAATCAAAACCAAAAAGAATAATGAAAAATACGAAAGAAAAAGTCTCGTATGATAAATCTGTAGCTAAAAGCTATAGAAATGAAATCTGTAGCTAAAAGCTACAAAAATTCAGAATTTTTCAAAATTTTACTTGTGGGTTCCCTTTCCTTTGCAGCTTGGAAAGGGATCTTGTTGGGAGGCTAGCAGTACTCAATGAGGAGTATGATTTTGTACACACATAGTTTTCCTTGTTGCTTCTTCCCAAAGGTGCATTAGAAGATCCTGTTCATGTAGCATTGCTTTCACTAGTTCCATTATGGTTTGGTTCTTTCGTTTCGCAATGCCATTCTACTAAGGAATTTATGGAGTGCTTAACTCCCTCTTAATCTTGGACTTTCAGCATAGTTCCTTGAATTCTTCTGAGGTTAACTATCTACCATTATCTAACCACAGAGTCTTGATCTTCCTTTTACTATGGTTGTCTACCAAGACTTTGTATTCCTTGAACTTATTGTATACTTCATTCTTTCCTTTCAAGAAATATATCCTAGTCTTACATGAGAAAACATCTATAAAGGAAACATAGTACACATACCTGCTTAGTGAGATGAAGTACATGGGCCACATGCATTTGAGTGTATTATCTCCAGTGTTCCTTTAGCTTTACTTTCACTACTGGGAAATGTCTTCTTTTGATTCTTTCCTTGTGCACATCCTTTACAAATTCCTTCATGCTTTGCCTAGATTTTTGGAAGTCCTGAGACTGCTTTGCTTGCAACCAGTAGTGATACATAGTGCATGATGTGCAATCCTTTGGTTACATAGTTCACTTGGTTCTATTGACTCATGAACCAATGCTTTTTCAAGCTATCCCTTTAACTTGTGCAAGCCTCCCTCGTGTTCTCCAATTATTGGTGTATCATATATTTCCTTTCCTTTAGGACACACTAAAACTTGTCCATCAACAAATGAAACTCTCATTCCCTTTGAATCTAGTGCAAAGATGGAGAGAAGATTATTCTTCAATCCTAGAACATATAGCACATCCTTTATCTTTTGATATTTTCTAGATTTGTTATTAGGAATTATGCAATTGGTGCGGACACCGTTTGTTCCTCTACCTTGCAAAGAAAAAGTGTAGAACAACAGAGCACAGTAGTATATCCTTTCCTTAAGTAATCAATTTAACAATGTGAAATGAAAAACATACCTCAGACCTAAGTCTCTTTGTCTTTCTTCCAAAATTCCTTGCAATGTTCAACACCTGCAAAATAGATCAAAAGACAAAAACACAAAGTGATAATATCATGATAAATCAATTACCTATGTCAGTGATCAAAGAATCTGACAATATTCAACTGAAACTGAAACACATCAAATATAGGAAAGGGAAACACTTTTGTATTAATGATGAAAGAGAGTAAAGTAAAACCAAGCCTTGATGTTTATGGATTTATCCTCTACAAGAAATCTACAATCCTCCACAACTATGACAATCTCTCCACATACAAGCCAACTCTATCTTTCCTCTAACTTAGACTTCAATCCAATAGCATAAGGGTACTTTCTTTGGCTTCTCTCACTCTCATCATGAAGGCTTCATTTATAGGCCAAAATACATGAGATTAGCTTGGGGAATGGATAGGGTGTGATCCCAAAAGGTGAGGGAGGTGAATGCCACCTTTCCCAAGCAAGTAGGAACTGACTCCACGAAGGCTTTCTCAAGGAATCTTCCAAAACATTCTTTTTTCTCCTTTTTGGTCTATTGGCACACCTAGCAGAAGGGGTAAAAGCGCCAACCTAACATGTTGTCAAATAAAAGAGGGATTGGTGCTCCTTGCTCCACTATAGACAACACCATCGGCGCTCTGTCAAAATTGGAGAAAAGCACTGCCCTCCCAAAAGATGGAAAAAAACTAACCAAGGTATCTCAAGTATGGCTCTCTGAAAGGAAAACAGGTTATGGTGGAATTTCTAGGTGCAACAGAATTCCCCCCAAATTATGAAGCTAGAAGGAAGTGATAGGTGAAATAGTTTGCAAGATATCAATATGGTATAGAGGCAATGAGAGATGAGCCCATAATTGACATAGGACCAATAACTGACTTATCCAACTAAATCATGGCTACGGACCAATACATTGTATATCCATGATGATGACCATGTCATGGCTACTAAAAATATACTATAGATCCATGAACGGTTGATGTAGGAGGTGGAACATGGCTACAGTACATACAAGGTAGATCCATGTTACCCGAACTCAAATACTGAACACATCCACCAAACATAGAATGTGGATCTGTGTCAAGACTCTAATTGTTCTCCAAATGCAACCCGAGAACAGTAAACCAGAGTGATGAAGCATAATCTCTCAGGGTATTCATTCCAATCCCAAAAAATATGATTCTAACCATGTGAATAGATGTTTTGACATCGAACACGATAGAAACCACTTGATTACCAGTCATTGATGTATACTGTTAACAAGTGCGAGGTAAATCATCATTAATGTCAATGATCCCCAAGGTATCTTCGTACATTCTCCCAAGTGTGAATAGATGTTTTGAAGTTGAACACTTGATAGAATCTTGCAATCAGAGGTCAATGATGAAAAACTACTATTGAAATCATGGAAACCCGCCATTGAGGCATGCAGGATTCAAGGTACTTGACTAGGTTTCTAGGTCTAATTCCCGGATGATGAGCTGAAGTCGATAGGAATAGAATTGTCAAAGGAGGGCCATGATGATTCCCCCATTAGTGACATGAAACATGGAACAAAATTTGATTTGAATTAATGAAACTGACTCAGACATGACTGACTTTATGGATAAGTAAAGTTATCGATGAGTTATTTTTTCGAAGAGACGTCCTTTGAACAATTTACGGCATGACAAATGACTTAGCAGCACTGACTTGATGAGACTGGAACCAAATTTAATGCAGGGAATATGACAAAACATTCTTTGAATTAACTCAAAGGAGTCAGGTGACTCACAAAAGTGGATCAACTTGATGATAGGCTTAATACCCAACTGTTCATATATGCAAATGCAAACAAGTTCCATGTTCAAAGGTGGACTGTAGACTACAATAAATATAAATGAAAAACATTCCCCTTTCCCTTAATTTCCCCATCTTGACATATGAGTGCCTCTTTTTGTTTTTATGAGTCCAAAGAGGGTAACAAACACGCGTTATAGCTCATCAAACGATGGGTCCATTCTCACATGTTTTATGAACCTAAGAAAGGAGGGTTTCGTTCCCAGATAAGGTCTTCGATCGCTTGATTTTATGAGTCTGATGAAAGTGAACTCAGTATTTTTCATGTTTAGAGAGTCTGAAGAAGGACATAAGGAGACTCCAAAAAGGTTCCTTTTTTGTAAATAGGCCTAATCGGTCCAAAAAAGTGATAAACTGCTACCGACTAGTCGACTGTTCTGATACTTTTACAAGCGTGAACATAACAAGTTCACTTGGCAATATTTTTTTTGTTTTTAGGGAGACTAAAAAGAGCTTAAATATAACTCCGTAGCGGGTTTCCTTTTTCATAGTCCATTTTTAATGAGTCTAAAAAGGATAAAAAGTGGACTCGACACTCTTTTACTGGTGGTTTAACAAGCATGTGAAAAGTGTACAAAAACACTTGGTACTTTTTCATTTCCACTCTAATCTTGAAAAAGACTACAAGAGCTTGTTTCATAGCCATGAACCAAACTTTGAACTGAAAGCTCATAAACACATTAAAAATCCAACTCTATTAGAACTATATTAAAACAAGCGATAAAAACTCCACTTTATTAAAGTAACTTTGGATTTCAAAAGCAATTAAATTACAATGAAATAATAAAATTTTCCAAAATTACTATAAATAGAAAGGACTCTAGTAAAATATTTTACCATTGTTACTCTTACCACTTGGATATGTGAGAGTTGGAGTGAAAGAAGGAGAGCTTCCACCGGTGATTGCAAGTGCTTCCACCCATTGTTTCATGATTTTGCTTGGAAGAGGCAAATTCTTAACCATTTTTTTTCATGCCCATGGTAATTTTTATTAGTTTTAAACAAATATAGAAGGCTTTGATTTAGTGTAAAGGGGATTTTTTACTGGATTGATGAGGGTTATAGGTGTTTTGTGGGGGTAAAAACGCAAGTCGTGGAAGCCTTTATTTTTCTGGCCATGAGCATGACGACGCTTTATCGTGTTGGGAAAGGTGTGCTGTAGGTGCTCTGTCCACAGCAGACAAAGGCGTCGACCATCGACACTCTGTGCATGCAAAGGAATATGCGTTGTAGGTGCTCTATCCGCAAAAGGAGAAATAATCCCTGCTTCCATCAAAAATTGATTTTTTTCTTCTCTTTATTTAAAAAACCCTTTTTTATGTTCTCTTTTTCCCATAATGTTATTTCTAATAAATGCTTTTATGTTTTGCAGGTGCAAAACAATACTCACATCATGGTCATATGGAAAGAGCGTGAGCATGAGACGCAGACTTCCAAGACGTTAATGATCCAGCTACCATAGAGGCCTTACAAAACTGTGGGATACTGAAATATTGTAGGGTACCAGGCATGAAGGAATACATCCATCTATTAGAGTACATTATAGACATGTGGGATCCTGAACAATAGCACTTTGTGGTCGGGACCCACATCTTGACCATAGACATCGAGGATATTTACTTCTTGACTAGTTTGTCCTGGAGAGTGAGACCAGTAGTCTTATCCAACCCACAAGGAGGGGAGTCCTCCCTAGATGATTTGATTGACCAATATTGTGCACTGGGTATGTATACCCAATCTGGGATCTTACACATCCAACAAATAGTGGATCATCCTCTAAGGACGGTAGTGTATACCATTGGGAAGGTGGTCGGGACTAGATCCACTCACCTGACTACTAGGTCACATATGTTTTATGCCCTAGAGTGCATGGATCCTATAGTCTTCAACCGGTGTGAAGGCATGTTGGTGAGTCTGAAGGACCAACTAAACAAGTGCAAGCAGCGGATGCTTAAGCAGTTTGGCTATGGAGCTATGGTGGTGTCTTTAATCTTGTAGAGGGTACCCCACATGAGGCCTTAGGTGACTGTGAGTGGACTAGACCCTGAGGATCCTAAGATGCTCAGGTGGGTTTATGTCATGGCCCACCATGTAGGCTGGGGACCCAAGGTTTTCTACGACGCAACCTTATTTTTCTAGTTGAGGGGCCAGCTACTCATGATCAAGGATTATGCCTATGAGGGGGAAGACTTCCATGATGACCCGGAGCTTGCACTTCCCGAGGGGGAGGAGTGGGATGATCGAGGTAAGAAAGACACTACACATCATGTTTTTAATTTTTTCAAGTTTATTTAATTTTTATTTTGTAAAGCTGAGACAAGTGAAAAATGAGTCTATGTATACATTGGACCTATACATCCAACTGGGATGTTGCCTATTGACAAGCGAGATGGGTTTAGAGATATGGTGGCATATCGCTCTGAGGAAGATGAGGATCTTGGATATTTGGAGGAGAACCTGCAACGTCTGACTATAGGGATTCTTGATGTTACCACTGATGACTTACCTCAACGCTACCAGCATCATACTGCAGGTGTCTTAGGACAGTTTTCTAGGCTACTCCGTAGAGTGGCTCAGGCCATCGTATGCTACCATGAGAACCGCCATGATGATGACTAGTCTCTTAGATATTTTCCATTTTTTGTATATGTATTATTACTGAAAGCTTCGAAGCTGCATATTTTTCCTTGTATATGTGTATTCTGAACTCATGACAGTCCTAAACTTTGAGGGAACTGAAAGATTGATGCTTCAATCCAATTTTGTATCTAACTCTTACAGTTTTATATATATATGACAAAATTTTTATTTACAGTTGTGTGTGCAGAAAATGTGATGTGTGAAACAATTGTCTACTTATGAATTTACATACATGTTATTATGTGACAAATGGACTTTTAATTATGAGCAATATACCAATCCAAGACATAATTAGCTAGGGAATATGCCATGACATTCAAATGTCTCGAAACATGTTGATACGTTACTTGCTCAAAAGACCTCTCTAAGAGTCTAACCCTTCAGAACGTACAAAGGACTAGAGGATTTCGGATGGTGTAGACCCGATTAAGTTGTTGAACAACTAGTTCGAAGGCTAGGTAAACCCTAATCTCCCTTACATCATTATCCAAGACATCCATCAACAATCCAATCACCGCATGATACTCTGCGAGATTGTTGGTGGAGGGACCTAAACAAACACCCCCTGAACTCACCAGATCACCTGTAGGAGAGTACAACACCCAAGCTGTTGACGTAACATTTAATGTGTAATGATTAGCACCATTCACAAAACCGGTAAAAGTAGTCATCTGTCCATTAAACATAAGACATACATAAGTAGGGTTTTGAAAGACACATCTTAAATCACACAAAATAACACACTTTCAAATTAAGACACACAGCAATCTATAAATAGTATTTACAAAGAGCCTATGCTAGATGACCTAAGCATAGTATATTTTAAGGTAGATCACGTTACAGGGCTCACCCAGTGGTATCCCATCATAATCTACTAATTCATATGCACCCTTTTCCAAAACGCAACTAATAATGTAAGTCCCGTGCCACATCGATTTGAATTTCCCTGCCCCCAACTTATCATGCTTCTGGTCATAAGTCAAGACCATATCTCCTTCATTGAAAGAGTGGGGCTGAATGGTTATGTCATATTGGGATTTCATTCGTCGTTTATGTGCCTCATTTTCTAAGGCATCATTGCGACGAGTTTCATCAAGTTTATTTAGATACAAAATTCGTTCCTAATCTAAAGTGGTGTTAGGAAAAAGTTCCACAACGAGTTTTAGAGAAGAGATCTCAAATTCTATTGGAAGGTTTGCTTCCAATCCATATACCAATTGAAAAGGTTTGAAAATGGTGGAAGTATTCACAGTGATCCTATAGGCCTAAAGTGCAGAAAATAGTTGCAAGTGCCAGTTTGACTTGGCTTGCCCTACCATTCATTGAAGCATGGTTTTCAAAACATTATTTATCACTTCAACTTGGCCATTGGCCTAAGGGTAGTAAGGTGTAGAATTGTCATGGAGAAACCCTAACTTTGCACTAAGTTCTACCATCATTTTGCTCTCGAAGTGTGACCCATGGTCGGTCACAATGGCCCTAGGAATCCCGAACCTAGCGATGATATGGTTAAATAAGAATAATGCAGTTTTTTTCCCATCTTCAGTGTATGTGGGAATATCCTCAGCCCATTTTGTGAAATATTCCACAGCCACAATAATGTAGCCATGCCCCCTGGCTAAGGTAGGTCTACAATGCACGAATTCTATGCCACATTTTGCAAAAGGGCCAATTTATATGACAGGATGAAGTGGATTTGGATGAGTGCGCTTCTCGGTAGCAAACATTTGATAGGGCAGACATTTCTTTACCGTTTCAATACAGTTTTTGAAAATCAAGGGCTAAAAATATCATGTGTGCAAGATCTTCTGGGCAGTAGCCAACCCAGACATATGACCACCACAAACTCCATAGTGGCAATCATTTAAGACAATTTCAGCCTCTTCATGTGTAAGACAACATCGCAATATAGAATCTATGGCACAGCGATATAAGGTATCATTCAGAATGAGACAGTATTTATCCTGGTGGTAGATACAACGACGTTCGTTGTGAGTGGCAGCGAGTTGATATCGTAAGGTCTGGAGATAAAGAATAATATCCCAATACCATGGATCATTCATACTAATGAGAAACAATGATTCATCAGGTAATGAATCGATGGGCTATGTTTCCTCTGTAATACAGGGAAGGTCACATACAAGCTCAGTAAAAATAAGAGACTTCTTAGAAGTAGTTTTAGCAAACTCCAACTCAAATTCCTAGAGGATAACGATCCATCATGAGTATTTGCCCCCAAGTACCTGACATGTCAAAATGTAGTACATGGGGATAGAGTTAGTAGAAACAATAGTAGTGTGAAGAAAAATATAGTGATGAAACTTCTAGGCCGCGATGAAGGTGGCCAGAGCTAATTTCTCCACATGTGAGTATCGGGTTTCGGAGACTAGAAGACTCTTACTAGCATAGTAGATCACATGTTCTAGGTCATGTTCATCTGTTTGAACTAGGACCATGCCTATAGTGGACAAGGGTGCAACCACATGCAAAGAATAATATTTAGTATAGTCCGGTGGTTGCAACACAGGTGCATGGGTGAGAGCATGTTTTAGATTGTCAAACGCGTGCCGCGCGAAATCATCCCAGACAAAAGGTGTGTCCTTTTTAAGAAATCTCATGAAACCACGTGTCCTTTCTATGTAGTTGCAAACAAGGCGACATAGAAATTTTTCCTTCCCTTGCAAACTTTGGAGTTCTGTGACATTCGTAGGAGCAAGAAGGGCTAGGATAGCTTCGATCTTCAAAGGATCAATACAGATTCCATCCTTAGAAATGATGAAACCGAGCAATCGGCCAATTTCGACACAGAAAACATATTTGTGAGGGTTCAAACAAATATTGAAATGACGACATCTGAGAAAAATAGCTCTCAAATGATTTACATGAAGGTCATGATGCTTGGAATGAGCAGGCAGGTCATCGAGATAGGGTTCCACAATGTGCTTAATATCATGAAAACCGTAGGACATGGCGCGTTGAAAAGTAGCACCAGCATTATTCAAGCCAGAAGGTAATTTCTGGTAGGCAAAGGTCCCCCATGGGAAAATAAATTCATCTTGTGTTGGTCTGACGGGAGAATCTCTATTTGATTATAGCCAAAAAATCCATCCATAAATGAAAAGATGATGCTTTCGGCATATTTATCGATTATTTGATCGATATAGGGAGTGGGGAAGATGTCTTTTGGACAAGCCCAATTCAAGTCCCTAAAGTCGATACAAAACCTGATAGTGCCCTACTTTTTATTCATAGTAACTATGTTGGACACCCATTCAATTAAAGGCATGGGTAAATGAAACCATCCAATAGAATTTTTTCAACTTCCTCCTTAATGGCAACTGATTTTTGTGGATGTACTTTTCATAATTTCTAGCGAACTGGTTTGGCACTAGGGTAGGTTTTTATCTCATGAACAACAATGGAGGGATCAATCCTTGCCATTTCTTCATATGTCCAAGCAAAGACATCTCGAAATTCCTTAAATAAGGTCGTAAATAGATGAACCTCGGAAGGCGAAGAGTTTTGTCCTATTTGAATATGCTCTGAAATACCTAGTTTGACTGATATATGTACAGGCATAGTTTTGGTAATATTGCATAGATTTCCCTTAGACTCGACATTACGTGTGAGGATCAGAGACTAAGGGTCCGTAACTACATCACATGAAACTGCAGATGCGAAATGATATTCTACCACATGCCAAGGGGGAAGGAAAGGGATCGATGGTGATGGTATTTCCAAGGCATCTCCTCAAGTGACATAATTTCCATAATGGATTCATATGTAGGAAGTGTATGTGATAGATAATCTAGAGATGGGGGGGGGTTGTCTAGCCAATATGGTAGATGATAGAAATATGAAGCCACCAACAAATGGCCATTGATGGTAGGGTCACTGGTGAATTGTATTGCATTGTAAACTTCTTCAAAAGGGGTAAATGATGTGGATTCAACAATTGATTTTCCTTTGTTTATAGTAGAGCTAGAAATCATGTTTATAGATACAGTATATGGAGGAGGTTGAGGATTATCCAAGGGAAAGACTCCCATGAGTGAAGAGTCTTTAATAAGAACTACTCCGATATTCTGATATTATGGAGTAGTCAGAAGTGGGACATTGTTTGTATCATTTGAAATAGCATTAGGATGGATGAAATCTAACTGATTGATAGTAACAATCCTTCCTTGGAATGGGAACTAGACGATCCGAAAAATGGTCGATGCTATGGCTTGCATAGCATAAAACTAGTTACGACCTAGGAGTAGGTTGTAATCCAAAGGTGCATCTATGACTTCAACATGGATGGAGACTGATTTCCCCCCAAACTCAATCTGGATGGCATGTAGTAATCCATAGGGTTGAAATCCATGACCATCAAAGGCCTTGATTGTGGTAGGTGAACGATTAATCTTAGGAGAACCAATGACTCTCCAACAAGACAGAGACATGACCAAAGTGGAGGCTCCCTCGTCCAAAATAGTATGACGGATATTCTTTCCAAAAATTAAATGGTTAGTTGGAAAGCCAACTAATGTGAGAGTCAGGTCTTAAAATCATCCAGTTTTAAAGTGATGATGTTACTATTCTCAGGATCCATAGCATCAAGTTCCATGAGCAAATTTTTCCATTGGGTGGGACAGGTTTGGAATAATTCTAAAGCCGATGTAGTGCATGGTTCCTGGGCCAAATCTTCTACAATGTTCTAGTATTGGGCGGCACATGCATTAGGATTAATAATGGACTTACGAAGCGTACTCTTGGGTGGGTGGAAAACTGACTCTGGTATAGGTTTTTCAATATGAAGACCATTACTAGGAGGAGGTGTGGAAGTTGAGGGTTTCTTAGGCGGAATTTTATCAGGTTTCTTCTCTGGAGGAGGGTCATAACTATGTGCTCATGTATTTAATTTAATCATTTCACTGGAGGTCCTTTTAACTTCATCAATCGATGAAGAAGGCCCATGCAAAGATTGATGATCAATCAATTGTTGTTGGGTGGGGAAATGATCTTTTAGAACTGCTAGAGTGGGTGAACCTTTCAAAAATTTATTAACTTCCTCTCGACTAGGACATTCTTTGGTGAAGTGATCACCTCCACAAATTAAGTAGGGATATTTTACCTTTCTCTTACCTTTTGAATCAACATCAGAATTTGGTGGTTTATTCGCTTCCTGTTGATTATCAGGTTTTTTTCAATTTATTTTTTCCTTTCTTCTTTCCACTCGAAGATTTAGCGAATTGTACCGCATTTACCTCAGTGGAAGCAACAGGAGAAGGTGCAGTTTTGGATGGTGGAGCTGGTTGACTTACTAGTGTGGTAGGTTGAGTTTTATTTTTGGTAGATTTTGCTGCTATTTGTGCTTGAACTGAACCAAGTATGCCATCGACAGGTGGGTCAGTCGCAAGTCTTGATTGATCAATTATGGGGTGAGGAGCATGTGGAATTAAGTCATAAAGAGTACCTAACTAGGATTAAAACAAGTCTAAGTACTAAGCATGACCAATAGCTTGCTCCTTCGTAATAGCACCTCCCATGGAAACATCCCTAGACTCATGGGTGGGGGTAAAGAATTTGTGAACCAATAAACGAGTAACTCATCAGGAATAGGGGCCTTAATTAACCATCGTCTTCATATCCATTCATGAATGTGATCAGAGATATGTGTTGAAGTGGTTTGTCGAAGTGAGGTCAATAGGTCTGTACCTGTCTCATATCAGATTAGCAATTGGAAGTGAGTTAAGAATGCCATTGCTAAAGCATCAAAATCCCAAAAGGAGTGTTGTGGTAGTTCTATATACCATTTTGCAGCAATGCCTATGATGGTTCTCTGAAATAGCTATAGACGGATTGAACCATCCATCAGAGAATTCGATGAACACAATAGATGAAAATTCATCACATGGTTCTTAGGATCCTCACTAGCTTTACCATCAAACTTTGGTATATCTGAAGGTAACTTGATCGGAATGGCTAGCGAGGAGGGGTCATGATGAATAAGATCATTTATCAATCTGGACAGATCTGGAAGATCTAATGTATCCATAAATGGAAATTGTTGATTGGGTTATGGATACTGGTAATACTGGTATGGAATTCGCTGACCAGTGGGACCATAGGAAGATTGATAAATGGGCATAGATGATGCCCTTGAGGCTTGTTTATTAGGTTGTTGGTTACCAGAAGGTCCACTAGGAAGTAGGACACCTGAGGGAGGTGGACCTCTAGGGGGCGGTCCTCCAGTAGGTGGTGGTGGTGGTGGTGGTCCTCCAGGTGGGGGTTTTCTAGGTTCAGGACCTCCATAAGGTGGTCCTCCAAGTGGTGGTCCTCTGGGTTGTGGTCCTCCATGAGGTGGGCCTCTAGGTTGTGGTCCACGAGGTAGTGGACCTCTAGATGGTCCACCGAGTCCTCCAGATCCTCTAGATCCTTCAGGTCCTCCAAGTTCTCTAGGTCCTCTCGAGGGCCCTCTAGGAGGTGGACCTCCTGGTGGACCACCATATCCCCCAGCAATATTTACAAAAGATCCTCCATAAGATGGAACATTAGACCAATTCGGTTGTCCCCAAGGTACAAAAACATCCTAGGGTAAGGAATTCTGAGATAAACTGCCGCAGGCAGTGGTGGTTGATAAGCTTGATTAACCGTGGGTGGCTGAGTTCTGGGATAAGTATATCCCCAAGAAAATGGAGTAACAGCAGGTTGGGTCCATGAGGGTCCATCTTGAATGACAGGAAGTAAAACTGTAGTAGTATGAGAAAGAGGAATATTTTATGTTGGTGACCCCACTGGAAAGTTTTTCCCCATGCTAGAAATGGGCCCTCCGATAGATGACTGAATTTGTACCCAGGGATGCCCCACAGGTACAGGAACTACAGGAGGAGTTGAAACAGATCAGGATCCTTCACTAGGGGATGGGGTTTGGATTGGATTTTGAATACGAGGTGGACTGTGAAACATGTTCTGGTTAACCAAGTTTTGGGTCACCACGTCTGGAAGAAGAACTACTTAAGGTGGTGACAGGGGACGATACCCAGGTGGTGTTGATCTTGAAAGACTAGGAAGAGGGAAAATACTTATCCTCCTCACATGTACAGTATTTTTTAATTATTTTGTAGGTTCATTCCATTTGCACAAATGCTTGATAGATTCTCAAAAAACTCTTCATTTGACGGAGCATTCTCAATGCCTCTCCTTAAAGGAGACAGTGTAGATGGCTCCGATTCAATTGTGGTAGTTTCATACTCAGCAATAGTTTGTCCCGGAGATCTTCACCAAAAAGGAGAATTTGGGCCATATTCTACTTCTATGGTTTGATTTGATGGATGATTAACAATCTGGTTGGATGTGCTAGGTTGACCTTCCATTGGGAAATGGAAGGTTGTGTCAGTTGTAGGAGGAAGTTGGACCAAAGGATTATTGTAAATAGAGAAATATTCTCTGGATTCAGTAAATGAAGTAGTTTCTATACAAGCATCAACAGAAGATGTTTGTTCCATGGTTTCACCTTCATGTCCTTCCATGCTAGGAGGAGAGTCAGGTGGTAAACCTTGTAGTCTATGAGATCGCCTCGCAAATTGCTCAGCCAGCGTGGTGGCTGAAGTTTTTCTACCCTAGGGAAAAAGGAAAAAGACACACACAAACAAACCTGTGCAAAGTAAATGCCACAAGAAAACTTAAATGACCGGATGGGTTGAATATAGTCAGTCTCTCACTAGGATTTTCAATTTGTCACAACTCGTGATATACCACAGGGTCCAATAGTAAAATGCGATGAGGACGATCAACCATCCCTCACCTGAATACCCGACTACCTGGACAACACATGTGTAGTAGCTCCCCGAGTGTTGTTCTCGGTGTATTTCTCCAACAAGATGGACAAAGGTATTTTCTCAGATAGTATAGGAATCCTACTAGGGTCTCCTGATATATATAGGGTATGTGGGAGCTCAAATCCATGTTAGTGATGTCTAATGCACAACCGTTAGAAAGGGGCCCTCCTATATACAATCGAGTCTGTGAAGTACCTTTTGATATACCTCAAGGGTACATGAAAGGTCGTTTTATACACCGACGATACGTGGAGGAAGCACGCAGACCCTGGGTTGCAGTGCAGGCATGAAATGACAGCTCCTATGTTTAAATACGTCAGAACACGTCTCTACCCTATCACTCAAATTTCTATAAAATTTTAGCCTAAAGCTACCATTTATTTTATCCAAATGATTAGTGAATGTTTGTGAGGTGTTGTCTCCAAAATGCAAAATTATTCTATATGTGATGCACTTATTTTTCCTTCAATGAAAAATAGCTATGGTAGGGAAAAGACCATTTCTTTCCTTTCAAAAACACACCAATTCGAATCACTTTCAACAATTCAAATACAAGACCTAACAAGAAACTCTAAAAAGAATTTTTCAAACAAAAAAATTTCACCAATAAGAATTTTGATTTTCTGAAACAATAAAAGAAAGCAAAGCCTCCAAGATTTTCAGAATTAACTTTGCTTCAAAATGATAAAAAGACTTATATGTCTAACTTACTTGTGCAACTAAAAAAAACAAAAACAAAGCAAACATTTCCAAAGTATAAACAAAGATAAACTAACTGATTTCTTTTTTTATTTTTTTAATTCAAGTTCTGAAACAGAAAAGACATAAAGCAGTTTAAAACAAACTCACTCAATAAGAGGCTATGGATTTCCTTTTCAAGCTAAAATTTTTCAGAGATCGAAGGACACAAAAATCAACAAATTCCAAGACTGTCTTTCACACAATTCCTTTCAAAAACTTCACTAAATGAAGAAGATAAATGTCTTGAAACTGAGCTCAATGAATGAGAAACAGTCGATCAAAACCAGCAGAGTCAATCAATCAGAAAACACGAGCAAATCACAATGGAATTTTTCAAAGAAATGGAAAACACAAAAAATCAAAAGCAAGCAGTTCCAAGGGCCTACCTCGGCGCATGAAGGCAAGATACACTAGAGATTGGTAGTAGATTCGGTGCTCTTTGTCCACTTCAGTAAGGCATCATTGACGCTTTGTGTTAACTGAATAAAGGCATCATTGGTGCTCTTCACCAGAAGGAAGAATGCGTTGTGCTGGGATCGGCTCTCTCAACCAAAGCTAAGTGCGTCAGTGGAACAATAGATGAGAAAATCAAAGATATACATAAGAAACCAAGAAACTGAGATGAGTTGGATTGTGAGGGGTAAAAACAAATTCTAAACAGAGGCAATAATCAGAACAGTAAGATAGATTTCCTACCTTATCAGCTGAAATGACTAAAGGAAGAGAGTGTGACCTTCATAGGTGAGAAAGTTACCAACAATCGTAGATCTGACTGAATCTACACCAGATCTGACTGGATCTTCCCTAGATCTAACTGGATTAAGCTATCCCTAGTATGGTCACCAATTTTGTTATCAAGAATTATGCAATCGGTGCGGACACCGTTTGTTCCTCTACCCTGCAAAGCACAAGTGTAGAACAAAAGAGCACAGCGGTATATCCTTTCCTTAAGTAATCAATTTGAACAACATGAAATGAAAACCATACCTCATACCTAAGTCTCTTTGTCTTTCTTCCAAAATTCCTTGCAATGTTCAACACCTGTAAAACAGATCAAAAGACAAAAACACAAAGTGATAATATCATGATAAATCAATTACCTATGTCAGTGATCAAGAATCTGACAATATTCAACTGAAATTGAAACACATCAAATATAGGAAAGGGAAACAGTTTTGTATTAATGATGAAAGAGATTAAAGTACAACCAAGCCTTGATGTTGATGGCTTTATCCTCTACAAGAAATCTACAATTCTCCACAACTATGACAATCTCTCCACATACAAGCCAACTCTATCTTGACTCTGACTCAAACTTCAATCCAACAGCATATAGGTACTTTCTTTGGCCTCTCTCACTCTCATTATGAAGGCTTCATTTATAAGCCAAAATACATGATATTATCTTAGGGAACAGATAGGGTGTGATCCCAACAGGTGAGGGAGTTGAATGCCACATTTCCCAAGCAAGTAGGAACTAACTCCACAGAGGCTTTCGCAAGGAAGCTTCCAGAACATTATTTTTTCTCCTTTTTGGTCTATCGGCACACCTAGAAGAAGGGGTAAAAGCACCAATCTAACTTGTTGTCAAAGAAAAGAGGGATTGGTGCTCCTTGCTCCACTGTAGATAGAACCATCGGCGCTCTGTTAGAATTGGAGAAAAGCATTGCCCTCCCAAAAGATGGAAAAAAACTAACCAAGGTATCTCAAGTCTAGCTCTTTGAAAGGCAAATAGGTTACAAGGTATTGATAATCATCCCCAAGATTTACCTTGCGATGTGATTCATGCTCCAATGTATTGACGAATGATTATTTGTATCTTGTCATGTGTTTAGATGCCCAAATATCCATAAGCCAATCATTGCTTCCATTTGATATAGTGCCTGTAAGAGTTGAGATCAACACATACTCTTCCTCTGAATCATCCTTCTCTCTTTTGAATATTTTATTTGTTGGTTCATCAACTTCGGTGGTATGAGCATGATGTATTTCTTTCTGTTGTGACAGTCTCTTTCAAAGTGTCCCTTTTCATCACAAGTGTAGCATGGGATGTTGGAAGTATCCTTTATGAACTTCTTTTGTTTCTTGTCCTTCTTCTTGTTGTGATAGTGGTTCTCCATCTTCTTGTAGTTCTTCCTGGTGTGAAGAGTGAAAGATTGATATTCAATTTCTCCCATTTTCTCTTCTCTTGTTATGAGTTGAGCTTCTTCTTATGTTCATTATAGGCTTGGATTCAAATTAAGGAGATCATCTTCCTTCTTGCACAGATTCCTTGAATGAATGATTCCCATTATCTTGGGAGGCCATTCAAGGTAGGAATCACAATCTCTCCTTCTTCTATATTTTCTTCAACTACTTCAAGTTGTTCTTTGATTTGAGTAATTACCCCTTGTGAAGTAGGACTGCATAGTCTCTTATTTGTGTGTCTTCACATTCTTTACCTGGTTGCTCAATGTCATCTTTCGATTGATGTTCTTTCCTTCAAACATATTTGTCAAAGCATCAAATACTTCCTTCGATGTCTTGAAGGATGACACATGGGGGATGAGGTGATCCTTAATAGAATATGAAATTATTCTCTTGGCCTTAATCAAGTTCTTCTTATGAGTAGCCTTAGCCTCATATCTTGTTGGCTCTAGAACTTCTCCACTGATGTAATGATCCAAATCACTCTCTTTAAGGCTTGGGGAGATTTTTTATTTCCATGCTCAAAAGTTATCAACTCCTCCAAGATTGTCCTCAATTTGAGTATGGTGAGTCATCTTTTAAAATGAGAACCTCAAATGGAAATATCAAATATTTAGATATTACTAATTTGAGGTGTCCAACTTGGTTTCAAAGATGGATGACCTAGGGTTTGTTAGAGAAACCATAATTTTCCAAACTAGGAATTTGGAAATTATATATGGACAAAAATATGTGCCTCATTGAGGCGAGTTGCTCAGCAAGGTCCTTTTATGAAGACTAAGGTGGGAATCCTCTGAAACTTGATGCCCTAGTTTTTCTCAGCACCAATGTCAGGGTTAAAAATGAAACTTCTTCAAATCTGATTTTGCTTCCACCAAAAGATGTGCCCCTCTAGGGTGAGTCATCCTAGCCCTCTTTTCTTGATGTTCTATGGAGAGAAGACCTTGAACTAGGAAGCCCTAGTTCCAGTTGCTGCATAGTGGATTCTTTCAGAGAGGTTTTGATACCATGTTAGTTTTTCTAATATAATTAGCTTGATTAGGATATTTATCTAAAAGAATAACAAGTACAACAATATACACAAGATAGAGCAGATACACAAGACATAGATTTTCATCGGGGAAACCATAAAAGAGAAAACCCCGCAAACTTCTTCATAATAATTCTGTCACAAAGACTGTATCACAAGATGATCAAAACCAATAAGAATAAGTATGTTGCATCTATCTATCTCTCCTCCTTCTCTCTCTTTCCTATCTCTCCTCTCTCTCTCTCTCTCTCTCTCTCTCTCTCTCTCTCTCTCTCTCTCTCTCTCTCTCTCTNTAAATGAGGGAGGGCGCCTCCCTATTTATACCTTTCAAGTGACTGACCTAATACATGACTAGGTCTAACCTCTTACCCTAACAAGGTAGACTTCTCCTAGAGAGACTCCAAAAATACATTACATGATGTTACACTAGGGACTATTTCCCTGACTTACAATAGAGGTTGTACCTCAAGGTCCATACACAATAATGGCATCCCAAAAGGAGGAAAACACATCTCCAATGTGGGTACAACAACATACAATGATAATATACATTAGAATATCTTCTGAAGTTACAAATGCATCAACAAAGAGATAGGGAAAATCACAAATTGACATTGTCTCAGGGTGAGTACATAGAAAAGGTGTTGGAGAGGTTTAGAATGCATAATGCAAATCCATTTAGTACACCTTTGGCTAGAAATTTCAAAATAAGTAAGGAGATGTGCCCCAAGACATGGGAGGAGTTAGAATACATGTCCAAGGTTTCCCATTCATCAACAATTGGAAACTTGATGTATTCCATGGAGTTCACAATACCAGATATTACATATTCAGTGGGAGTTGTGAACAGGTATAAGAATAATCTAGGTAAAGATAATTGGATGTAATTACAATGGATTCTCAGGTATTTAAAAGGTGCCACTTCTCATGCATTATTTTTTGGAGGTTCAAACACTATTCTACATGGATATGTTGATGCAGATATGGTCGGTGATAAAGACAACAGGAGGAGAACCACATGGTATGTCATTATTGTGGGTTGAACGACAGTAAGTTAGATTTTGATATTGCAAAAGGTTGTTGCACTTTCGACAATGAAAGGAAAGTATGTTTCTATTACAGAGGTCAGTAAATAGATTATTTTGGTTGCAGATGTTCGAGGAGGAATTGGGTAAGAAGCAGGAGAATAGCATGTTGTATAGTAACAACCAGAGTGTCATTAATCTTGCAAAGAAATCCGCTTTCCATTCAAATACTAAACATATACAACTCAAGTACCATTTCATATGATCTGTTCTGGAAGATGAATTGTTGAATTTGGAAAATATACACACTTACCAGAATCCTAAAGAGAGAAAATGATCTCATGCTTAGTTTCAGTTGGGCTTCAAGCATGAAGGTGAAGATGAGAAACTTTCTAGGTCCAAGGTTCAGAGCATATTCCAACAATCATAATAGCGGTGGAGTTGTTGTGATCAATATCCAATTGGGAGATTGTTGGTTTTGGAGCTTGATCTTCCTAATTCAAAGATCATGTTTCACTCGTGGTTGGATCCTAGTACCATGACGGGGGTATGAGTGGTATTTACCCCTAATTATAGTTTCCATGGGGGGTCCAGGAGGGGGGCGACAACTAATTTGGGAGCTCTCCCTTGTAGGGGTTCGGGGGTAGCATCCCCATAAAAAAAAATTTAGGAAAAAATCCTTGTAAAATGTTGTGATTTTGTATTCATGACTTGGTCAATAATGGGATATTTACGGACCCATATTTTTGGGCATCCCATGGTATTTTCCCATGGTATTACCTTTATAAAAGGAAATAATTGTAATACGAATGTGTATTGTATTGTATCATTTTGAAAAGCTATATTTGTGATTGTGTGACAGAGACTATGAGAGAGTGAAGAGGAGGTTTGTTGCAGGCTGTATCCCTTCATTTTTTTGGATGGTATAATAATAAAGGACTCACAATTTATGTGTGGATGTAGCCCATCTTCTATGAACCATGTTATATTGGTGAATCTCTAGTAATGTGTTAATGTGTTTTATATTTTCATCTTGTTTATTGTTATTGCTTTTCTATCATGTTTTCTAACACCACTAAGCTCCCCTCCAGTATGAGAATAATGTCCCAAACATTGTTCATCATAATGGAGATGTACTCCTCGACCATGGCATCCATCCAAACTTTTTGGTTGATTCCTCCAAAAATATAGAAGGCTCAAAATCTACGATGTTTTTCTTCAATGCCATATAGTTTGGAAACTTATTTGGAGGTCTACTCTCCCTAAATGTGCTTCTAGGATCCTCAACTTTCTCTTGAGCATCCCTCAATGTTTAAGTGAACCATCAAGGTCTCCTAACAAAATTGACAAGAGATAGTGGATCCTCCTCTTCATTTGAAGGAGATTTCCCTAAATTAGGAGTAATTGGTGACCTTGGATCAACCTTTAGAGCTTGTTTCTCCTCATCCTCTATAACTAGTAATGGCTCATGATATTTCCTAGATTCTAAGTCTTCCTCGAACTTTATATCCTTTCTTACAATTTTCTTCCTCTCTTCTAGAATATAGATTTAGTAAGTTTTTGAATTCTCATTGTATCCAAAAAATAAACCCTTCCTATTAGAAGGATATAACTTGTTCCTCTTCTCCACTAGTATATGGATGTAAAGTGGAAAACCAAATATGCGGAAATGAATCGTCTCTAGTTTCACACTAGTGAATGCTTCCTCTGGTGTCTTGTTCCCCAAAACCATGTGAGGACAACTCTTTTGGATCTATACTTCTACATTGCATATTAATGCTGATAGAAACATCAACAAATATTGGTCATCTATCATGGCCTTAGTATCCCTTATGCTGAATCGTTTCTTCCACTCTGCAACCTCATTTTTTATGGTTTGTAAGCAGAAATGTACTCCCTCTTGATTCCTACATCCTTGCAAAATTCATTGAAATAATTGGATCTATGCTCACCCACATCTTCTAATCTCAAAACCTTGATATTCTTCCCTATATAGTTCTCCATAAGATTCTTGAACTCCTAAAACTTGCTAAATAATTAATCCTCGGTATTCAAGAAGTAGATCCATGTTTTGCGATAGAAGACATCAATGAAGAAAAAAAAGTGCATGCTTCCTATGATTGATGCTAGTGACATCAGTCCACACACATATGAATGCACTAGATCTAAGATACCCTTAGATCTATGCTAACTGCTTGGTAAAGAATAATTGGCATGTTTCCAAATCCACACACCTTGTTTCTCAATACTAAACTCTAGAAGACCTCTAACAATATCTGTCATAATAGGAAACACCCAGTGATGTAGGTTCATTGTTCTCTTGTGCCACAACTCGCACAAGTTCTATGTGCTGTGAACTAGGGCTCAAACAAGTTCAACCTACAACCTATTCAAATTCCCTTCTCCAACCCCAAACACCTAACCTAATCCTATGATATACTACTTTGTTCTAATGGGGACTTTATTGTTATTGAAATATATTGCAAATCCCTTATATTCCACGACCAAAACTAAAAGCATATTCTTCTTGAGACATGGAAAAAGTAACACATCGTCAATTTCTAAAGAGATACCTAAATGGAGTAGGGAAGGAATTGTACTAATTGCTTCTACCGGATACATGGCATCATCACCAAGCTTGATATACTCTAAATTCATGTTCTTCTAAACTATAAAATAACTACCGAGATGATGTCATATGCCTCAATGTTCCACTTTCCACATACAATATTTGGGAAGAATGCACACAAGAAGAAGCTCGACTTACAACAAGAGAAGAGAAGATGGGAGCAACTAAAGATCAAGCTCTCACAGTACACAACAAGAGGGAGGACCATCATCATGAAAGTCAAAGGAAACCCAAAGGAGATATATCCAATATTAGATGTTACACATGTGATGAGAAGGGACACTACTCCAGAGATTGTCCTGGAAATAAAGGCTCTTCCAACAAGAAGTCGAACAAGAAAATACATCATGCTCACACCACTAAAGATGATGAACCAACAACGAAAATAATCCAAGAATAAAGAGTTGATTCCTCAAGTGATGAGGAATATGTACTTTAATCCGGAAGGATTCAACCCATGACAAAGAAGAACATGTTATCCGTCTCAATATTTGGATAAGAAGGAATGCAATTGTGAATGAAGAAGTGACAATCATATTTAGAACCAGTATGCAGTCCCATGTGATCTATGGTATAGAATACTTTCTCAAGCATGATAAATATAGACATAGGTCCTAAGAATCAGATGATGAAGTAGAGCACACTATCAAAGAATCCAGTAATTCTTGCAAGAAGAGAATGACCAAAATGGAGAACCCCAAAAAAAAAAAAAAAANTGCCATTTACTATATATTTAGTTACTTAAATGATATTGTTTAGTTTTGTACATATTTATATTCAGTTGATGTATTATGGATGATTGAGTGTCTACATTTTAAATAGAATACTACTAACTTACATGTGATGGGTAAGTAGCCTATGGTGTTGTACAACATTCCATTGCTACTTATCTAGAATGAAACCTCTTTGCTGACATATTGGGAGTAGTGCACACTCATAATAATGTTCTAGTAGAGATGGAAGGCATCTAAAAAATTACCATATGTAGATGGGATATGGAAAAATGTTGCACGTGATACGATAGTTGCATGACTGTGTGGCATAAACATAAGAATTTGGTGTTATTAAAATATGTTTTGGAAATCATGAAATGTTTCTAATCATGCAAATGAATTTGACTTGTAGGAAATACTTTGTACAATCACCTACAAGAAAATAAGGATGAGACTTGTTCCAAAGAACAAGTGATGATGATTCATCTAGAAGATTCACTCCAACAACGTACATGAAGAGGAACTTGAAGCTCATAGGGTCAAATACACCATTATGGAAGAAAGAGATTAAGAAGAATATAAGAATCATGATATGACCAAGCCACGGAGAGAAGTAAATCCACCTCGAGAGATGAAGACCATCTTGGGAACAAGAGATAATCCAAGATGAAGAAAAGTATGATGGGACTTATAGAGAAAGGAAGAGGCCTCAGACACATTCCAGTTATGTGGCACTGTTGTGTGACATCATTAATGCAAATCCTTCCAGCTATGAATAAGAAGCCATAAATAAATGGAAGGAGACTATGATCAAAGAGTACCAATTGATCAAGAAGAATGATGTCCAAAATGTGGCTCCGATACCTGAAGGGAAATTTGTAGTGTCTTCCATATGGATATACAAGATCATGCATGCAATAGATGGAAGCATTGAGAAATATAAAGCCAGGTTCGTGGTTTCTCTCAAGAGGGAGAAGATCATGGTGAGACATGTTCCATTGACCAGACACACTTAGAAGTGAATATCATGCAGAGAACCACATGTGCAAAGAAGGATTTGTACAAGCTCAGAAGGAACCCATGAAATATCACATATAGTTACATGATGAGCTTGAAAATCACCTAGAGTAATGGAGATCTCAACCCTTGCTACAATGTTGAAGATAGAATCCTATAGAGGATGAGAAGCTCATAGATGGGTGCAAGAGGAACTTTCAAAAAAGTTCAAGATAGAGGATATTGGTATCCAATGACCTTGAGAGATGAAATGCATGGATACATAGAAGATCAGTAGCATAGGAGGATACCTTTCACTCGAAGTACATAATGTTCCAATACATAGAGTACAACATGTAGAGGGAGGATGGTGCTCCACTTCAAAGGGAGTGACTATAGAAGATCTCATCATCTTGATATGGTATGGCAGTATGGAAAACTTCTTAATGAGCTTAGGATTTTCCAAGAGTAAAGAAGATTCCAACCTTTACTATAAGGTTGAAGGTGGGATATCATTTATACTCCTGCTATATATCGATGACATATTTCTTACAGGTTAGAATGAACTCATTACATGTGCAAAGAGGAGGATTGTTGTTGAGTTCGATATGAAATACCTAGGGATGATGCATTACTTCTTAGGAATGGAGGTGTGGTGGAGTGTGGATGGGATCTTCCTTAGTTAAGGAAAGTATATCGTGGAGATTATGAAGAGATTCAGAATGTTGGACCGCAATGTGATGGCCACACCTACGGAATCTAACTTGAAGCTACTGTGTGATGCTTCATCAGAGTCAGTTTATGCCATGGTGTATCATCATATGATTGGTTCATTGATGTACCTGATGAACACAAAATCAGACATATGAGTTGCTGTGAACACCTTGAGCCAGTTCCTGATGGATCCAAGACATGTTCACCTGATTGCTACAAAACATGTATTAAGGCACATGAAGGGAGAGTGCATTTCAAGTACTTAGGAGAGAGACTTCGTGTCATCCAAATCGAGGTCCCCAGAAAGAGGGAGTTATGAGCTCTTGCATGGTGTTAGATGCAGGTTGTCCTTGGATGTAATCAATCTTGGCATGCTCCCATGCTAGAGATGACGAAAGACATAGATGCACTAGAGAGAGATCTCACATGGTAGGAGATGGAGGTTGTCCCTGGACCTAATAAGTCCTGGTGTAGAACACATGTTGTCCTTGGATGTAATTAATGCTATCATTCTCCCTTGCTGGATATGGTTCTCACATAGATGTAGGTTGTCCCTAGACATAATCAGTCCTAGCAGGTTTTCCTTGGACGTAATCAATCCTGGCAGGTTGTCCTTGGATGTAATCATTTTTGGCGTAGAATGTAGGTTTTCCTTGGATGTAATCAGTCCTGGCGTGCTCCCATGTTGGAGATGATGAGATGTCCATCGGTCATAAGACACTTGGTGTGTGCCTAGGTGATTCTCACATAGTGGTATACATAGGTTTTCCTTGAGACGTAATGAGTCTCGGCATGCTCCTATGCTGGTAGAACACGAGATGACTGTGGAGAGACGTAATGCACTTGATGTGCTCTTAGGTGATTCTTGCATAGTGGTAGACCCAGGTTGTCCTTAAGATATAATGAGTCCCAATGTGCTCCTATGCTGGTAGAACGCAGGTGGTCTGTTAGACATGTGGTGTGCATTTGGGATGCTCTCCATGTGCAATGATGAGATGATACAGATACAACAAGATGAAAATAGGAGATGCAAGTGATTGCAGTGGAGATGTAATGTATGGTCATGGGTTGTACCTATGAAATGGATTACTCGTGGATATGATGAAGACCTAAATGAGGGATATGCCTACATCCAACATGAAACATGGATGGATATGTATAAACTTCCTATGATGGATAGATCCGACATATGTCACTAATCAATGATCAACAAGATGAGGACTACGACAACAATGACTATGATGATCCAACAATGATGACTTGACCGGATATGTTGATAACTATGGCAAGAGAATATCTTCCTAGTTAAGAGGGAGTGTTTTTGTAATTGTAACTTCAAAATATATTATGTTGTGTATTATCATTATATATTGTTGTACTCCCATAAAATATGTTTTCCCTCCATTTGGGATGTCATTAATGTGTATAGTCATTGAGGTAAAACCTATGTTGTAAGTCATGGAAATAGTCCCCAAGATAAATCAAGTAAAATGTATTTTTGAGTCTTCCTAGGTAGGTCAAACCCAAAGAGATAACCTGGACGACCTATTTAGTTAAGTAAGTCATATAACTGAAGAATATAAATAGGGAGGCACCCTCCTTATTTGAACACGCAATCACACACTCTCTCATGTGCGCATTAAGAGAGAGAGGAGAAGTTCACTAAAGGAGAAAGAGAGAGAGCTACAGAAGACATCTTATTCTTGGGTTTTTCCATCTTGTGATATTGTATTAGTGATGAAACTATTATGAGAAAGTTTGTGGGGTTTTCTCCTTTATGGTTTCCCCGACGAAAATCTTTGTGTCTTGTGTATCTTGTATATCATGTTGTGCTTGTTATTATTTCTTATAAAGATACGAATCAATTCGAATTAAAGTAGAAAAACTAACACATCGTGTGTCCATCGTGTGGATGGTGTGTTATTTTCTTGCTTCTTTCATTTTAATTTCAATTTATTTCAACATCAACTTGTTGGTATATTAAATGTACAATCTAAGGTAAAACGCTCCATAATAAGCGATTGTAGAATATGAGAAGATTTGTTATAATGAATTATTTTTGAAGAAATATCCATGATAATTTACATATCAAAATATTTTTCTAGGTGCTATGTCTTGGGAACTTTATAAAATGCACTTTGCATTGCAAATGATGTGCATACTAAGCCTAAGTAATATGCCCGTGTAAGATTCATAGTAGGATATCAAGGCCAAGCACCGTTATTGAATATGATTGACATATTTAAAAATATTTTTCTTTCCTTAAGTTTGCATGCTTACCATGATGTAAGCTCAAAACTCTATTTTATATAAGAATGATTTATCAATTACCATAGGAATGATAGAGACACTATGATATGATTAGTGGCCTCCCACTTGACTTACTCTTTGAAATGATGCTTTAGGTGGCACGGACCCATAAATCCTACAAGAGTGACATGATGCAAGTCACATCCATGCTCTTGAAGCCAAACTAACCCTTCATTCTATTATAATTATAATAGACTTTGTCTTGAATACTTCATCTTAAGACTATAAATGGGTTTGATTGCCTATTCCCCATTTTAGGCTCACATATAACTCATATTGATTGAAAATAACCAAAACTAATTTGCTTCTAAAGGATATACACCCATGACATGTTGCACAATGACATTGAATGAATTACTTAATGAACTAGAAGAAGAATAAGCGTTCTATGATATTGACCTTTTTTAGTTTGTCATGATCAAAATTTGGCCATAAATTCTTTGCTGAAATTGTAATTTTGAATAGTCGAAATTGTGGTTTTTAATGTAAAAATAGATTTAACACCCTTGAATACTCTTACCACAATCTACTTTTGTAATGTAGTGATTGATATCTACAACTCAATTGATCCAAATAGATTATTTTCAAGGAAAAAAATAATTTTTTTCCTTCTCATTATTATGTACGATTAAAAAAAGAGCCATTTAATAAAATGTTTAGACTATAGAAAAACATATTCAATACACATAGATTTGAGGAGCAATAAATATTTCTCTTAACTCAAATTTTACTACATCCTCTTCTCATTTATCCTTTATCTTTGAATGATAATTTCCTTTCTATGAGTCATTCTTTATAGAAATATATTTTTATGAAAAAAATAGTTCAAATAAAAAAATGTGCTCTTTTCAAATTTTAAAGTTCCATATCTTCAATAAAATTAAACATCTAATATATAAATTCACATAATTTTTATTAAAACAATATCTTTATAAAACTAAAATTAAATTATCATATACATACTCTTCTTATGGATAGGATATAAAAACATTTTTCCTACTTAAATAAGATAACAAAAAACCGTATAAGATAACAACAAAACCGTGTAATAAATATTAGGTTGACAATATTACTTAACTAACTAACTAAGATTTTCATTCTCTTTACATTTAAGATTGTTTTAAAGGAAAACACCTTGACCTCGTCCTTAGGCTTTATATCTTTAAATAATACATTGCTAAGTGCCTAAAGAATGAACAAGATAACAACTTGACCCCATCGTTAGGATTAATAGAATTAAATATTACATTATGAAGAGCCAAACGATGATAAGAATGACCCTCAAATTTTGTATCATAAATTAGCAAATGATGGCCATAACCTATGCATTGAAAATATGCCTATGACTCATAGTCCCCACCATGCAACTAGTAACTTGGCTCCCAATTTTTGCTCTTTCAAAATATTATAGAGACTTTCTTGATAGACAAGTCAGCATGATCCACAATTCATGTGACTTCAATATAATCTCCATAAACCAAATAATACAATAATGCAACTTCTTTGGTTTTAGATTTGCTCTTAAAACGATATGCAATATTATAATTTTGAATATTTTCATTAAAATAAAGAAAGGTTCGTCGAGAAAGATATCTAGGTTACTTAGACGAATTCTAATAAAGTCAACATAGGTTACACATCAATGTGAGGTGAAGGATGGAGAGAGGATCATTTTCCTGCATGCATAGTAAAAACTTTATGATATTCAAGCAGACACTCGATAAGTATCTAACTTTGTTTATCGAGTCAAGATGCCATCTCAACTATGTCCATGATTTTTTTCTATTTGTATGTCCAAAAGGGAAAGGATAATATATTTTTTTAATTTATTTATAATAGTACCTTTAAAGTAAAGAATAAAGAGTGAAGGAGATAAAGGCAAATATTTATGAGAAGTATAAGAGTTTACGAGTAGGATAACTAGCAACAATCATATTAATACGGTTAATATGTTTGGAATACACCCAGAGGAATATATTACCAGTGAAGTTAATTTAATAGTTGTATTATGATTGGAGTTAACCTAATAGTTAATCTAATAGTTATCCAATATAATTTTGATTAGAGTTAAAGTTAAGCTAATAGTTGTAGAATCATTGGATTTAAACGTTCAATTAAAATTTGTGATTGGAATTGAAGTTAAGTTAAAGTTGTATCATCATTGGACTTAACCTAATAGTTATAAATTTTTTTCCAAAAGAATATAGTTAATCTAACATAAAAACCACTTAAGTTGTGGTTGTTAAGCTCATAGTTGAAGTTAAGCTCATAGTTGTATCATCATGTTGGAGTTAAGCTAGTAGTTGTATTTAATAGTTAATTTAAAAGTTAATATAACTCTATTGTAGTTAATAAAAGAGCTTCGAGTTATCTTGACTTCTAGCATCCAAATGGAGTTGGACTAAGCCTTATGCACATTCACTGGAGTCCCAATTGGTAGGTGGAGTTCGAGTGTAACATCAGTTGCACATTACCATGCCACTAAGTGCAGTTATCACATGATTTAAGAGGAATTTATTAGGAGTTCAGAGGATTTTATTAGGAATTATACTATCACACGAGCTGCACTTTACTTCAACTCCCAACTGTAAAATGCAGTTTGACTAATTAACTCGACTTCGAGTTGCTAGATGGAGTTCAAATGTCACATGGACTACACATTACCATGCCATTAAGTTCAGTTATCACATGAGCTATTTTTTATTTTTTATAATTGTTTATAAGGAGTTCAAATGATTAATAGTTAATTTAAAAGTTAATATAAATCTATTGTGGTTAATAAAAGAGCTCTGAGTTATCCTGACTAAGCCTTATGCACATGAACTAAACTCCCAGTTGGTAGGTGGAGTTCGAGTGTCACATGAGTTGCACAATACCATGCTACTAATTGTAGTTATCACATGAGTTCAGAGGAATTTATTAGGAGTTCGACTCTTACATGACTGCACATTAGCTAGACTCCTAGATGCCAAATGCAGTTGGACTAAGCCGTAAGTAATTAGAGTTGAAGTTAAGCTAATAGTTGTAAAATCATTAGAGTTAGCTAATATAAATCTATTGTAGTTAATAAAAGAGCTATGAGTTATCGTGACTTCTAGCTCCCAAATGGAGTTCTACTAAGCCTTATGCACATTAAGTGGAATCCCAATTGGTAGTTGGAGTTCGAGTGTCACATAAGTTGCACAATACCATGCCACTAAGTGCAGTTATCACACGAGTTCAGAGGAATTTATTAAGAGTTCGAACTATATTATTTGGAGTTCGACTCTTACATGACTACACATTAGCTAGACTCCTAGATGCCAAATGCACTTGGACTAAGCCATAAGTAATTAGAGTTGTAGTTAAGCTAA